>CAWUFW010012661.1:0-526915 GCA_963921515.1 Calotriton arnoldi | reverse complement strand
AGGCCTGGGTGGTAAATTCTGTTCCGCTCGCGGAATTTGCGGAATTCGGGTAATTTCGCGTTCCGCGGAGAACGCGAAATTGCCAAAAATTCCGCAATCCGCGACTTCGCGGAGTTTTTTGCTTGTTCGCGCTTTCAAAATGCGTGTTCGCAAGATATTTCTCCCCGAGCACGCAAACAGCGTTCGCGAACAGGAAAAAAGCATCGCGAGCGGGCGGAACAAGCAATTCCGCGTGTTCGCGGAACTTTTTCGTGCTCGCAGAGATTTGTTACCGTTTCGCGGAGCTTTGCGTAGCGCGACTACGCAAATTCCGCCCACCCCTAGTTGATAGTGCATTCTTGCCGAGGGCGACTTCTTTTCTTTCATAATTACGGCTAGTCCAGCTGTGAGAGTGCACCACTGCAGTTTTGCGGGCCTTGAGTGACTTGGATGTACAGCCAATTAAAGGGACAACAGGCCCCGGAAAAATGTGCAGAGAAGGCAGGAATGTGCTTCTGGATTCACCCACTGGGGTTTGAACATTGTTTTTTATTCTTTGTCGTGTGGTGTGCAAACCCACTTGGGAATAATGTGCAGCAGGACTACATGCCCCATAATACATCTTGCTACTCACCTTGAGGCCCACTGGGGGCGGTACGCTATTAATTGGCAGAGTGATGTCAGCTGTGCTCTTTGCCTCACTCCACATGGACCTGTGATCAAGAGCTGTTGCTCGAAACGCGTAAGGTCGGATGTTGGAATTTGATCGCATTTGATGCTTTTGCTGTGTTATACTGGAGGAATAAACCTGTTGAGAGTGCATTCTCGCCGAGGGCGACTTCTTTTCTTTCATAATTACGGCTAGTGCAGCCGTGAGAGTGCACCACTGCAGTTTTGCGGGCCTTGTGTGACTTGGATGTACAGCCACTTATAGGGACAACAGGCCCCGGAAAAATGCGCAGCAAAGGCAGGAATGTGCTTCTGGATTCACCCACTGTGGTTTGAACATTGTTTTTTATTCTTTGCCGTGTGGTGTGCAAACCCACTTGGGAATTATGTGCAGCAGGACTACATGCCCCATAATACATCTTGCTACTCACCTTGAGGCCCACTGTGGGCGGTACGCTATTAATTGGCAGAGTGATGTCAGCTGTGCTCTTTGCCTCACTCGACATGGACCTGTGATCAAGAGCTGTTGCTCAAAACCCGTAAGGTCGGATGTTGGAATTTGATCGCATTTGCTGCTTTTGCTGTGTTATACTGGAGGAATAAACCTGTTGGAATTGCATTCTCGCCGAGGGCGATTTCTTTTCTTTCATAATTACGGCTAGTGCAGCCGTGAGAGTGCACCACTGCAGTTTTGCGGGCCTTGAGTGAGTTGGATGTACAACCACTTAAAGGGACAACAGGCCCCGGAAAAAGCGCTGCGAAGGTAGGAATGTGCTTCTGGATTCACCCACTGGGGTTTCAACATTGTTTTTTATTCTTTGTCGTGTGGTGTGCAAACCCACTTGGGAATAATGTGCAGCAGGACTACATGCCCCATAATACATCTTGCTACTCACCTTGAGGGCCACTGGGGGCGGTACGCTATTAATTGGCAGAGTGATGTCAGCTGTGCTCTTTGCCTCACTCGACATGGACCTGTGATCAAGAGCTGTTGCTCGAAACGCGTAAGGTCGGATGTTGGAATTTGATCGCATTTGCTGCTTTTGCTGTGTTATACTGGAGGAATAAACCTGTTGAGAGTGCATTCTCGCTGAGGGCGACTTCTTTTCTTTCATAATTACGGCTAATGCAGCCGTGAGAGTGTACCACTGCAGTTTTGCGGGCCTTGAGTGACTTGGATGTACAGCCACTTATAGGGACAACAGGCCCCGGAAAAATGCGCAGCAAAGGCAGGAATGTGCTTCTGGATTCACCCACTGGGGTTTGAACATTGTTTTTTATTCTTTGTCGTGTGGTGTGCAAACCCACTTGGGAATAATGTGCAGCAGGACTACATGCCCCATAATACATCTTGCTACTCACCTTGAGGGCCACTGGGGGCGGTATGCTATTAATTGGCAGAGTGATGTCAGCTGTGCTCTTTGCCTCACTCGACATGGACCTGTGATCAAGAGCTGTTGCTCGAAACGCGTAAGGTCGGATGTTGGAATTTGATCGCATTTGCTGCTTTTGCTGTGTTATACTGGAGGAATAAACCTGTTGAGAGTGCATTCTCGCCGAGGGCGACTTCTTTTCTTTCATAATTACGGCTAGTCCAGCCGTGAGAGTGCACCACTGCAGTTTTGCGGGCTTTGAGTGACTTGGATGTACAGCCACTTAAAGGGACAACAGGGCCCGGAGAAATGCGCAGCGAAGGCAGGAATGTGCTTCTACAATCACCCACTGGGGTTTGAACATTGTTTTTTATTCTTTGCTGTGTGGTGTGCAAACCCACTTGGGAATAATGTGCAGCAGGACTACATGCCCCATAATACATCTTGCTACTCACCTTGAGGCCCACTGGGGGCGGTACGCTATTAATTGGCAGAGTGATGTCAGCTGTGCTCTTTGCCTCACTCGACATGGTCCTGTGATCAAGAGCTGTTGCTCAAAACCAGTAAGGTCGGATGTTGGAATTTGATCGCATTTGCTGCTTTTACTGTGTTATACTGGAGGAATAAACCTGTTGAGAGTGCATTCTCGCCGAGGGCGATTTCTTTTCTTTCATAATTACGGCTAGTGCAGCCGTGAGAGTGCACCACTGCAGTTTTGCGGGCCTTGAGTGAGTTGGATGTACAGCCACTTAAAGGGACAACAGGCCCCCGAAAACTGCTCTGCGAAGGTAGGAATTTGTGCTTCTGGATTCACCCACTGGGGTTTGAACATTGTTTTTTATTCTTTGTCGTGTGGTGTGCAAACCCACTTGGGAATAATGTGCAGCAGGACTACATGCCCCATAATACATCTTGCTACTCACCTTGAGGCCCACTGTGGGCGGTACGCTATTAATTGGCAGAGTGATGTCAGCTGTGCTCTTTGCCTCACTCGACATGGACCTGTGATCAAGAGCTGTTGCTCGAAACGCGTAAGGACGGTAGTTGGAATTTGATCGCATTTGCTGCTTTTGCTGTTATACTGGAGGAATAAACCTGTTGAGAGTGCATTCTCGCCGAGGGCGACTTCTTTTCTTTCATAATTACGGCTAGTCCAGCCGTGAGAGTGCACCACTGCAGTACTGCGGGCCTTGAGTGACTTGGATGTACAGCCACTTAAAGGGACAACTGGCCCCGGAAAAATGCGCAGCGAAGGCAGGAATGTGCTTCTGGATTCTCCCACTGGGGTTTGAACATTGTTTTTTATTCTTTGTCGTGTGGTGTGCAAACCCACTTGAGAATAATGTGCAGCAGGACTACATGCCCCATAATACATCTTGCTACTCACCTTGAGGCCCACTGGGGGCGGTACGCTATTAATTGGCAGAGTGATGTCAGCTGTGCTCTTTGCCTCACTCGACATGGACCTGTGATCAAGAGCTGTTGCTCGAAACGCGTAAGGTCGGATGTTGGAATTTGATTGCATTTGCTGCTTTTGCTGTTATACTGGAGGAATAAACCTGTTGAGAGTGCATTCTCGCCGAGGGCGACTTCTTTTCTTTCATATATATTTATATATATATATATATATATAGTATAGGTGGCTATCAGTAGGTAGTCATAGGTAGGATCTAGTTCCCATAGAAAGTGAGTTTTTTGGCTTGACTATATCATTGGTCCAGTTTGAAGAATATATATATATATATATTCACTGAAAAACCATAGGTTTCAGGGACGTTATAGTTACAAATTAGCATTTAAAAAACCTTTGAAATTCACTGAAAAAACCATAGGTTTTAGGGACAGTTATAGTTAGTTGGACATTGCACTCGTACAAAACCCGTGAAATTCCCCCGTTATAGTTAGTCCAGCTAACTATAACTCGCGCCCCGCAATGCACTGCTGATGACGTCACATATTACATCACTCATGACATGGTCAGTGACATCACTGATGACATCACTGATGACATCTCAAATGACATCACTGATGACATCATCCAGTGACTGTGTGTTTTTGTAAAGTTTAAATATTTTTAATATATATAGGAAAAGGCGTATTGAAGAATGAGTGGGTGTGTAAGTGTCTGTATGGATGATTTAGTACGTGCGTGACTGACTGTATAAGTGAGTAATTTAACGTATCTTACTGAATGCATGGGTTAGTGACTAAACTGGGTGAATGTCTGTATCCGTCTGTCTGTTGCTGTGTAAGTGGCTGCATGTGTTTGTGAATAGCTACATGAGTGTCTATATGAGTTATTGAATGCTTGTCTGAGTATCTGTATGGGTGCCTGAGTGTTTGTGTGGGAGGGGTGTGTGCAACTCTGTGCATAGATGTGTGAGTGGGTGATTCACTGGGTGGATGGTTTCAAGAGTGCATCTGTGATAGACTGTATGGGTGGGTAAGTGTGTGTAAGAGTGTGTTAGTGAGTGAATGTATGTCCCAGTGGTACATGTGTGAGTAACTACATATGTGAAAGGCAGTATATATGTGTGTTGGAGTATATAAATAGCTATAAGCGAGAGTGAGTGATTGTGATAGTGGCTGTATGGATGAGTGTGTGCTTGTATCAGTGATTGTATAAGAGCGTAAGAATGTGCTAGTATTTGTATGAGTAAGTGAGCTGGTGTGTGTATAACTGTATAGGTGAGTAAATGGTAGTGTGTTTAATTATTTGCATGACTGACTAGGTGTGTGAGTACCTCTATGGATGAGTGGCGGTGTTTGAGTGTCTATAAAGGAGTATGAGTGCATATAATAGTCCTAGTACTGAGTGACCGTAAGTATGAGTGACTGTACGGGTGAGTGAGTGGATGTGTGCGTAGACCTAAGAATCAGTGAGTGGGTATGTAGTTATTGGTGTTGGAGTGTCTATGGTTTTGCGAATGGCAGTCTGTAATTTAGAGTGGGTGTATCAAAGGTTATATTAGGGTGTGAGGAGGTGCATGAGATTATCACGTGGATGATGTCATCAGTGATGTCATTTGAGATGTCATCAGTGATGTCATCAGTGATGTCACTGACCATGTCATGAGTGATGTAATATGTGACGTCATCAGCAGTGCATTGCGGGGCGCGAGTTATAGTTAGCTGGACTAACTATAACGGGGAATTTCACGGGTTTTGTACTGAGTGCAATGTCCAACTAACTATAACTGTCCCTAAAACCTATGGTTTTTTCAGTGAATTTCAAAGGTTTTTTAAATGCTAATTTGTAACTATAACGTCCCTGAAACCTATGGTTTTTTCAGTGAATTTCAAAGGTTTTTAAAATGCTAATTTGTAACTATAACGTGCCTGAAACCTACGGTTTTTCAGTGAATTTCAAAGGTTTTGTAAATGACAATTTTTAAATGTATTAATTGTTATATAAATTTTTTTAATACTGATTTACTACATTTTTAGAAACAATTATTTTTTTACATATTTTATTTTTAAAATTACATTGTAATTACATTATACATTACATTACAAAAAATACTTTCTCAGAATGAATTACTTTAGTTTAAATACTTTGCACATAGGCAATAGACTTTTAAGTACAGTAGTTACAGTTGTTGCAATGGGCAACACATTTTCAAACACAATGCAACATTCAGCTCAATGTGAATTTCTAGTTAAATGCAATTAGTTACTTTATGGATTACTTTTCTAACCAAAGGACTGGATCCTAGATGCAGTCCTGGTACATCTCCTGTAAACAGTTGAGTAAAAGCGTTTTGGTTACAGTCGTGATTTTTAAGGAATATTATTGTATTTTAAAAGTTGACACTTAGAACATTTTTCTCATAGAATCACCAATGTTATCCTATGGAAGGAAATTCACTTAGCAGGTAAAAACTGTTATCGTTACTTTTTCTTACTCAGTGTTGGATCCTGGATTAAGCACTGGTGCATCTCCTGTAAACAGTTGAAAGAATGCGTTTAAGTCATACAGGCGATTTTTAGGAATATTTGTAGTTTGTGAAAATCGACACTTTGAAACTTTTCTGCTGAAAAGCAGACAATGGATTCCTATGGAAGAAAATATAAGTTACTGGTAAGTACGGTTAAAATTACTTTTCAGGGTCAGTGCTGGGCTAAAAGATGCAGCACTGGGTTCTCTCCTGATAACAGGTGAGTAAATTGGTATTCGTACTTTGGTTGATTTTAGAGGAATATTATAAAGTTCCAAAACTCCACACTTAGAAGAATTTGCAAGTGAAACCAGTCAATGTTAGAGTATGTAGGAAATTCAAGTTACTGGTAAGTACGGTTAAAATTACTTTTGAGGATCAGTACTGGGCTGAAAGATGCAGCACTGAGGTCTCTCCTGATAACAGGTGAGTAAATCGGAATTCGTATTTCGGCTGATTTTAGAGGAATGTTTGTATGTTTCAAAAATCAACACTTAGAAACTTTTTCAGCAAAAAGCAGGCAATGATATCCTATGGAAGGAAATTCAAGTTACTGGTAAGTACGGTTAAAATTACTTTTCAGGATTAGTACTGGGCTGAAAGATGCAGCACTGAGGTCTCTCCTGATAACAGGTGAGTAAATCGGAATTTGTATTTCGGCTGATTTTAGAGGAATATTTTAAAGTTCCAAAACTCCACACTTAGAAGAATTTCCAAGTGAAACCAGTCAATGTTAGCCTATGGAAGGAAATTCAATTTACTGGTAAGTACGGTTAAAATTACTTTTCAGGACCAGTACTGGGCTGAAAGATACAGCACTGAGGTCTCTCCTTATAACAGGTGAGTAAATCGGAATTCGTATTTCGGATGATTTTAGAAGAATATTTGCACAATGGTGAAGGGAGGGGCGGGGCCTGAGGTGACATCTGTGCAAACGCGCCCCGTGGCGCGTTTTAAGTTGGGGGATTAAGTCCCCTTGAATCCTGAGGGTCCCTAGGAGCCAACTAGCCCACCAGGAACCCTCCAATATGCGCCAGGGGCTGCGTTGCAGAGATGTGTAGAGAGGCCACACCCCTTTTTACACCTCTCTGCAACGCAGCTCTGTGGCGCTTTCTGGATGTACCTGTTGGGCTAGTTGGCCTCAGGGACCCTCAGGATTGAAGGGGATTTAATTCCCCATCTTAAAACGCGCCACGGGGCCTGTTTTCACACATGTCACCTGAAGCCCCGCCCTCCCTTCACCACTGTGCAAACGCGCCCGTGGCGCGTTTTAAGTTGGGGGATTAAGTCCCCTTGAATCCTGAGGGTCCCCGGAGTCCAACTAGCCCCCAGGGCCATCAAGGGCTCCAGGAGGGGGCCGCGCGGCCCCCTCCCTACATCAGCACAGCCCCGGGGAGGTGGTGGTCCCCGGGCTTCGGGGTCCAAAACGGACCCCCATTTTAATTTGTTAGTGCCCCGGGGAGGTGGCGGTCCCGGGCGTGTGGGGGCTGGAGCCCCCACACAGGTTGTTTAATTTTTAAAAAGCCCCGGGAGGTGGTGGTCCTCGGGGCTGCGGGAGGGCTCAGAGCCCTCCCGCACCATTTTTAAAAGAAAGCTGTAGTATACTACTTCCTGGTAAGTCTTGTCCTTATGTAATATACATGTAGAATGTAGAGTTCTCTGGACAATCTGTATTCCATGTCTTAGTTGAATACGACTGTTTAGAATGTGTTAGGGCATTCTGATGGGAGACAGCCTCTTCAATGGTTGCACTTATACAGCTGCCAATAAAAAGGTTTGCTTTAATAATCTAATGTCTACATCGATGTTACTACATCGTTTTGGCGACGAGCTGGGTTCTATCGACCCATTGAACTAAACTACATCACGTTTTACAAAGGAAAGGATTCGTAATTCCTGGACGATTTCTTCAGGTGGACCTTTTATTATTTAAACGTGAACGCTCTACCTGGTGCATTTCTTGCTCCACGAACTGAGCGAAAATTATCCTGGACTGCTGTGAAGGGACAAGATCTACATTTCCTACATGTGTTGTGCTTCTACCCTGTTTGCTGCTAGGGTGTGCGCTTTGTGCTGGTTCGAGTCACGGTTGGAGTCACGCTAATTAGCCACTACGACTCATCCGTTTCGACTCATCGGCACCTACAGCGGAGAGATTTGACGTCCCGTGAGTCCATATTATTCAATTTTGAACTTATTTTTTTTTTTGGGGGTTGGTATTCGTGTCTTCACCACGACAAGCCAACCGTCATATTTTAAAATATCTACAGTGCGCGTGCATCTCACGCGGTCTTACCTGTCTTCTCCAGCCTCCGGCGTTCTTCTTTGTCTACGTAAGCGCATTTGAGCAGTATCGACTGCTTTGAGACGTTTTTGCTGCCCCAACGCGCCGTGAACCTCCCGGCGCAGCGTCAAAAAACGTTCCGCCATTTTGGATTTCGTGTTATTTATTTTTTTTGTCGTTTTTGTCAGTCTTTGAGAGTCTCCTCATCTACGTAACGATTTTCGACGCACATTTCGGAATGTCACTGGTTCAATTCATAAATTACAAGTAAGCTCCTGAGAATTTTGGTAATAATTCTCTCATTTTATTTTTCCTCTTATTCCACTTTACTGCTGCTGCTACCATGGATGTGAATGAAAGAGCAGCAGTTTCTGGTTCTTCTTTAAACACTAATTCTTCAGTAAACCTTAGTAATCCGAAAGAATTTTTATCTACACCAGGAGAACCAATTATTAGGTGGCTTGAGTGGAAAGATTATTTCCTTAATTTTATAGCCACTCAAGAGGACAATGTGGGTATTTTATCTCCGGAAAGGAAAAAAGAATTTTACTTCATTGTTTGGGATCTGAAGGTTTAAGGGTTTACAACCAAATGCAAAAGCCGGAAAGAGCTGGGGATATTGATGTTTTCAAGGCGGCAATTCTTGATTTGACTGAACATTATTCTCCCACAGTATGTATTGGAGTCACCAGACGCGTTTTCTTTAAAGAAAGCAATTTCAACATGAATCAGTTGAAGAATATGTCTCTGCTTTAAAAATCCTGGCTGCGCCTTGTAAATTTAGCACTTTACACGATGAGCTCATTAGAGATCAAGTTGTGGTCTGCACAAAAAATAAAGGTATACAGGATAGGTTGTGGATTGAAGGCGATTCATGTCTTAAAGACGTCATTACTTTAATCAAGAAAGCTGAACTTTCCGAAAGAAGTTCTAAGGCGTTATTTGATCAGAACGAACCACCAAATTCTGTCAACAATATTATAGAATCCAAGAAAGGGAAAGAAGGCTATACAAAGTCGAATTTTACCCATAATAAAGCTTTCAATCACAGTCATAATAAAACCTTGAACTCTAGGAATTCTTTCAAACCTAGATTCAACCAATTTGATTCTGCACCTAGGTTCAACCAATTTGATTCTGCTTCATTTGCGTGTTATCGTTGTGGTAGCAAGTCCCACAATGCTAGTTTTGAAAAATGTCCTGCTAAATCAAACAAATGTTCTAACTGTGGAATTTTTTTTTTTTTTTGCTCAGGGGGTCCTTGTGGGACCCCCTGGCAAACCTAGGGGGTCAGGGTGTTTCTACCCTGCCCCCTTTGTGCGCTTTGCGCACTTGTTTCTGACTGGCTGCCAACATTTCCTGAATCGGAATGTTGACAGCCAGCTGACAGCCAATTAACATGCAGCTCGTGCTCGGGAGGATCCGCGGCCCTAGATATCACTATCTTTTTACTTTTGATTTTCTCAGCAACTACTGAACGGATTTACACCATTTAACAAAAGGGTTCTTTCTGAACCAAGAACTACCTCTTTGCCAAATTTGGTGTAATTCCGTTCAGCAGTTCGGGCTGTAGCCGTGTCTAAAGTTTCCTATGGAAAATTGCATGGGGAAAACGCGTTTTGGGACCCCCCTTTTTCTCGGCCCCGCTTGACGAATCCCCCGAGACTTTCAGGGTAGGAGCGGACCGGAGCGGGCCATAAAGTTTGAAAATTTTGCGAAGATACGTCAACCGGCAAGAGAGTTATTTCAAATAGAATGTCGCGGATTTCCTATGGATAATAGGTTGTAACTATAACTATCTACTGGCGACCGCCAGTAGATAATATATATATATATATATATATATATATATATCGACCAAACACCCCTCCGACAAGAAGAAGTTAGAGGCCACTCTGGGAAATCCTTAGAAGCACTTTAATAGACAAATCGGGCATAATGCATTTCGGCAGAAATTGCCTTCCTCAGATGCCGCCGTGTACTGGGAAACTGCTCCATCCACACATTTTGAATGTCTTGCTGCACACCCATTGGTGGGAGTGCAGATAGCCCCAGCTCACCTGATCGCCTACCATCCATAGCCCTGTAAGAACTGCAGATCCCAGAAAACACCATACCTGGGTAGGTAATGCGAGGAAGACACGAAGTTGTAACAAACCACAATGGTCTTTGGATGTTAAAATCAAAAGGCGCGATGTGTCCGAATAAAAGTCCCAGTTTGTTTTGATGTCTTTGTGCTCCCTTGGGTCCCCTTAACGTTCAGCCTTTCATGCGCGTTTCAGCCGAGCTGAAAGTCAGAGTGACAATGCATCTGGATCCTCGTGAAGTCACGAGCTGCACCTGGCAGCAACCCTGGCTTAACTTGCATTCGAGGCGGGCTGGGACTGCTCCAATACCTTGGACAAACGAAAGTTTTCAGCAAAGCTGCTGCCAGTAACGTTCCAGCCACTTGAAGAACGGGGCCTCTATTCACGCCTCTGGCTGGCGCGCAAACATCCACCAAACACCCCTCCGACAGGAAGAAGTTAGAGGCCACTCTGGGAAATCCTTAGAAGCACTTTAATAGACAAATCGGGCATAATGCATTTCGGCAGAAATTGCCTTCCTCAGATGCCGCCGTTTACTGGGAAACTGCTCCATCCACACATTTTGAATGTCTTGCTGCACACCCATTGGTGGGAGTGCAGATAGCCCCAGCTCACCTGATCGCCTACCATCCATAGCCCTGTAAGAACTGCAGATCCCAGAAAACACCATACCTGGGTAGGTAATGCGAGGGGAAGACACGAAGTTGTAACAAACCACAATGGTCTTTGGATGTTAAAATCAAAAGGCGCGATGTGTCCGAATAAAAAGTCCCAGTTTGTTTTGATGTCTTTGTGCTCCCTCGGGTCCCCTTAACGTTCAGCCTTTCATGCGCGTTTCAGCCGAGCTGAAAGTCAGAGTGACAATGCATCTGGATCCTCGTGAAGTCACGAGCTGCACCTGGCAGCAACCCTGGCTTAACTTGCATTCGAGGCGGGCTGGGACTGCTCCAATACCTTGGACAAATGAAAGTTTTCAGCAAAGCTGCTGCCAGTAACGTTCCAGCCACTTGAAGAACGGGGCCTCTATTCACGCCTCTGGCTGGCGCGCAAACATCCACCAAACACCCCTCCGACAGGAAGAAGTTAGAGGCCACTCTGGGAAATCCTTAGAAGCACTTTAATAGACAAATCGGGCATAATGCATTTCGGCAGAAATTGCCTTCCTCAGATGCCGCCGTGTACTGGGAAACTGCTCCATCCACACATTTTGAATGTCTTGCTGCACACCCATTGGTGGGAGTGCAGATAGCCCCAGCTCACCTGATCGCCTACCATCCATAGCCCTGTAAGAACTGCAGATCCCAGAAAACACCATACCTGGGTAGGTAATGCGAGGGGAAGACACGAAGTTGTAACAAACCACAATGGTCTTTGGATGTTAAAATCAAAAGCCGCGATGTGTCCGAATAAAAAGTCCCAGTTTGTTTTGATGTCTTTGTGCTCCCTCGGGTCCCCTTAACGTTCAGCCTTTCATGCGCATTTCAGCCGAGCTGAAAGTCAGAGTGACAATGCATCTGGATCCTCGTGAAGTCACGAGCTGCACCTGGCAGCAACCCTGGCTTAACTTGCATTCGAGGCGGGCTGGGACTGCTCCAATACCTTGGACAAACGAAAGTTTTCAGCAAAGCTGCTGCCAGTGACGTTCCAGCCACTTGAAGAATATATATATATATATTTCTCACCAACTCGCCCAGATTCACGGACGCACTCCACAGCAAGATGATTCAAAGAATCTTTTTATGATCAAAACCGACATTAAGCATTCCAAGAGTTCTTGTGCCTGACGCGTTTCGAAGCATCCCAGCTTCTTTCTCAAAGGCAATGCTTTTAGATTTCACAGAGCTGGTGACGTGTACACATTTACATTACTTGTTAATTTTCAATTGGTCTTCAGTAGACCTCCTTCCAGGTAAGTTTTTAATGCATTCTGGTCTCTGTAGTGTACATCACCTTGAATTCTTCCCTCAGTGGGTTCCGCAAATGTCTAAAAATAATTTATGCAAATATATAACCCTCAGTGTGCCTCGGGCAGCATTTCGGTTCACTTTTCTTTTAATTTGCTGTGCCAATGATACGCTGCATAGTTCCCAGCTTCTCCGGCCCCTCTGCGCATTCCTTCGGGTAGTGCAGCCCTTCACGGCCGGAACCGCCGTGTAGTTAATTTCTCACCAACTCGCCCAGATTCAAGAACGCACTCCACAGCAAGATGATTCAATGAATGTTTTAATGATCAAAACCGGCATTAAGCATTCCAAGAGTTCTTGTGCCTGACGCGTTTCGAAGCATGCCAGCTTCTTTCTCAAAGGTAATGCTTTTAGATTTCACGGAGCTGGTGATGTGTACACATTTAAACTACTTGTTAATTTTCAATTGGTCTTTAGTAGACCTCCTTCCAGGTAAGTTTTTAATGCATTCTGGTCTCTGTAGTGCACATCACCCACAGTGGGTTCCGCAAATGTCTAAAAATGATTTATGCAAATATATAACCCTCAGTGGGCCTTTTGATCATTAAAAGATTCTTTCTGTGGAGTGCGTCCTTGAATCTGGGCGAGTTGGTGAGAAATATATATATATAAATATATATATATATATATATATATATATTCACTGAAAAAACCACAAGTTTCAGGGATGTTATAGTTAGTTGGACATGTCATCAGTGATGTCATTTGAGATGTCATCAGCGATGTCATCAGTGATGTCACTGACCATGTCATGAATGATTTCATATGTGACGTCATCAGCAGTGCATTGCGGGGGCGCGAGTTATAGTTAGCTCAACTAACTATAACGGCCGAATTTCTCTTGTTTTGTACGAGTGAAATGTCCAACTAACTATAACATCCCTGAAACCTGTGGTTTTTTCAGTGAATTTCGAAGGTTTTTTAAATGCTAATTTCTAACTATAACGTCCCTGAAACCCATGGTTTTTTCAGTGAACTTCTAATGTTTTTTAAATGCTAATTTCTAACTATAACGTCCCTCAAACCTGTGGTTTTTATCAGTGAATTTCACAGGTTTTTAAATGCTAATTACTAACAATCACATCCCTGAATCCTATGTTTTTTTCAGTGAATTTCAAAGGTTTTTTAGGTTTAAATCTTTTTATTTATATTTATCAACAAACAAACCATCTCGCTTTGAAATATATGCAATATCATGGGCTACACAGAGCCCTTGCAGTTGGCTTACAGATGAGTCAAGCAATAAACGGGAGAAACCAGGAAAAAAAAAACATACATCCCCCTTCCCTCCACCCCCACCCCTGCCCTCGTTCACTGCGATACTATAGTCATATGTTACGCCTGTGGTGCTTCATTGTTGATTCATACCTTGGTTAGCAATTGTGTTGGTTTCAGGGAGGAGCAGGAGGCGCAAGTACCTAGGGCACGTACGTTCTCAGAACTCTGGTGTGAGTAGAGCCAGAAATGGTTGCCAGAGATCTCCAAAAGTTGAGCCCTTCCCTGCCAGTGTAAGGGTTATCTTCTCCATCCCCAATACATGCCATAAGTGTTGAAGCCAACCCGTGTGGGTGGGGATTCGGGAGGTTTTCCAATGGATAAAAATGTTTTGAGTAGCTGATCCCAAGGCAATCGCTATCTGGCGACCTCTTCTGGACTTGAGGGGGTACGTTAAAGGATTTGGTACTCCTAGAAGAAAATCGGCTGGGAATCTCGGTAGTTGGGTATCTAGATATTTGTCGACCTCATCTAATATCTAAGACCAATACTGTTGTATGTATTCACATTCCCACAGGAGGTGGACCAGCGTTCCTAGTTTTCCACACCCTCACCAGCAGTCTGCGCTTTGTTTGGGGTCTGCCCTGTGGATGCGTTCTGGAGTGTAGTACCAGTAGGTGACTACTTTTGTTAGCGTTTCAGTCAGTCCCATATTGCTTGCCATGTGACGTGTCCTGTAATACACACCCTCCCATTCTTTACTGCTTAATTCCCATCCCAGGTCTCTCTCCCAGCATATGCGACTTGCATTGTATGCGTGTGTATGTCGAATGAGTAGCATCTTGTATAGATCCGAAATTAATTTCTTATCCGACCTCCTTGTTATAAGTCATCTTTCATAAGATGTGAGATGCCTCTGTGCATGTGGCCTATTGTGTGGCTGTAATGCGCAGTGTCTAAGTTGCAGCTAGTGTAACCTTTCTGACTCAGGGATTCCATAGTCAGATCTGACTTGTGGGAAGGAGAGCACTCCTTCTACGTCGAAAAGGTGTCCCAAAGTGCGGCACTCTGTAGAGCGCCAACGGGTGAAGCCAGTCTCACCCATCCCTGGGCTAAATTCTGGGTTGTCAAAGAGCGGGGTGAGGGGGGAGGAGAAAGTGGTGAGCTTGTGTTTAGTGTTAGTCTGGTCCCACGCCACTAATGTCGTTCGTGTGATGTAAGAGGCGTATAAGTTGGGGGGTCTATGCGGTTTCCTAAGAAAAGGAATCTTCTGGAATGACATGCCTGCCACAGCTCGGTCCTGAAACAACCAATGTCTCTCCGACTCTGTGCGGTTCCACTCGACCAGGTGTCGTAGTTGTGCAGCATAGTAATAGAGTTGGAGGTCGGGTATCCCCAGCTCGCCCTCGCTAGGTGGAAGAACACTAAGGGTTTTCCTCATTCGTGGTTTGCGGCCCTGCCAGATAAAGTGGGAGATCTCCGTCTGTACCCGGTGTAGCCACCCGGGGGGAGGCCGCAGAGGGAGTGTCTGAAATAAATATAATATCTTTGGTAGGATGGTCATTTTTATTGCGGCTACCCTCCCTAGCCATGAAATAGGATAATGCTTCCACTGCCGCAGGTCTGTGCGGACCTGTGTGTGTAGCCTGTTATAATTGACTGACGCTATTGTTTGTAGAGTGGGCACTAGTTGAATTCCCAGATATGGGACCGTGCTACCTGTCCACTGTATTGGATGCTGATTCTGAAGGCTGGCCTGTGCTTGCGGTGACAATAAGAGATTAAGTGCAACTGATTTCTTGATGTTAACCTTGAACCCCGAGGCCTTTGCAATTGAGTCTAGATCCGACAAGAAGGCTCCCAAAGCCGTGGCTGGGTCTGATAATGTCACCAGTACATCGTCCGCGTACAAGCTTATGGTGTGTACATCTCCTCCAAACTGGATCCCGGTGATGTGTGGGTGCGCTCTGACTCTTTGGGCCATGGGCTCCATATACAGTGCAAGGAGCAGGGGTGAAAGAGGGCACCCCTGTCTTGTGCCCCTGCCTATGGGGAAGGGGGTCGACGTGCATCCGTTGACCCTGACTGACGCTCAGGGGAAACAGTAGCAGTTCAAAATTTGCATCCTCATTTTCTTGCCCAGTCCGGCGCGCAACAGCACCTGCTCTAGGTAAGGCCAGTGGACCCTATCGAAGGCCTTTTCCGCGTCAATGGTGAGAAGCATATAATCTCCCTGGATCCTTGAGGCCTTCTCTATAATGTGTAAGACCCTCTTGGTGTTGTCACTAGTCTGTCGTTGGGGATAAACCCCGCCTGATCAGGATTGATCAAGCCTGGCATGTATATAGCCAACCTGTGCTCTTGGATCCTGTATATAGTTTCAAATCGATTTTTAAGAGAGCTATAGTTTGATATGCACCGCAGATGGCCTTATCTTTCCCTGGTTCAGGGATAACCACTATAGTGGCCCCCAACATTGACACTGGGATCGCCCCTGGGGTTGCAAAGGTGTTAGAGAGCCTAGTTAGTAGCGGAGCTAATACGGGGCAGAACTATTTATAAAAGGCCGCTGTGTAGCCATCCGGCCCAGGAGATTTGGCTAGTTTAAGTCGTGATATGGCTGCTATGACTTCTTCCTCTCATATGTCTCTCTCTAGGTGGTCTACTTGTCCCGGGGTTAGCGCGGGGAGGTGTGCCTCCGTTAGGTAGGCATCACCATTTGTGCTTTCCAGCTTCTGTCCCGAGTATAACTGGGTATAAAAGTCACGGAAGGTCTCAGCTATTACTGCGTCGTCAGTTACTAGTCTCCCCGTTGGGTCCTGTATCTCCTGGACCCCTTGCGACTGTCTAGTCTCGCACAATTTGTGTGCTAGCAGGCGCCCACATCTGTCCCCTCCAACATAAAATGAGTGGCGTATTCGCAACACTGCGTACTCTGCTCTGTCCTGATCGATGGCTGCTAGTTGTGGTCGAACTGCGTGTAATTGGCGCCAGATTCTGGGTGCCCCCGTCCTCTGGTGCATTTGCTCCAGTTCCCTTATTCTCTGTGTAAGGTCATCTCTTTTCTTTCTACGCTCAGCATTATCTGCCGTCGAGATTGCAATTAGCTTGCCTCTAACCACCGCTTTGAGGGCCTCCCACCGGATCGACATGGGTGTGTCTGGGTTATCGTTGTGCAATAGATAGTCATCTATGGAGTGCTGTATTTGAGCAACTATGTCCGGGCGCTGTAGGAGGGTGTCTCGGAGACGCCACTGCTGTGTGGGCTGTTGAGTAGGGGGAAGTACTAGCATGGCCATGACCGGGGCGTGGTCCGATAGGAATGCCACTAGGATTTCGACATCTGAAGTAAGGTCGCGGAGCGCCTCAGAGCCTATCAGATAATCGAGTCTGGCGTAGGTTTTGTGGGCATTGGAAAAGAAGGAGTATTCTCTGCGGTGGGGATGGTGACATCTCCACAGATCCACCATGCCCAGTTCTCTCAATCTGTCTAGTCCTTCTGTTGAGAGCATGCCTGTCTGACCGAAGCACTGCGCTGACCTGTCAAGGGAGTTGTCGAGCACTAGGTTGAGGTCACACCCCCAGAAGTATCTTGTGCTCGACCGTTGCTGTTGCCTTTGTTAGCGCCTCATGGAGGAATCTCTCTTGGCCCTCATTTGGTGCGTATAGGGACCCGATGACTAACATTTGACCCCCAATAGCAAACTGGTAGGTCAGCAGTCTCCCTCTGATTTCTGCCACTTTCTGAACCACCCTTCCCTGAAAGGACCAGGAAACCAATATTGCCACCCCTTCCGTTTTGGAAGGGCCCGACGAGAAAAGTTGCGTTGGGAACATATGGTACTTGAGTCGGTGACCTGGAGGAGGCATATGTCAGCTCTAGTGCTTTCCAAATATGATAGAATCGCCCTGCGCTTGATCGGGTTGTTGAGACCTCTCACCAGTAGCGGTCCGTGGTAGGAGTGCCGGCCGGGCGGTGACGTGGGGTGGGGAGGGACATGGTGGGGGTAGTAAACCACGGATTACGGCCGAATACAGGTAAGTAAACATTTAAATAAATAAAGCGAATTTCGTTGTGAGCGCTGCATTTGGCGCTGCAGCGCTCACAACGAAATTCGTTTTATTTATTTAAATGTTACTTACCTGTATTCGGCCGTAATCTGTGGTTTACTACCCCCACCCTGCCCTCCCCACCCCACGTCACCGCCCGTCCGGCACTCCTACCACGGACTCGCTACTGCCTCTCACGTTCAATGTGAGAATCTTGAGTTTAGTGAGGAGCATCTAAGGATCTGAAGACAGGGAGTGTATCTAGGGACCCAAGGCTAAGCCAGTGTGTGTGGTCATGGTCATAGTCTCCAGGGAGCACCTGTGCCCTAATACAAGGCCCTTTTTTGTCGAAAAGCAGTGAACTAGGGACCCCAAATAACAAAAAACCCTTGTAAACTAACATAACATGCATATGGGTAAGCGGTGTGAGTTCAAGAAATAGTCTGTCATCCAAGGATGACCGGTAGGAAGTCTTAACGGGGTCCATAGTGTGGCCAAGTACCGTCCTTCCCCCCTGCCCACCGCCCGTCCCAATGCAATAAGAAAGAAAGAGGAGAGACATCCCATGTCATGCTCACTAAGATTGCGTCTTCGCCAGAGCCACTGGCATGGACTCCAACACAGCCTGTTGCCCCTTTGTGATCTCTGCCGGGTCAGGTCTTTTCAGGCGTCTTCTGCGGCCCTGATGCTGCCATCGCGGGGATGAGTCACCAATGCCAGGGGTAGGGCTTCGCCTCTCTTCGTCCTCTTCGGGGAGGGCGACACCCAGCAGACGGCTTGCTTCCGAGAGTGATCTTAGCTGATGGAGTTTACCATCCAGACGAAAGATGAGTCGGAACGGGTGACGCGAGAAGTATGAGATATCGCGCTGGCGTAGGTGTGTAGTGATTGGCCGAACATTTTTACGTTTCTCGAGGGTAAGCATGGCGAGGTCTTGGTATAACGTTGGGGTCTGATCTCTGAAGGTGACAGGGTGCATGGATCTGGCCTTGCAGAGGATTTCTTCTTTTATTCGGAAGTCTTGTACACAGACTAGTATGTCCGCTGGCGGGGCTTTGTCTGAACGAGGTGGACCCACCCTGTGTGCTCTGTCCAGCTTAAGATCCGTGTTAGGTGGGTTGCCGAGAATGTGGTTGAACAAGTCTCTCGTGTAGGCAAAGATGTCGCCTGCTTCCTTGTTAGTTTTCACCCCTCTGATCCTCATGTTATGTCTGCGGGAGCGATTTTCGAGATCCTCAAGATGTGCCTGGAGATCTATATGTTGATCATGGAGGCAGATTACCTCCTGTTGCAAGGCCGCCATCTCAGTTTCTCTGTTGTCGCCTTTATCTTCCAACGCGACCACACGCTCCCCAATTTCATCCACGTCCCTTCTAACATCTTTGATTTCTGATGCTAGGTTGTGTTTGACTGTTTGCAGGTCTTCGCGAAGGGTCGTGAACAGCGACTCAAGGAAGGCACGTGTCAATAGTTCCTCCTTGACGTTTTCCACCTGCGTTTGGGTTGGGTCCCCCGTGTTTGGGTGCTCCATCGTATTTCCTCCCTGGGGGCATGCAAAGAGGTCTTTTAATGTTTTATCTTTCTTCCTTTGGGTAGATGTCATAGTCTCGTTCCATGTAGGGCTGTTGTGTCTCTATACAGGCAGATTCAGTGCAGTCCCCAAGAGCCGAGGGTCCCGGCTGGGCCAAGGGCCTAGGGAGTCTCGCTGGGTGTCTCCCAGATGGATCCAGTGGATGGCTGTCATCTCTCACTCCTCTGGGGTGCTGGGTTTCTCGAGCGCCCCACTTTCAGAGGGAGCTTATATTTCTGCGCACTCTGTGTCAGTCGTGGCCTGTGCGAGGCAGTGCTTGGATGCGAACTATCTCTGGAATTCCCTGGTATGTTTGCCGGGGTGGTCTTCTCTCTGAGCCTGCCGCAGTGACAGCCATGGGTTGCTCCTCCACCGCCGCAGACCCCCTTGTCACAGGCCCTCACTTCGTGCACATTGAGGCCCTCACCGGGTTGTGTCAAGATGGGCCAGGCTCATCCCGGTGTAATCCGACTTACTCTCCGGGCTGGGGGGCTCCTCTTCTTGCTCTATGGTCTCAGCGTGTGCTTGAAGCCTCCGCTCTCTAGCGGTGTGGTATGGATCGCTTCTCCCGTGTCTCGCTGCCTGAGTTGGGCCGAGTCCAGCCTCCGGTATGGCCCTCTGCTTCCGTCTAGGTGTGTAGTGTAGTTCCTATTTCCCTAATAGGTTCTGCGCATTGGAATAACATACTCTATAGGCTTGGCATAGGACTGAGGTCGGTATGTCTCTATCGCGTATATTAAACTTAATTACTGTGTACCAGCTAGCTCAGAGGCCACTAGAAACTTCTTGACAACAAGAAGGGAATAGCTTCTGGCAACCACATAACATAAAACCCTGATCCCTCAGGATCGTGGAAACAATATACTACTTTTCATTCAGTCACTCATCTCAGAGAAGTACATAGAAGAAACAGTCGGTGTGTTTACAATAAAATTTATTGCACAGTTGTTGTTCTAGTACTGGTTATATGTGCTGCGACAACTGTTGGACAGTAGCAGAGAAATATGGCCAGCAGTGCAGTTAAATAAAAATGCATGGTACAGTTTTACCATTGTGCAATAGTAATGAACACATACATGAAATGCAGAATGCATTAAGATAAAGCCTATACCCCTATGATGCCTAACTAGATGTACCTAAGTGTACCTAGCATGTGTGTAGGTCTTAGAGAGCCAAGAATCCCCTAGGATTTAGTCTAACCCCATTACCTCAGTGGGACTTCATCCTGGTCTCGAGCTGGACACCCCAGGATGGGTGGATGGACCTCTGCCAGCTGGAGCTGTGGCATGATGCAGGTTGCAGCGTCTCAGGTCAGAGTGTCGGCATGGAAAGTCTCGGTCCCCTCTAGTTTGCTTGGGCAAAGGGAGGTATATTTATACCTGATAGGTGCCTTGGAATGTTAGTATTGACGTACAGTCGGTCAGAGGAAGACGTCAGGAATGAACCCTTAGGAAATAGTGGTTCATGCATATTTAATGAGTTCTTGGAGAAATCAATAATCCTGTGCTAGGGAAAATCCCAAGAGCTTAAGGGTCTGTTTCTAAGAACTCGTTGTGACGTAGGTTAGTCACTGTTGGACATGGATATGACGTATTTAGGATGGACCGTCTTCTGCACCCAGAGCACACGTCAGATAAGGGACAGACTCTGTTGCTCGTTATTTGTGAAGGGAGGGCCAATGTAGGTGAAAGGTCCTGCCTGTCTCTGTGGCACGAAGGATTTGTGCCTCTGAAACGGCGCACCTATGTTAGGGTCCTCAATCCAGCACATAACACCCACTCCAATCTATGGACAATCGTGAATAACCCATTAAAAGCAAACTACGTGACTAAAATAGGCATTTGCATATAATTGGCAGGTAGTTGCATGAGAGTGGTTTATGAGCTGAAAAAATAGCAGCTGTTAAAATATGTAAAATTACTATAGACTCTGTGGAGACAGGAAAAATCTATAGTGTCATTAAAAAATACTCTCTTAGAGTCAGTAGTTACTTATAAAAAGTTCCTGTTTATAAAATTGAAAACTCTTACAAGCTGTTCAGAAGACCATGCTTTCTTTAGAGAAAAAAAAAGAAAAGAAAGGTCAATTTGGAGGGAAAGCTCCAAGCACTCGGTCAGAGTTGAAACAATAAGAGAAAAAATGTGTTTCAGGACTTGTTTTAGCAAAATCGAGATAACAAGTGGCTGAGAGACACAACATTTCTGTTGCTAGTTACTGCAGGGGACGGACCTTTGTAATACCTCACAGAATCATTGTGGGAGCACAGAATGAGCAGTGCTGCCAGTTGCTGGTTCTGAGGCAGCCGGTGCTGTAATCGATACCTTGGATTTGCAAGGAATGCTTGGGTTTGATGGGAATACGCTTGGGACACAGCCAAGCATGGGACTTCAGCAGTTCCAGCCTGGTGGTAAATGCCGCTGGCGTTTCCTTTGGAAGTGTCAGACAGATGATGACCATGCATTCTTCACTGCAAAAAAACAGGCATCAGAGATCAGGTATGTTGCAGTTGCAGTCTTTTCAGACTGGTCTTTTAAATATTAGAAACCATGAGAAGCATAGTTCCTGTTTGCAAGGTATTCCCAAGGTGTATCACACTGCTTGTATGTGAAAGATAACATTTATCAAAAAGGAAAGAGGGGCAGTCTGTATTTAAGAGTGCTATTTTGCAAAAAAAGAAAAATATTTCTTTAGCTGATGTGAAATGAAAAATAAAAGTGCTGCACAAGCATGGTTTTCAGATTGCTCAAAGCATTTGAACTTTATAAAGGAAACTTTTGGTTCACTACTTTCAGTGTTGGGGCTTCTAGCCAAAAGGGCACAACTTCCCTACACTGTAGGATTTCACTACCTCTGGATGTTTATCTGTACATAACGTAGGTCTGGCTTATGTATACTGAGTCCCTTGGTGATGTTCAGGAATCATTTTTGTGACAGGTATTTGTGTCAAAAGGCCAAACCACCCATACTTTCCTAACTGGGTCTGTCCTGTTGTTTTGTAAATGGCATCTAATGTTGCCCCTGCTGATGTATGTCAACTATTCCACCCCGTGCGATGGTGTTTGGTGGTGTTTGGCAACGTTCCTACTGGTGTTTAAACAACCCCATTTCTAGATGCATTACAATTGTGTAGGAGTTGATAACCTTAATGAAGGTAACAGGTATAAAGCGTCACAATAAGAATAAATCTCTAACATTTCATGATCTGAAAATGTAGCAATTATTCCTAAAACAGACAGCATATTATTCACTGTATCAGTAACCCAATTTTCAGAAAAATGTACTGCAGGTAATGACATCACTGAATGAATGATAAAATGAATGAAAATGAATGAAAGTTCAAAATACATTAATCAGAATTAAAAACCGGATGATTAAATACATCATTTAGAATACAAAGGCTTGTTCAGGCCGAATACATTTATAAGTCTCTTTTGCATTTGAATTGAAAATGGACGTGGCTTCAGTTTTATGTTGATCCTGTGTTGTAGAAAGTGTCCACTAAGAGTCATACTAAAAGCTAGCTCTAAGCAAAGCTAGAACAGAAAAAGATGAACCCAGAAATACTCCATAGTTCTACCCATGGTGAAGCCAGGTCTGTATCTTTTTGGAAAAAGAAAAGGTTCAAAAGTTTGTACTTGCATGTTCGTTGTTTGTTTTTGGCTGGCTTCGCTTCCTGTTCACGTGGAGCCATGGAAAACGTATCGCAGTTAATGAAATAGCCAGTAGCTGTATGATCAAATGTTGAAATTGCATCGTATTTAATTGAAGTTATTTCTGTTGTTTTTGTTGAAAAACTTTTGAAATGTTGAAATTAATAGTTGATGTCTTTGCTGAAAAACTTTCAGATGTTGAAGTTAATATTTTATGTTTTTGTTGAAAAACATTGAAGCATTTATTAGTTGTTGCTTTTGGTGAAAAAACGTTGATGCATTTATTATTTGATGTTTTTTTTTAAAACGTTGAAGCTTTTATTATTTGATGCTTTTGTTGAAAAACGTTGAAGCTTTTATTATTTGATGCTTTTGTTGAAAAACGTTGAAGCTTTTATTATTTGATGTTTTTGTTGAAAAAACGTTGGTGTACACATTTGTTTTTGGCCAAATTGCAACTTGAGTGTTGTCTTGACTTTTATTTTGAATTTGAAAGGTTGGTTCAAGGAGAACTAGTTCCATTGCATTGTTGCATAGTCCCCCACTCCATGGATTTGATTTCTCAAACGTGATGAGCTTTTCAGTTTGAAGTTCTTGAATAGTAGTGAGAGGGACGTCTACTACTGTGGAGTTCACGAGGCCTACTGCTCAGTATTGGCCACATAGTTTTTGGTTGATTCTTTCATTTGAAATGAATCTGTTTTCCTTTTCACGGCAAGATGCGGCAAAAGTACAGTTCTTGTTCCTTTCACTTCAAGGAATGGCACAGGTTTTCCTGTATGAGGGCCAAATTCCTTTGTGTCCGCGATCTTTATCTCTCTCTGCCCAGATCCCCGACTTTTGGGATTCAGACAGGTCTTGCCGTGATTACCTCGACTTCCCAGTGGCGGCCTGTTTCACTTTGACAGAATCTTTGTTTGTTTCTTTGTTTCCTTAAGTTCCTGTAAAACAGCCAAACGATCATAGATACAGAATGGTTTTCATCCGCCACTGTGCCTTCACATTTATGATCAGGTTCCCACATTCGTAAATGGAGTCAGACCTCCTAGAGAGCTTCTTGGCTGGGTGTGTATTGCCCCCTGAATCCATATAAGTGTTTGACCTCACTAGCGCCCCGCCTAATACCCTAGCTGTTAAGGATTGCTCTATGCCCCAGTCCTTCCTCTCCTCTACCTAAATTCCCTCAGGATGGCGTTGGAGAGGAGTACCGCAATATTACGTCCATCCCTTCCATGGCCTCTTTGTCAGCCCGAGAGCTAAGCGTGGAGCCACAGTCAGGGTGTAATGTTGATTGCGTATCTCCTGTTATGGACTCGCAAATCGTTCTATAACAGTTTTGAGCGTCAGCCGAGCGCTAAGGCCATACCTATAGGAAACTTGAGCACGGATCCACTGCCACCAAGATATATTTTTAAGCCACCTCAAAATTTGAGGGGCCACAGTGGTCCTGTTACATGACACGATCAAGTGGACAGTCTGATGCTGTCTAGCAATGGGACCTGCGCGGGTCTTGCGATGGTGTAGCCTGGCATTTGTTTGCAGATTTTGCAGTTCAAGACAAAGCCAATAGTCTGACTTCTGAACCTTGGCCACCAATAGCACTGTTTGCAATGAAGAAATAGTAGCTATTACCCCTGAATGCACGGAGCCCAAGCCCTTGTGTGCTTTAAATGATTAATTCCTGCCTACTATCCATATTTGGAAATACTCTATCCCCCACTCCAGGAATCTGAGCATATGGAATGTTGTTTGCATCTAACTTGTAGGAGTATATGAGTAGAAATTTCTTAGGCACTGCTGTGCTGCCTTTGCGTGAAGCAATTACAGCCACCATATTCTAACCGTCTATTCTCGTTGTTGAACGAGTGTGCGCAGCTACGGAAGCTGTGTGAACAGCCCCCTGTGTGGCTTCTACAGCCAATGAATTCCCTGCAACGTGCACGCCATCACGTTGATGACTCAGTGTGTTAATCACGTGAGTTTTTGTTTGGTAGGTCGTATTTTTCAACTCCACTACCTGTTCCCATAATTTTTGTGTTTAATTATGCCACCTTTTTCATCTTTAAACCCATTTTGTTCCCAATGGTGTAAATATGTATTACTATGTTTGAACACAGTAAAAGGAATCGCACACTATAAGTGTGGGGAATTCGCGATCTGTATTTTCAAGTGCCAGTTTGAACGCTTGTAGTTCAGCTCGCTGAGCTGTACAATCTCCTAGAGATTGAGTTTTAGTGACCATTGGTCTGAAGTTACCATCGCGCATGCGACCTTTAACAATTGCACACGCTGCACTGTAAGCTTGCTTACTTACTCCCTGTAGCGGGTTGTGCTGATCCGTCAGTATAAATCGAGAGGCAAAATTTCAGTGGGCAGAGGTAGTTCGTTTCTCAACTGAACTACTTGTTCCCAAAGCGTTTTATGCTTTATTGTATGATTGCACACAGTAAAAGGAATCGCACACAATGAGTGTGGGAATTCTCGATCCGTGTTTACAAGTGCAAGTATCAGGGCTTTTAAAGCTGCCAACCGAGCCGTGCTATTACCTAGAGGTAGTTTTTTGGTGCAATGAGGACGGAACTTGCCATCCAGCATCTGTTCTTCAACAAAGGCGGCCGGTGGGGCAGACCCATCAGTGTAAATCTTAAAAATTCATACTGATCTAGAGGCAAGATTTCATTTGGTAGATGATGTTCTTTTTCATATTGCAGGAATGCCTGTGTTTTTAAACTTGGATCAAATCTGGATTCAAAGTCTGATGCAGCAGAAGAATTAGCCCTTTATATCCATTCTGGATGTAAGGCTTTGGCATTAGGAATGCTAGCCCCGGTACCGGGGTGACGACAATAATACATCATCCCATGAGCCAGTGCTCTTTCTTTTGCTACATCAGTCTGAATGGTTGTCAGAATTTTTTCCTGTTGAATTAAAACTCATTTCTGTGTTTGTGTACAGATGAGATTTGTATGCGATTGGTACAGTTTCACCTTCATTAAAGGTTTAATAAGTGTACCCGCATTGACCATAAATGATACTGAGTACCAAGTGGTGCAAGTTTACACGTGTGTGTATGTGTTTGGAAGCAATAATATCTTCCTGGAGTGAACAAAGAATATTGGTGTGTTCTTGTGTCCAGTGTTTGACTGAAAAGTCAAGTTTGAAAAAGGTCGTAGAAAGGTTTTACTCTCTCTGCGAAATCCAAAATGTATGTTCTGCCAAAATCTAGGAATCCCAGTACTGATTGGAAGTTGTTTTAATGTCTTTGGAGGCTGGAGCAGCGCACACTTTTCTAAAAAGTTAGCTGCCAGGCTTTTCCCTTCACTTGAAAACTAGTATCCCAAAAATAGGACACAGAGGTGGGCAATTTTTGATTTCTCAAAATTAAATTTGTAGCCCCCAGAGGTGAATCCCATAATAATGGTGCTCAGCCTGGTCAAGTGTTTCCCCAATAGGTCGTCCGTTAGATAAATATCATCCAAATAGGACAACGCTTCTTCCTCAAAGTGCTTTAGCCATTCAGTAACTCTTTCAGAAAATACCCCAGAGCTGTTCTTATACCCACGGGGGAGATGACAAAAAATTGTCGCTGGGACTCTAATATACTAAATGCTGTTAGGTACCTGTTTTCAGGTGCTATAGTTTGACAGAAAAATCCATTTGAGACAACAAGTGTCGTTTCGTATTTTTTCCCGCATAATGTTATTTATTATTGCGGCACTATCTGCATGTTGGACAGCATATGTCTTTGTGCAAGTGTTCAAGTGTCTGTAAATGAAAAACTAGACGAAATGCATTATCATGTTTTGATAAGTGAAACAAATGATTGTTCTTTTATGAAGTGCATTTTTCAATGATCTCCTGGTATTCAAGTTGATCTAAGATCTCCCTGACCTGTGTTTTTAGCTTCTTGCTTAATACGATATTGTCTTTGAGCATGTGGTGAAACTATTAACGGGATCACGTGGTGGGTTGAGGCATCATCTCATCCAGCGTGATTTTTATACAATGCTGGAGCTTGGGCTACTGCCCACTCCCGTGCATATACATGTTTAAGGTGAACGGGAACATGGTTGGAAAATGCAGGAAAAATATACTTTCTCCCTTTGGGCGCTCCCTGACGAATGCTGGCGGCTAATCTTGTTCTGCTAACAGTATGTCAAAACCAGACCATAGGTTCTTCGCAAAGAGACCTTTTACTTTCCTGTGTTTGTCCTCCTCCATGCGGACTGTTATTTCATATAACTTGTGTGGGACGCTCAACCTTTTGTCTGGTGTTTCCACCGTGATGTAATCATTCAATTTTGCTGTCCAGAAATTCCTTCAGGTTCTGGCGAGCTATTGTTACTTCTGTTGCGCTGTCTAGCATTGTCTGAGCCCATTCCCCATTCAGAAGTTGAGTCCTTAGGATTCTGTGCATGTCTAACTTTGAGACCTGCAACTTTCTTCTTTTTAAATTGAGGTTTGGATTGTGGCTTGTCTTCTGTTTTAGAAGAGTCCTGAGCGTGCTTGTCCCTGGACTGCTTGCGCTCTTCTTTGTGTGCTGACTTTCCTTCTCTCCCTGTGTTGTTTGTCGAGAGGAATGGGTATCAGTACCCTGATACCTGTCAGGTTTCCTAATATTATCCCTATTCCTAAGGTTATACCTCTTTGCAGAGGGCTCCTGTTGAGGAGACCTACCTCGAGACTGAGAATCTTTTCTGAAAAATGTTGTTTTTTATTATTATCCCACTTCTTTTTAGAAGAAGTAGGTGTCTGCTTAGAATTGTCCTTCTCAGGACTGCCCATTAGCTGTGGTTTTAAAGGCTTTCCCACCCAAACTGTTCCTTCCCAGTTCTGCATATGCAGTTTCAATTATTTTGGGAAGTTCTTGAGGTTGGTCTATAAGACTGACCTCTCTTAGGTGTTGGCGGATCGCCACTGAAGCTGCTTCCCCTTTAATGTTAGCTAGTATTATTGTTGATACCTGGTCGTAATTACCTAGTAATTTCATACCTAAGGTCAGAGCTGGTTCAGCTCCATACTTGTTCTGTATCTGTCGTAAGACATCTGGAATTACCGCTAAGGAAGGAATACCATGAGTCCTGGTATATATGGCAGCAAAGACTATACCCCAAGTGGAGCAGTCCTCTAACTGTGGTGTGATCCCCATGGGCAAGCAGAGTGTTAGCATTATATGCTTTCAAATGGTGTAGTATTTGGAAATACTGCTTCTAACTGGATAATTTTCTGAGCTACCCAGAAAGGAATCTGTTCACATTTTGTGGGCAGTTTGCCCATTACTGTGTGTAATGTTTGTGGAGTGATTTTAGTAGCGGTGCTCTGTGTTGGAGCTGTGTTATTTGTAGCTACTGTGGGCTGGCCACCAAGTGTCCTCATGACGAGTTGCGTCATGGCTCTGTAAGAGTTTTACCAACTCTTTGTGTTGTAAGAGCAGTGCATCTTGTGGCATTATGTCAATGTCAGGATGTGGTGTGTAGCCGGCTAATGTCGGCCATGTAGCTCCTGGTCTTCCTAGTGGACCGAGCCTGGTTTTATTTATTTGTTGTAGGGCGCCATTAAACCAGAAATTGTGGTCCTGGTCAGTGAGCGGAATCTTAATCTCCTCGAACAGAGTTTAGACCGCTGGGACTTTTTCATGTATGTAAGAATGAAAAGTCTGAGTTGTTGCATTTACTGCTGGGAATGTAACCCAAGAATAGAACACATCTGTTTGATAATCTTCGTGTGCCTCTATTAATATCACTGTACCCTCTCGGTCTGTTAAACCATGTCTGAGGGGTTTTTGTGTGAGTGTATGCCTGATTTTGGGTGCAAAATGTATTGCATTTGCTTCCTCTTCGTCGTTTGAGACCTGTGTCCCAGTGACAGGAGCAGCTGCCTCAACAGACATTGTGTTGTGAAAACAAAATGTCCTAAAAAGGGTTTTAAGATAAGGTTTTAAAAGGCACAATTGTTCAGGAACTTTTTCCTTCAAGCTTGATTAACCAACAGCCAATACATAGGAAGATTGCCTACTCAGCTGTGGCGGGATTTCTGTGCCTACCCACTCCAGACGTCTCTGGCGTTTTGTGAGTAGGGGTCTCTGAGAATAAGCATGACTGAACTACTCAGATTCTACTGTTAAATAAGTGCCAAATTCACGTTTGGGCGTCATGTAGTGTAGTTCCTATTTCCCTAATAGGTTCTGCGCATTGGAATAACATACTCTATAGGCTTGGCATAGGACTGAGGTCGGTATGCCCCTATCGTGTATATTAAACTAATTACTGTGTACCAGCTAGCTCAGAGGCCACTAGAAACTTCTTGACAACAAGAAGGGAATAGCTTCTGGCAACCACATAACATAAAACCCTGATCCCTCAGGATCGTGGAAACAATATACTACTTTTCATTCAGCCACTCATCTCAGAGAAGTACATAGAAGAAACAGTCGGGTGTGTTTACAATAAAATTTATTGCACAGTTGTTGTTCTAGTACTGGTTATATGTGCTGCGACAACTGTTGGACAGTAGCAGAGAAATATGGCCAGCAGTGCAGTTAAATAAAAATGCATGGTACAGTTTTACCATTGTGCAATAGTAATGAACACATACATGAAATGCAGAATGCATTAAGATAAAGCCTATACCCTATGATGCCTAACTAGATGTACCTAAGTGTACCTAGCATGTGTGTAGGTCTTAGAGAGCCAAGAATCCCCCTAGGATTTAGTCTAACCCCATTACCTCAGTGGGACTTCATCCTGGCCTCGAGCTGGACACCCCAGGATGGGTGGATGGACCTCTGCCAGCTGGAGCTGTGGCATGATGCAGGTTGCAGCGTCTCAGGTCAGAGTGTCGGCATGGAAAGTCTCGGTCCCCTCTAGTTTGCTTGGGCAAAGGGAGGTATATTTATACCTGATAGGTGCCTTGGAATGTTAGTATTGACGTACAGTCGGTCAGAGGAAGACGTCAGGAATGAACCCTTAGGAAATAGTGGTTCATGCATATTTAATGAGTTCTTGTAGAAATCAATAATCCTGTGCTAGGGAAAATCCCAAGAGCTTAAGGGTCTGTTTCTAAGAACTCGTTGTGACGTAGGTTAGTCACTGTTGGACATGGATATGACGTATTTAGGATGGACCATCTTCTGCACCCAGAGCACACGTCAGATAAGGGACAGACTCTGTTGCTCGTTATTTGTGAAGGGAGGGCCAATGTAGGTGAAAGGTCCTGTCTGTCTCTGTGGCATGAAGGATTTGTGCCTCTGAAACGGTGCACCTATGTTAGGGCCTCAATCCAGCACATAACAGGTGGGGCTGGGTTAGAAGATGCCACTAGGCTGGGAGCTAATTTACTGCTGCCAGCACAGGCCACCGAGTTCAGGTCCTTTAGGCCCGTACCCGCACTCACCTCGTCTAGGCACCCACTGATCCCTTCTGCGTCTCACTCCTGTCTTTTCCGTCCCGGCTGGCTCTGCTCCTTCCGTGCCTGCGTGTCTTCGTAATCAGTGTCAGGGGTCCGTCCTTAAGTATCATGGATAAGCGGGCCGAGTGGGAGGTTGATTTGGTGGTCTTAGCAGGCCCCCTGCCGGAGTGTTAAGCAGGATTGGGGAGACAAGCAGGGGACTTCACAACGTACCCGCAGGCTGCACCCGAGCCTAGCTGGGCTGCCTCCGCAGGCCGCCAGGTCCCACACTTAGCGGCCACCGTGCTCGTGCTCCCCTTTGCCCCTCTCTTCCGCTCCTCTGGTCCGTGTCTCTCACTCCCGTTGAGGTTGAACAGTCAAATGGGCGAGCGGGCGCCGTTCATGCCAACAACTCAAACTCAGGCGGAGATCGGCGGGGCCCATTCACCCGCTTCTCGCCATTCCGCATCTCCGTGCTACCCCGCCCTACTCGGGGATCGTCAGTCCTCAGCAGTCCAGGGGGTTGGAGGCAATATCAAGTAAGGCCTCTGTTCCTCGTTAGGCAATTTGACGGATACGCCGGGCTCACGCGGGCCCGGCTTCACTGCTCCACCAGACCCGGTGCCGGTCCACTGATGTTCATGCAGGCCGCCATGTGTAGGCCGAGCGCAGGCCCCGCCAGCTCACGACCCCGAGCTCTCTATTTGCGCCAGCCGCGTCTGTCCAGCACTTCTCCACGCTCACCTCATATGGGCTCGCCAGTGCTGGGCGCACAATCCACGTGTCCGCCCCCGGTGTCCCACGGCATTAGCGGAGCCCTCAGACCCCGCTGTCCGTGGCCGTGGCCGCTCTCGTTGCTGCGTATATCGCGGGCCTCTCCCCGGTTCAGCCGGTGTTCCGTCTGTGCGGTGTCGCTGCCTCAAAAGCCCCCAGATTGTTTCCGAAGCCCCCAGATTGTTTCCTGAGCCTCCAGGGACAGGATTCCATCGGATTCCGCCCTCTGTGCCCGGTCCGTGCAGTGGGAATTGCAATTCTGGGCCAACGGTGGGCGGGAGCGAAGAAACAGCGTCCTAGCTCGCCGCCATCTTGGCCATGCCCCCCTCAAAGGTTTTTTAAATGCTAATTCCTAACTATGCATACAGAGGTAGGACATGTGCAGAAAGAGGAAGAAAAGCGCAGAAAGAAGCAAGAGAAATGCAGAAAGAGGCAATAGAAGTCCAGAAAGGTGAAGAAAGGTGCAGAAAGAAGCAAGAGATATGCAGAAAGAACCAACAGAGGTGCAGAAAGAGGCCTTGTTGCAAAGTCATCCTGTGCCCCCAACTTTTTGCTGACTGGTACTGGTGGTAACTGACACTGACTAACCAGGCCCGGAGCCAGTGCTATGCTGAAAGACACTTAGAATACAGTGAAAAAACCTACATACACTAGGGTACACTATGGGTTGTGGTACCCCTGTGATTGGCAAGACCTCCCCTGTAAGGCCCTAGTACATAATAGGGCAGGGGGATTAAAACTACCTCTCAGAGGTGCAGAAAGAGGCAAGAGAAATGCAGAAAGAAGCAACAGAGGTGCCAAAACAGGCAAGAGAGGTGCAGAAAGAAGCAAGTGAAGTGCAGAAAGAGGCAGGAGAGGTGCAGAAAGAGGCAACAGAGGTGCAGAAAGAGGCAGGAGGGATGCAGAAAGAAGGAAGAGAAGTGCAGAAAGAGGCAAGAGAATTGCTGAAAGAAGCAACAGAGGTGTGGAAAGAAGCAAGAGTAGTGCTGAAAGAGGCGCGAAGGGTGCAGAAAGAGCAAGAGAAGTGCAGAAAGAACCAACAGAGGTACAGAAAGAGGCAAGAGAGGTGCAGAAGCAGGCAGGAAAGGTGCAGAAAGAGGGAGCAGGGGTTCAGAAAGAGGCAAGAGAGGTGCAGAAAGAGAAAAGAGGGGTGTAGAAAGAGGCAAGAGGGGCGCAGAAAGAAGCAAGAGCAGGGCAGAATGAGCCAACAGAGGTGCAAAAAGAGGCAAGAGGAGTGCAGAAAGAGGTAGGAGAGGTGTACAAAGAGGCAAGAGAGGTGCAGAAAGAGGCAGGAGGGGTACAGAAAGAAGGATGAGAAGTGCAGAAAGAGGCAAGAGAATTGCTGAAAGAAGCAACAGAGGTGTAGAAAGAAGCAAGAGAAGTGCAGAAAGAGGCAAGTGAGGTGCAGAAAGAAGCAAGACCAGTGCAGAAAGAACCAACAGAGGTGCAAAAAGAGGCTAGAGGGGTGCAGAAAAAGGTAGGAGAGGTGCACAAAGAGGCAAGAGAGGTACAGAAAGATGCAGGAGGGGTGCAGAAAGAAGGAAGAGAAGTGAAGAAAGAAGCAGCAGAGGTGCTGAAAGAGGCACAAAGGGTGCAGAAAGAGCAAGAGAAGTGCAGAAAGAACCAACAGAGGTACAGAAAGAGGCAAGGGAGGAGCAGAAACAGGCAGGAAAGGTGCAGAAAGAGGGAACAGGGGTGCAGAAAGAGGCAAGAGAGGTGCAGAAAGAGAAAAGAGGGGTGCAGAAAGAGGCAAGAGGGGTGCAGAAAGAAGCAAGAGCAGTGCAGAATGAACCAAGAGAGGTGCAAAAAGAGGCAAGAGGAGTGCATAAAGAGGTAGGAGATGCACAAAGAGGCAAGAGAGATACAGAAAGAGGCAGGAGGGGTGCAGAAAGAAGGAAGAGAAGTGCAGAAAGAAGCAACAGAGGTGCTGAAAGAGGCGCGAAGGGTGCAGAAAGAGCAAGAGAAGTGCAGAAAGAACCAACAGAGGTACAGAAAGAGGCAAGAGAGGAGCGGAAACAAGCAGGAAAGGTACAGAAAGAGGGAACAGGGGTGCAGAAAGAGGCAAGAGAGGTGCAGAAAGAGAAAAGAGGGGTACAGAAAGAAGCAAGAGGGGTGCAGAAAGAAGCAAGAGCAGTGCAGAATGAACCAACTGAGGTGCAAAAAGAGGCAAGAGGAGTGCAGAAAGAGGTAGGAGAGATGCACAAAGAGGCAAGAGGGGTACAGAAAGGCAGGAGGGGTGCAGAAAGAAGGAAGAGAAGTGCAGAAAGAGGCAAGAGAATTGCTGAAAGAAGCAACAGAGTTGTAGAAAGAAGCAAGAGCAGTGCAGAAAGAGGCAAGTGAGGTGCAGAAAGAAGCAAGAGCAGTGCAGAAAGAACCAACAGAGGTGCACAAAGAGGCAAGAGGGGTACAAAAAGAGGCAGGAGGGGAGCAGAAAGAAGGAAGAGAAGTGCAGAAAGAAGCAACAGAGGTGCTGAAAGAGGGGCAAAGGGTGCAGAAAGAGCAAGAGAAGTCCAGAAAGAACCAACAGAGGTACAGAAAAAGGCAAGAGAGGAGCAGAAACAGGCAGGAAAGGTGCAGAAAGAGGGAACAGGGGTGCAGAAAGAGGCAAGAAAGGTGCAGAAAGAGAAAAGAGGGGTGCAGAAAGAGATAAGAGGCGTGCAGAAAGAAGCAAGTGAGGTGTAGAAAGAGGCAACAGAGGTGCATAAAGACGCAAGAGAGGTGCAGAAACAAAAAAAAGAAGTACAGGAAGAGGCAAGAGAATTGCTAAAAGAAGCAACAGAGGTGTGGAAAGAAGCAAGAGAAGTGCAGAAAGAGGCAAGTGAGATGCAGAAAGAAGCAAGAGAGGTACAAAAAAGGGAAGAAGGGTGCTGAAAGAGTCAAGAGAGTTGCAGAAAGAGGCAAGAGAGGTACAGAAAGAGGCAAGGGAAGTGCAGAAACAGGCAAGAGAAATGCACAAAGAGGCAAGAGAGGAGCAGAAAGAGGCAAGAGAGGTGTAGAAATAAGCAAGAGAAGTGCAGAAAGAGGCAGGAGGGGTGCAGAAAGAAGCAAGTGAGGTGCAGAAAGAGGCAACAGAGGTGCAGAAAGACGCAAGAGAGGTGCAGAAACAAGCAAGAGAAATACAGAAAGAGGCAAGAGAATTGATGAAAGAAGTAACAGAGGTATAGAAAGAAGCAAGAGAAGTGCAGAAAGAGGCAAGTGAGGTGCAGAAAGAAGCAAGAGCAGTGCAGAAAGAACAAACAGAGGTGCAAAAAGAAGCAAGAGTGGTACAGAAAAATTTAGAAGATGGGCACAAAGAGGCAAGAGAGGTTCAGAAAGAGGCAGGAGGGGTACAGGAAGAAGGAAAGGAAGTGCAGAAAGAGGCAAGAGAATTGCTGAAAGTAGCAACAGAGGTGTACAAAGAAGCAATAGAAGTACAGAAATAGGCAAGTGAGGTGCAGAAAGGAGCAAGAGCAGTGCAGAAAGAACCAACAGAGGTGCAAAAAGGGACAAGAGGGGTGCAGAAAAAGGTAGGAGAGGTGCACAAAGAGGCAAGAGAGGTGCTGAAAGACACGCAAAGGGTGCAGAAAGAGCAAGAGAAGTGCAGAAAAAAGCAACAGAGGTACAGAAAGAGGCAAGAGAGGTGCAGAAACAGACAGGAAAGGTGCAGAAAGAGGGAACAGGGGGTGCAGAAAGAGGCAAGAGAGGTGCAGAAAGAGGGGAGAGGGGTGCAGAAAGCGGTAAGAGGGGTGCAGAATGAAGCAAGTGAGGTACAGAAAGATGGAAGAGAGGTGCAGAAACAAGCAAGAGAAGTGCAGAAAGAGGCAAGAGAATAGCTGAAATAAGCAACAGAGGTGTAGAAAGAAGCAAGAGAAGTGCAGAAAGAGGCAAGTGAGGTGCAGAAAGAAGCAAGAGCAGTGCAGAAAGAACCAACAGAGGTGCAAAAAGAAGCAAGAGCGGTACAGAAAAAGGTAGAAGAGGTGCACAAAGAGGCAAGAGAGGTTCAGAAAGAGGCTGGAGGGAAAGTTGGCCCCAAGGACATTCTTGGGGACAACTACCCCTCCTATTACCTCCAGTAAGTCCCACACAGCGGGATTAATAAGTTCTCATAGCAGGCCACGCCCCCTTTGCCCACCACTCTGCAAACACGCTCCCTGGCGCGCTCTTGGATGGAGATTGAATTCCCCTTCGCTGCTGGGGGTGTTTAGGGGCCAACTAGCCTACCTGTTACCTCCAGTAAGCCCCACACAGTGGGATTGCTGAGAGGTGGACACAGGCCACGCCCCCTTTGTCCACCACTCTGCAAACGCGCCTCCTGGCATGCTCTTGGTTGGAGAAGGAATACCTTACCTCCTGAGGGTCCCTGGGGGCCAACTAGCCCTCCTGTTACCTCCAGTAAGTCCCACACAGCTGGATTGCTGAGAGTGGTCCGAGGCCACGCCCCCTTTTTACACCACTCTGCACACTCGCCTCCTGGCGCACTGCTGCTTGGGGGATGAAGTCCACTTTAGTCCTGAGGTCCTCAGGACACAAGAGGAACTCATCACCCCACCAGCAGTGTGCCAAGAGGCACGTTTGCAGAGTGGTGTAAAAAGGGGCATGGCCTTGGACCACCTCTCAGCAATCCCACTGTGTGGGGATTACTGGAGGTACCTGGTGGGCTAGTTGGCCCCCAGGGACCCTCAGGAATGAAGGGGACTTAATCCCCTGACTTAGAACGCACCAGGGGGGCTTTTGCTGAGTGTTGCAGGGAGGGGGTGGGGCCTCCGGCGAGATGCCGGCTTTTATTTTTTTAAAATATTTGTAGAAGGGAGGCTGTGTGGCCCCCCCTTCTTTTAGTATTTTTTGGGCCCTGGGGACCCCATCCCCCAGGGCCTGAGCATTTTTTATTAAAAAAAATAAATGGGAAGGGGGCCGCATGGCCCCCCAACCCTGGCCCACTTATGGCCCCGGGGACCCCATCCCCCGGGACATGGCCCCCCTCCTGAGGCCATTTTTGGCCCCAGGGACCCCATCCCCCGGGGCATGGCCAAAGCTTTACATTTAAAAAAAAAAATTTTAGGGAGGGGGGCCGCGTGGCCCCTCTTCCCTGGGCCACTATTGGCCCCGGAGACCCCATCCCCTGGGGCTTGGCAAATGCTTTTTTTTGTAAATTAGGGAAGGGGGCCACTTCTGGCCCCGGGGACCCCATCCCCCTGGGCCAGCCCTCAAGTTGGGGACCGTGGGGGGAGCCCCAATGCCCCTATGGTCCCAGCCAGCTCCCCGCCTAATGCGGGAGCCTGCATTGCTTTTTGGCAAGGGGAGCTGCTAACATGCAGCTCCCCTTGCCCAAAAGGAATTCTGCTTTGCTTCTTGGAAGCGAGAGCAGGTTTCCTGCTCTCGCTTCCAAGAAGCAAAGCAGGAGTTTGCTATGGCAGGGCGGGAGCCGTGGGCCCGCCCTGCAATAGCAAACGGCAATGTCCCGGGGGCGGGCACCCCGGGACATTGCAGGAGCCGGCCCTGGGGGTGGTGGTCCCCAGGGCCATTGAGGGCTCCACGAGGGGGGCCGCGCGGCCCCCTCCAACTTAATCGGGGGTCCACTACGGACCCCCGAATTTAAATTACTGCATGCCCCAGGGAGGTGGTGGTCCCGGGGCAGTGTGGGGGGGCAGTAGCCCCCCCACCACACCTTTAATTTTGAAAAAAAACTCGGGGAGGTGGCGGTCCCCAGGGTTGTGTGGGGGGCAAGAGCCTCCACCACCCTTTTAATTCAATTTTTTTAACTAAAGCCCCCGGGAGGTGGCGGTCCCTGGGGCTGCGGGGGGCCGCAAGCCCCCTCGCATTTGAATAAGGATCGCCCCGGGGAGGTGGCGGTCCCTGGGGCTGCAGGGCCCCCTCGGGCTCCTGCACCATTATTAAATATTGCCCCCGGGACCTGGCCCACCCGGGGGCTTTAAGAAAACGTTTTTTTTAAAATGTTCTTCCGGATTCGCGCACCCAGCACGACTCTGGCTGAAATGTTTTTAAAAAATGCTTTTTTGGGCCTAGGGGTCCCTGTGGGACCCTCTGAGCAGGGCAAGGGAGTCAGGGTGTTTCTACACTGCCCCCTTTTCTTCATTTTTAACTTTTTTTTTCCTTTTTCTTGTGATTCGGTTACTGAGTCACAAGATGGCTGCCAACACATTCTGGTTTGGAGTGTTGGCAGCCAATAAGAATGAAGCTCGTGCTTGGGAGGATTCGCGGCTCCTCCTCGGTGCTCAGATATATACATTTTTATTTTTTTAATTTCTCAGGAATTACTGGACGGATTTACACCATTTAAAAAGGGCGCTTTCTGAACCAAGAGCTTCCTTTTTGCCAAATTTGGTGTAATTCCGTTCAGCAGTTTGGGCTGTAGCCTGTTCCAAAAATTCCTATGGAAATTAACATGGGGAAAACGTGTTTGGGACCCCCCTTTTTTCTCGTGCCCCGCTTGATGAATCACCCCCAAACTTTCAAGACAGGAGCTGACATGAGCTGGTCATTAGTTTTGAAAATTTTGTGAAGATTCGTCAAACGGTGTCAAAGATATTGGCAAATCAAAAACCGCTTTTCCTATGGAAACTAGGTCCTAACTATAACTACCTAATGGCGACAGCCAGTAGGTTATATATATATATATATATATATATATATATATATATATATATATATTACTGCTCCATTGCTCCATTGCTCCGTTGCTCTGTTGTGCCCGTGGTTCACAATAAATCTTTGGAACCTGCCCCCGTGAGTGCTGTCTTCTTGGGATATTGTCCTGGAGGAGGGTGGAGCTTTATATATATATATATATATATATATATATATATATATATATATATATATATATATATAATTTTTGTGCTATCTGCTTTTGTAGACATTTGTGACATTTACCAACATTGCCAGTTTGACTTTGGATCACAGCACCTAAACGGAAGTAACGTTTTGTTGTTGGCACAACATAAAACATCCGATATTTCAACCTTTCACACTAACATTTGTTAACGGACTTTGTATTTGCAAGGCCGTCAAAGGGGATTATGGGCTTTGTAGTCCCACTGGAAAGAGTCAATTATCCGGGGGCCGGCACTGTGGTCGTAAGTGCACTAAGTTTGTGTAATCAGAGCCCCGAGGACTTATTACCAGCCCAATATCTCTTCAATTTGTGTGTTTTGTTGTAGGATGTGCCTGAAGTGTGTGAATACAATTGAAGCCTTTTTTGTATTCCGTAATTATAATTGTGGGGGACGGTGTTCGTTTTAGTAATGTGGCGATGTGGTGTCTTCTATTTAGCATGAACATTATTTATAGCACGTTTCATGTTTTACTTAATGCAGTTTTTATTTTCCGATTCAGTTTCGGTTGGGCTGACAGCATTGGCGCCATTACGTGTACAAACATCAAAGCACCTTGGCTTGGCATTAGGACATGCCCATCCTCAAGGCAGAGAATATATATATACTCTTTCTGTGCTGTCTTTTAAAGTTGTTTATGCTCTATCTTTGGTGGAACAACTGGCTGTGCACTATGCTGTTAGTTACATTTATTTATCTACTGCACTTTGCATTTTATATATTTTCGCCATAATAAGCTTGTTTCAATAGGCATGTTTTATAATTGCGCAGTTCATTCTCTATGTTCACATATGCCTCAATGAAGGGGGAGGGCTACATAATCTTTGAATTTCATGGTGCCGAGTAGATTGACAAAGCCTGCTGCGCAGGCGAAACGCGTCTCTCTTTCAATACGGGGTCACGGGAGACCTGAAGCTCAATAAATAAGCCTTATTCTCACCTACCTCGTGTACGTGCCTCTTTTTGCTGGGAGTTGGATTGTCTTCATTGATTAAGCAGCGTTGGCGGTTGGCGCAGCACACGTACCACCAGTTGTTTTTGTGGCTCTGCTTCTGACCGCGATTGTTTTTGGAGCAGCATGGGAGTGCTATGTAGTGGAGCCCCCAGAGAATATGCCGGGAAGAGGACTAAGGATGACAACTGTGGGGTTTTCAGATTGCGGAGCGGGGCGGTCTTGCCGACTGCCAGCACGTATGTCTGTATTCCGCGGCTAGAAATGCCTTACCCAGGAGTCTAGCGTACTTTGGTGACTGGGCACCGTGGATGCCGAAGCAGAAACGGTGAGGTCGGTTTGGCAAAGTGAATTTATTTCCATCGGTCTCCTCCGACCTCGCATGTGTGCCCGAGATTGAGTAAAATGTTCGTGCTATCTGCTTTTGTAGACATTTGTGACATTTACCAACATTGCCAGTTTGACTTTGGATCACGGCACCTAAACGGAAGTATCGATTTGTTTTTGGCACAACATAAAACATTCGATATTTCAACCTTTCACACTAACATTTGTTAACGGACTTTGTATTTGCAAGGCCGTCAAAGGGGATTATGGGCTTTGTAGTCCCACTGGAAAGAGTCAATTATCTGGGGCCGGCACTGTGGTCGTAGGTGCGCTAAGTTTGTGTAATCAGAGCCCCGAGGACTTATTACCAGCCCAATATCTCTTCAATTTGTGTGTTTTGTTGTAGGATGTGCCTGCAGTGTGTGAATACAATTGAAGTCTTTTTTGTAATCCGTAATTACAATTGTGGGGGATGGTGTTCGTTTTAGTAATGTGGCGATGTGGTGTCTGCTATTTAGCATGAACATTATTTATAGCATGTTTCATGTTTTACTTAATGCAGTTTTTATTTTCCGATTCAGTTTCAGTTGGGCTGAGAGCATTGGCGCCATTACGTGTACAAACATCAAAGCACCTTGGCTTGGCATTAGGACATGCCCATCCTCAAGGCAGAGAATATATATATACTCTTTCTGTGCTGTCTTTTAAAGTTGTTTATGCTCTATCTTTGGTGGAACAAACTGGCTGTGCACTATGCTGTAAGTTACATTTATTTATCTACTGCACTTTGCATTTTATATATTTTTGCCATAATAAGCTTGTTTCAATAGGCATGTTTTATAATTGCGCAGTCCATTCTCTATGTTCACATATGCCTCAATGAAGGGGGAGGGCTATATAATCTTTGAATTTAATGGCGCCAAGTAGATTGACAAAGCCTGCTGTGCAGGTGAAACGCATCTCTCTTTCAATGCGGGGTCGCGGGAGACCTGAAGCTCAATAAATAAGCCTTATTCTCACCTACCTCATGTACGTGCCTTTTCTTGCTGGGAGTTGGATTGTCTTCATATATATATATATATATATATATATATATATATATATATATATATATATATATATATATATATATATATATATATATATATCAAAAATTTCGGTGAGCAGTTCCCTCAGTGAAAAAGAGACTCGCACACCAGGGTCCGTGTAAACAAAAGATTGTTATTGGCGACGCGTTTCGACCAGACGGTCTTCTTCACAAGCCACCTTTGCTACAAACAGATCCACCATAAGAGTGTATTTACAAACATAGAAAACGGACCACTTTCCATGAAAACCACATCGACATGGAAGAAATACTTCCACACATGTCACGAGCATAATCAGCGCTGCATAACAAAAGAAAGACGTTACTTTGCGAGTGAACATGCAAATTATGGTTCATAACAGAATGCATATTTTACAGTAAAGTAACCAAATAAAATACATAATTTATACAAACAGTGCAACTTTATCAATTTGTACGAAAGTTGCAAACACACACAAGTACACTTCTTCTTTTTGATTAATACCGGCTGAATTTATGTACTGCTCTGCTCGGGGTAGTTTTCTATGTTTGTAAATACACTCTTATGGTGGATCTGTTTGTAGCAAAGGTGGCTTGTGAAGAAGACCATCTGGTCGAAACGCATCGCCAATAACAATCTTTTGTTTACACGGACCCTGGTGTGTGAGTCTCTTTTTTCACTGAGGGAACTGCTCACTGAAATTTCTTTGATTTTTGGCCGGGACCCGGAACTCGCACCGACCCCGTTAGGAGAGGAGCAGGTGTCTGCTGGGAGTTTTCCTTCCACGTCTCTTTAACCTGCACCCGCCGTCGGACATCTACGGAACGATATCCAGGAGGAGGCTGTTCTGCGATACTGAGCCGTTAAGTGGGGGATGAGTGTGCGTGCACCGGAGGGGGCGCGTAGATGGGTCTCGACGCTTACTGGTTTCAGGTAGCAGCAGCAGCCCCGCATCAATGAATTTCCTTTATGAGTCCTGACAGGGGTACCGAGCGCTCGTTGATCTGAAAGGCGCTGGCAGGGTCTGAATCGTGTGATGTGAATAGAATACAGGAACAACACCAATGAACAAGGGGAGACAGGCTGCAGCCTGAGAGCGTAAGAATGTGCTAGTATTGTATGAGTAAGTGAGCTGGTGTGTGTATAACTGTATAGGTGAGTAAATGGCAGTGTGTTTAATTATTTGCATGACTGACTAGGTGTGTGAGTACCTCTATGGATGAGTGGCGGTGTTTGAGTGTCTATATAGGAGTATGAGTGCATATGATAGTCCTGTACTTAGTGACCGTAAGTATGAGTGACTGTACAGGTGAGTGAGTGGATGTGTGTGTAGACCTAAGAATCAATGAGTGGGTATGTAGTTATTGGAGTTGGAGTGTCTATGGTTTTGCGAATGGCAGTCTGTAATTTAGAGTGGGTGTATCAAAGGTTATATTAGGGTGTGAGGAGGTGCATCAGATTATCACGTGGATGATGTCATCAGTGATGTCATCCGTGATGTCATTTGAGATGTCATCAGTGATGTCATCAGTGATGTCACTGACCATGTCATGAGTGATGTAATATGTGACGTCATCAGCAGTGCATTGCGGGGCGCGAGTTATAGTTAGCTGAACTAACTATAACGGGGAATTTCACGGGTTTTGTACGAGTGCAATGTCCAACTAACTATAACTGTCCCTAAAACCTATGGTTTTTTCAGTGAATTTCAAAGGTTTTTAAATGCTAATTTCTAACTATAATGTCCCTGAAACCTATGGTTTTTTCAATGAATTTCAAAGGTTTTTTAAATGCTAATTACTAACTGTAACGTCCCTGAAACCTAAGGTTTTTTCAGTGAATTTCTAGGGTTTTTTAAATTCTAATTTCTAACTATGCCTACAGAGGTAGGAAATGCGCAGAAAGAGGAATAAAGGCGCAGAAAGAAGCAAGAGAAATGCAGAGAGAGGCAACAGAAGTCCAGAAAGAGGAAGAAAGGTGCAGAAAGAAGCAAGAGATATGCAGAAAGAACCAACAGAGGTGCAGAAAGAGGCCTTGTTGCAAAGTCATCCTGTGCCCTGGGCACCCTCCAACCTTTTGCTGACTGGTACTGGTGGTAACTGACTCTAACTGACCCTGGGCTCTGCCTAACCAGGCCCGGAGCCAGTGCTATGCTGAAAGACACTTAGAATACAGTGAAAACACCTACATACACTAGGGTACACTATGGGTTGGGGTACCCCTGTGATTGGCATGATCTCCCCTGTAAGGCCCTTGTACATAGTAGGGCAGGGGGATTAAAACTACCTCCAAGTCCCTAGCATATAATAGGGCATGACAGTTTAGAGGCCAGCAGCCCTTTTCTGCACTTGCCTGTGTGCACTGCTGAGCCTGAGGTCAGTTTAAAAGTAGCCCTGTGTGTGCAGAAAGAGGCAAGAGAGGTGCAGAAAGAGGCAAGAAAGGTGCAGTACGAGGGAAGAAGGGTGCAGAAAGAGGCAAGAGAGGTGCAGAAAGAAGTAAGAGAGGTGCAGAAAGAAGCAAGAGAAGTACAGAAAGAAGCAACAATGGGGCAGAAAGAGGGAAGAGGGGTGCAGAAAGAGGCAAGAGAAGTGCAGAAAGAAGCAGCAGAGGTTCAGAAACATGCAGAAGAGGTGCAGAAAGAGGGAACAGGGGTGCAGAAAGAGAGAAGAGGGGTGCCGAAAGAGGCAAGAGGGGTGCAGAAATTTGCAAGAGAGGTGTAGAAAGAAGCAAGAGCAGTGCAGTAAGAAACAACAGAGGTGCACAAGAAGGCAAGAGGGGTACAGAAAGAGGCAAAAGAAGAGTAGAAACAAGCAAAAGAGATGCAGAAAGAGGCTAGAGGGGTGCAGAAAGAGGCAAGAGAGGTGCAGAAAGAGGCAAGAGAGGTGCACAAAGAGGGAAGAAGGGTGCAGAAAGAGGCAAGTGGGGTGCAGAAAGAAGCAAGAGAGGTGTAGAAAGAAGCAAGAGAAGTGCAGAAAGAAACAACAGAGGTGCAGAAAGAAGTAAGAGCAGTGCAGAAAGAACCAACAGAGGTGCAGAAAGAGGCAAGAGGGGTGCAGAAAGAGGAAAGAGGGGTGCAGAAAGAGGCAAGAGGGGTACAGAAATCCGCACAATCCAGGCGGCCTTTTTACCAGGTGACAGTGAGATCAAGGCATCGACATCGTCTCCACCGGTGGGCACCAAAAATCTTCCAGACGCTTTTAGGCCGGTGGACTTGGCAGACTCGCTTAAAATTCTGAAAAGTTTAAAGTCTGGCTCTCCTTCTGATCCCTGTCCTGCTAGATTGCTAGCAGCAGCAGCTGAGACGATTAATTCAGAGGTGAACAGCATTATTAATTTGTCCCTCCATTTAGCCAGTGTCCCAGTGCCCTAGAAACAGGCCAAGTTTCTGCCACTTATAAAAAAAGCCGTCATTAGACCCTCGCAGTCCAGGGAACTACAGGCCAATCTCCCTATTACCTGGCTTGGCCAAGGTGTGTGAGAAGGTTGTCACCAAACAACTTACGGAGTTCGTCGAGAGTGAGGGACTGTTGCATCCCGCACAATCAGGGTTTCATGCCCTCACAGCAATGAATCGGTGCTGGTGGAGGTCGTGGAGGCCATCCGGGAGTGTTTGGACACCGGCGGGAGGACAGCACTGATTTTGCTTGACCTCTCAGTGGCGTTTGACATGGTCCCACACTCTCTTCTCCTCTCACGTCTTGCCAGGATAGATGTGACGGGTACTGCCTGGAACTGGCTTAGGTCCTTTCTAGAGGGTCGGGCCCAGCAGATTTGGATGCCTCCGTCCTCCTCTACTCTACAGTCTGTGACTACGGGAGTTCCTATGGGGTCCTTCCTAAGCCCCCTCCTATTTAACATATATGTGACACCCTTGGTCTATCTGGCCGAGAGCCTGGGAGCAAAGGTGATGGCCTACGCCGATGACACTCAGTTGCTCTTTACTTGGGACAATGACGACAATTCTGTCTCCTCGGCTCAGCACTGTCTCTCCTCCATTTTTAAATGGTTAGCAGCTGCACAATTAAAATGTAACGAGGAGAAGTCAGAGATTCTCCTGTTTGGAAAATTCCCTTCCAATTTCTGGGAAACTCTCTGGCCACCTGAGTTCCCCCTGCCCACCTCTGTAGGGAAGCAGGCCAAGAACTTGGGGGTATGGTCTGACGAGAGACTCTCCTTTTCATTTCACATCAAGAAGTTAGCCGGCAATTGTTTTGGTCTCCTCAAGACTTTAAAAAAGTTCTTTCCTCTCCTGCCCCAAGCAGCAAGAGAAACGGTCACCTGTGCTCTCATCCTATCCCGGCTAGATTATGCTAATGCGCTCTACATTGGCATTCCTGGCTACCTGATATAAAAGTTGCAGGTGGTCCAGAATACGGCAGCTACACTTCTTCTGGGTATCTCTGCCACACATAGCGTGCGTCATCACCTGCGTTCCCTTCATTGGCTCCCCGTCGCTGAACAGGTGTAGTTTAAATCACTGGTCCTAGCCCATCGTGCTCTGCATGGCTTGGGACCTTCCTATCTACAGAAGCGATTCACCTTCTATGTGCCATCGAGACAGTTACGTTCGGCATCCCACCGACTTGCTCTGGTTCCTCGTTTTAGGAACCAGAGGCTTGGTGGTAGTTCTTTGGCACGGAGGGCTGTGGCTGCCTGGAACGCACTTCCCCTGGCTTTACGCAATATCGCAGACCCAACAACATTCAATAAAAAACTGAAATCTCACCTCTTTGCTTGCTAGGCTCCTTGCTCCCCTTAAGACATCGCGCCGGGACACTCGTGAGTAGCCGTGCGCATTAAAAATCCAAATAACATAACAGAAAGAAGCAAGTGAGGTGCAGAAAGAGGCAACAGAGGTGCAGAAAGACGCAATAGAGGTGCAGAAACAAGCAAGAGAAGTGCAGTAAGAGGCAAGAGAATTGCTGAAAGAAGCAACAGAGGTGTAGAAGGAAGCAAGAGAAGTGCAGAAAGAGGCAAGTGAGGTGCAGAAAGAGGCAAGAGAGGTGCAGAAAATGACAAGAACTGCAGAAAGAGGCAAGAGGGATGCAAAAAAGGGAAGAAGGGTACAGAAACAAGCAAGAGAGGTGCAGAAAGAGGAAAGAGGGGTGCAGAAAGAGGCAAGAGTGGTACAGAAAGAGGCAAGAGGGGTGCAGAAAGAGGCAAGAGGGGTGCAGAAAGAAGCAAGTGAGGTACAGAAAGAGGCATAAGAGGTGCAGAAAGATGCAAGAGTGGTGCAGAAACAAGCAAGAGAAGTGCAGAAAGAGGCAAGAGAATTGCTGAAAGAAGCAACAGAGGTGTAGAAAGAAGCAAGAGATGTGCAGAAAGAGGCAATTGAGGTGCAGAAAGAGGCAAGAGAGGTGCAGAAAAGCACAAGAGAAATGCAGAAAGAGGAAAGAGGGATGCAAAAAAGTGAAGAAGGGTGCAGAAAGAAGCAAAAGAAGTGCAGAAATAAGGAACAGAGGTGCAAAAAGAGGGAAGAGGGGTGCAGAAAGAGGCACGAGGGGTGCAGAAAGAAACAAGAGATGTACAGAAAGAAACAAAAGAAGTGCAGAACGAAGGAACAGAGGTGCAGAAAGAGGCAACAGGGGTGCAGAAAGAGGCAACAGGGGTGCAGAAAGAGGGAAGAGGGGTTTAGAAAGAGGCAAGGGGGTGTAGAAAGAAGCAAGAGAGCTGTAGAAAGAAACAAAAGAAGTGTAGAAAGAAGGAACAGAGGTGCAGAGGGAGGCAAGAAAGGTGCAGAAAGAGGGAAAAGGGATAGAGAAAGAGGACCGAGGAGTGCAGAAAGAAACAAGAGAAGTGCAGAAAGAAGCAACAGAGGTGCAGAAAGAAGGAAGAGGGGTGCAGAAAGGGGCAAGAGAAGTGCACAAAGAAGTAACAGAGATGCAGAAAGAGGGAAGAGGGGTGGAGAAAGAGGCAAGAGGGAAGCAGAGAGAAGCAAGAGAGGTGCGGAAAGAAACAAAAGAAGTGCAGAAACAAGGAACAGATGTGCAGAAAGAGGCAAGAGGAGTGCAGAAAGAGAGAAGAGGTGTGCAGAAAGAGGCACAAGGGGTACAAAAAGAGGCACGAGGGGTGCAGAAAGAAGTAAGAAAAGTGCAGAAAGAAGCAACAGAGGTGCAGAACGAGGGAAGAGGGGTGGAGATAGAACCAACAGAGGTGGCCAAAGAGTCAATAGAAGTACAGAAAGAGGCAGGAGAAGTGCAGAAAGAGGCAAGAGGGGTGCAGACAGAAGCAAGAGAGGTGCATAAAGAAACAAAAGAAGTCAAGAAAGAAGGAACAGAGGTTCAGAAAGAGGCAAGAGGGATGCAAAAAAGGGACGAAGGGTACAGAAACAAGCAAGAGAGGTGCAGAAAGAGGAAAGAGTGGTGCAGAAAGAGGCAACAGAGGTGCAGAAAGACGCAAGAGAGGTGCAGAAACAAGCAAGAGAAGTGCAGAAAGAGGCAAGAGAATTGCTGAAAGAAGCAACAGAGGTGTAGAAAGAAGCAAGAGAAGTGCAGAAAGAGGCAATTGAGGTGCAGAAGGAGGCAAGAGAGGTGCAGAAAATGACAATAGAACTGCAGAAAGAGGAAAGAGGGATGCAAAAAAGGGAAGAAGGGAGCAGAAAGAAGCAAAAGAAGTGCAGAAAGAAGGAACAGAGGTGCAAAAAGAGGGAAGAGGTATGCAGAAAGAGGCACGAGGGTGCAGAAAGAAGCAAGAGATGTGCAGAAAGAAACAAAAGAAGTGCAGAACGAAGGAACTGAGGTGCAGAAAGAGGCAACAGGGGTGCAGAAAGAGGCAACAGGGGTGCAGAAAGAGGGAAGAGGGGTGGAGAAAGAGGCAAGGGGGTGTAGAAAGAAGCAAGAGAGCTGTAGAAAGAAACAAAAGAAGTGCAGAAAGAAGGAACAGAAGTGCAGAGGGAGGCAAGAAAGGTGCAGAAAGAGGGAAAAGGGGTAGAGAAAGAGGCACGAGGGGTGCAGAAAGAAGCAAGAGAAGTGCAGAAAGAAGCAACAGAGGTGCAGAAAGAGGGAAGAGGGGTGAAGAAAGGGGCAAGAGAAGTGCACAAAGAAGTAACAGAGATGCAGAAAGAGGGAAGAGGGGTGGATAAAGAGGCAATAGGGAAGCAGAGAGAAGCAAGAGAGGTGCGGAAAGAAACAAAAGAAGTGCAGAAACAAGGAACAGATGTGCAGAAAGAGGCAAGAGGAGTGCAGAAAGAGAGAAGAGGTGTGCAGAAAGAGGCACAAAGTGTGCAGAAAGAGGCACGAGAGGTGCAGAAAGAAGTAAGAAAAGTGCAGAAAGAAGCAACAGAGGTGCAGAACGAGGGAAGAGGGGTGGAGAAAGAACCAACAGAGATGCAGAAAGAGTCAATAGAAGTGCAGAAAGAGGCAGGAGAAGTGCAGAAAGAAGCAAGAGGGGTGCAGAAAGAAGCAAGAGAGGTGCAGAAAGAAACAAAAGAAGTCAAGAAAGAAGGAACAGAGGTGCAGAAAGAGGCAAGAGAGGTGCAGAAAGAGGGGTGCAGAAAGAGGCACAAGGGTTGCAGAAAGAAGGGACAGAGGTGCAGAAAGAAGCAAGAGAATTGCAGAAAGAAGCAACAGAGGTGCAGAAAGAGGGATGAGGTGTGGAGAAAGGCAAGAGAAGTGCAGAAAGAAGCAACAGAGATGCAAAAAGGGGGAACAGGGGTGGAGAAAGTGTCAAGAGGGGTGCAGAAAGGAGCAAGAGAGGTGCAGAAAGAAATAAAAGAGCAGAAAGAAGGAACAGAGGTGCAGAAAGAGGCAAGAGAGGTGCAGAAAGAGGGAAGAAGGATGCAAAAAGAGGGAAGAAGGGTGCAGAAAGAAGCACAAGTGGTGCAGAAAGAAGCAAAGAGGAGCAGAAAGAAGCAAGATTAGTGCAGAAAGAAGCAACAGAGGTGCAGAAAGAGGCAAGAGGGGTACAAAAAGAGGGAAGAGGGGTGCAGAAAGAGGCACATGGGGTGCAGAAAGAAGCAAGAGATGTACAGAAAGAAACAAAAGAAGTGCAGAAAGAAGGAACAGAGGTGCAGAAAGAGGCAACAGGGGTGAAGAAAGAGGGAAGAGGGGTGGAGAAAGAGGGAAGAGGGGTGCAGAACGAGGCAAAAGGGGTGCAGAAAGAAGCAAGAGAGCTGAAGAAAGAAACAAAAGAAGTGCAGAAAGAAGGAACAGAGGTGCAGAAAGAGGCAAGCGGGTGCAGAAAGAGGGAAGAGGGGTGCAGAACGAGGCAAAAGGGGTGCAGAAAGAAGTGAGAGGTGCAGAAAGAAACAAAAGAAGTGCAGAAACAATGAACAGAGGTGCAGAAAGAGGCAAGAGGGGTGCAGGAAGAGGGGTGTGAAAGAGGCATGAGGGGTGCAGAAAGAAGCAACAGAGGTGCAGAAAGAAGCAACAGAGGTGCAGAAAGAGGGCAGAGGGGTGGAGAAAGAGACAAGAGAAGCGCAGAAAGAAGCAACAGAGATGGATAAAGGGGGCACGGGATGGAGAAAGAGGCAAGAGGGGTGCAGAAAGAAGCAAGAGAGGTGCAGAAAGAAACAAAGGAAGTGCAGAAACAATGGACAGAGGTGCAGAAAGAGGCAGGAGGGGTCCAGAAAGAGGGGTGCAGAAAGAGGCAAGAGAGGTGCAGAAAGAAGCAAGAGGGGTGCACAAAGAAGCAAGTGAGGTGCAGAAAGAGGCAAAAGAGGTGCAGAAAGTAGAAGAGGTTTGCATTGAGTTCATAGTTTAGCTTCTATGGATACGAGGAAAACTAAACCTGAAGTTACCACTTCACAACACAGACTACCATACCATGTAATTACTCTCCATAACACATAATCCCACTCTACATAATTCCTATACACTAAATACCACATACTTCCTATTCACATAATTTCATTGCACAACATACCACATAATTCCACTACACACAACGTACATCCACTCCACTCCAAAAAACATTAGTAAAAAACTTTTACATTTACAACGCCAATAGCTCTAACTCTTGCAAATGCGAGACCTATTACATTACAAATGCTTCTTTAACTGTTAGTCCTGTTTGCAGAGTGGTCGAGAAAGGGGGCTGGGCCTCCAACCAGGGCTCAGGAATTCCGCTGCGTAGGACTTACAGGAGGTACCAGGAGGGCTTCTTGGCCACCAAAGTCCCTCAGGAGTAAAGCGGACTTCATCCCCCGACCGGTAGTGTGCCAGGAGGCACATGTGCAGAGTGGTGGAGAAAGGGGGGTGTGGCCTCTGCAGACCTCTTAGCAATGCCACTGTGTGGGACTTACTGGAGGTAACAGGAGGGGTAGTTGGCCCCCAAGGACGTCCTTGGGGGCCAACTACCCCTCCTATTACCTCCAGTAAGTCCCACACAGCAGCATTGGTAAGTACTCATAGCAGGCCACGTCCCCTTTGCCGACCATTCTGCAAATGCGCTGCCTGGGGCGCTCTGGGAAGGGGATAAAAGTCTCCTTTGCTGCTGGGGGTCCTTAGGGGCCAACTAGCCTACCTGATACCTCCAGTAAGCCCCAGATAGTGGGATTGCTGAGAGGTGGACACAGGCCATGCCCCCTTTCTCCACCACTCTGCAAACGCGCCTCCTGGTGCACTCTTGGTTGGGGGATGAAGTCCCCTTGCCTCCTGAGGGTCCCTGGGGGCCAACTAGCCCTCCTTTTATCTCTAGTAAGCCCCACACAGCTGGATTGCTGAGAGTGGTCTGAGGCCACGCCCCCTTTTTACACCACTCTGCAAACATGCCGCCTGGTGCACTGCTGCTCGGGGGATGAAGTCTACTTTAGTCCTGAGGTCCTCAGGGCACAAGAGGACCTCATTGCCCCACCAGCAGTGCACCAAGAGGCACGTTTGCAGAGTGGTGTAAATAGGGGCGTGGCCTTGGGCCACCTCTCAGCAATCCCACTGTTTGGAGCTTACTGAAGGTACCTGGTGGGCTAGTTAGCCCCCAGGGACTCTCAGGATTCAAGGGGACTTAATCCCCCTACCCAGAACGCGCCAGGAGGCACGTTTGCATAGGTGTGCAGGGAGGGGGCGGGGCCTCCGGAGAGTTGCTGGGTGTCTTTTGTTTTTTTTTATTTTAGGAAGGGGGCTGTGTGGCCCCCCTCCCATTAACCCTTTTGGGCCCCGGGGACCCCATCCACTGGGGCCTTAGCCATTTAAAAAAAAAAAAGAAAAACTTTAAAAGGGAGAGGGGCGTGCACCGCCCCCTCCCCAGGCCGTTTACAGCCCCGGGGACCCGAACCCCTGGGGCTGGGCCTTGGCTTTTATTTTCATTTATAGGGGAGGGGGGCCGTGAGGCCCCCTCCCCAGGCCAGTTTCGGCCCCGGGGACCCCATCCCCCAGGGCCCGGCAAAACCTTTTTTTAAAGAAGAGGGGGCGTGTGACCCCCCTTCCCTTGGCCACTTTTAACCCCGGGGACCACATCCCCCGGGGCCTGCCGAGACTATACTTTTATAATTTTGGAGGGGGGCCACGTGGCCCCCCCTCCTAAGGCCAATTTTGGCCCCAGAGATCCCATTCCCCGGGGCCCGGCCTTATCTGTTTGTTTTTTTTGTTTAAAAAAATCAAAACCGAAGGGGGGCCGAGTGGCCCTCCTTCCCTGGGCCACTATTGGCCCCAGGGACCCCATCCCCGGGGCCTAGCCTCCTTGATGGGGACCACGGGAGAGCAGGGGGAGCCCCAATTCCCCCGCTGTCCCTGCCGGCTCCCCGCCTCCTGCTGGTGCCGGCATTGCTTTTGGACAAGGGGAGCTGCTGACATGCAGCTCCCCTTGTGGGGGATGAGCCCCCCCATGCATTTTAACTACAATAAAGCCCCGGGGAGGTGGCAGTCCCAGGGGCTGGGGGGGCTGCATGGAATCAGCATGGCCCCGGGACTGCGGGGGCCCCTGTGGGCCCCCACACTATATTTTGTGATTGCCCCTGGGACCTGGCCCACCCGGGGGCTTAATTAAACGAGATGCGGGAGACCACGCTTCGTTTTTATTTTTATTTTGGCAGGATTCGCACACCCAGCGCGAATTCTACCGATTTAAAAAAATGCTTTTTCTGGGCCTGGGTGTCCCTGAGCAGGCCTAGGGGGTCAGGGTGTTTCTACCCTGCCACCTTTTCTTGTTTTTTATCCTTTTTTTTACTGTTTTCTTGTGACTCGGTTTTACCGAGTCACAAGATGTCTGCCAACACTTCCTGGTTTGGAGTGTTGACAGCCAATCAAAATGAAGCTCATGCTCAGGAGGGTTTGCGAATCCTCCTCGGTGCTCAGATATCCATATTTTTATTTTTTGAACTTCTCAGGAACTACTGAACGGATTTACACCATTAAAAAAAAAGCACACTTTCTGGACCAAGACCTACCTATTTGGTGTAATTCCGTTCAGCAGTTCGGGCTGTAGCTTTGTCTAAAGTTCCTATGGAAATTAGCATGGAGAAAACGCGTTTTGGGACCCCCCTTTTTCTCGGCCCCCGCTTGACGAATCACCCCGAAACTTTCAAGACAGGAGCTGACCTGAGTGAACCATTAGTTTTGAAAATTAGATTTTCTTTTGCCAAAGATATTGGCAAAAGAAAAATTGCTTTTGAATAGAAACAAGGTCCTAATTATAGCTACCTACTGGCGTCCGCCAGAAAGGTAACATATATATATATATATATATATATATATATATATATATATCACTTTGGATTCCGTCAAAAACTGCAGAATTTTTTCACAAAACGGGCACGGACCACGATATCTGTGCAGTTATTTTTTATTGATTACGCAGCCATTACGCGTTTCGGCTCTGACGAGCCATGATCACATGACATTCGCTACGGCATGAATCGCTTCTTTTAAAGTGACAGGTGCATATCACAAACGTGCAAAACTACGCAATCATAGACATGGACAACCACTTTTATAAATTGTCCCTCTCAGTCTGTCTTCATATGTCTATATCTTTGGCAATGTACTCGGGGTGTAATTTCTCCGTACAATTCATCACATAAGAGAACATCCTTGTTTAAATTGCATAAATGGGAATTGTTAAAACCATCTTTCCTGAAATAAACAATTGATTTCTATACTCATCAAAATACTGAACCGAGAGAAGACAAAAAGGATGGACCTGGGGTGGAGGCGATAAGATGATAAATATAGCATAAATAGCAAAACAGATTTATATATGAATATCATGCATATAAATACTATACATAAAATCAATATAAATATATGGATATAAAAATATTTCTAAAATTCCTTGTAAAATACAATGCTTATCCTGCTAAAACCTGCTTTCACCAATCCACCCATGGCACAACACTGCTAATATATATTGGACTTGGACTGCTTGGTTGACCATGTATGGCGCGTCTCAATAAAGTGCAAGTGCAAGTGACTGATTTCTGTGAGAACACTCATTACCTATGGGTTTTTTATTTATTTTCTCCCTATTTTTCTTTAACCTCTTGTGTGCTCCCTACTATTGTGCATAGTGCTAAGTGCTTGATGCTATAAAACCATTTTTATAAACTTCTGGGTTACAAGCCTCGTCAGAATTTTAACATTGTCTTGTGTTACTGTCACCATCAATAATCCTAATTTTATTGATCTGAGTTTGGCAGCTCTATTTGAAATTCCTCATCACGGTATTAATACTCTTATGTTTATATGTGATCACCGTTAGCTATTAAATTAAACATGACTAGATTTGATTGTTTTGAAATAAATAATGTTTCATGATTGTCAATAATGTTGGTACTAGAAATTGGCGAGGTTTGTAGACCACCATAGATAGTACACCAATGCCTTTCTGCTGCTTGTAGAGCCCTTTGAGAAACCAGTAACATTTGACTCCTTATGTATCCCTACCACTCAGTTCATGATTTCCTATGGGGTAATTATATTGGTTATCTTAATGTACCTCCTAATATGTTTCCAGCTCTTATATAGATTCAGTGTAGGCAAGTGTAGAGGTCTTCAGATGTATTGAGGCCTCCCGGGTACTTGGAATCTAATTCCAGGATATACTGGGTCACTCATTTCCTTAGTTTAGACTCTCTATTTCCCCCTCTCCTGCTCGCTCTCCTGCTCGGTGGGACTGCATCTATGAAATAGTATTTAAGTCCATGTACCTTCAAATCATGTTTATCTTTAAAATGCTGTGCAACTGGGTAGGTATTGTCTTGATTTAAAATGGCTCTCATGTGCTGGAGTACTCTTTTATGCACCTGGAGTTTCGTACTCCCAATATATTGCAAATTACAGGGACATTGTAGGACATAAATGGCATCAGTTTTTCAAGTCAGGGCCTTCTTAATTTTACATTCTTTGCCTCCAAATGGGGTTTGATAGGTTGTTTTATTGACCCCATGTTGGCAAGCCTTGCAGTATTTGCATTTATAAAAGCCTTTATGGGTAGTTAACCAATTGGTCCCTTCCATAATCTCTGGACTGGTTTTAACTAAACTGTCTCTCATAGAGGGTCCCCTACTATGAGTAAACGAGATTTGCGTGGGAGTAGGTGCCCTATCACCAGGTCATTAAGTACTAATGGCCAATTTTGTTTTATTATTGACCTTAGCCTCTGCTCTTGTTTACTGTACCCAATGATGATCCTAAACTCATTCGGCCCTTGCTTCTCTGTTACGAGGTTTTCAGTGTCATTCGGCTGGTTCAGTTCAGTTAAGGAGCAGCTTCGTTTGTCTCTGAGCAATTCTGCCCTGTCCACCTTAATAGATTTTGTGATTGCTTTGTTAATGGTTTTATATGTATAGCCACGTTCTAGGAATCTCTGTTTGCTAGCAATTTGCGCAATCTTAAGATCTTCATCCTTGCTGTTAATCCTTCTTAGCCTCAACATCTCCCCGTAGGGAATGCTTTCTATCAAGTGCCTAGGATGAGCACTGCTGGCATGAAGAATGGAATTGCCAGCAGTCTCTTTTCGGTACAGTTTAGTTTCAATTTTGCCATTAGATATATATACCTGAGTATCAAGGAAATTGACAGATTCATGACTGATGGTGGCTGTGAAATGTAAGTTGATATCATTCAGATTAATTACATTTACAAATTCAATAGCTGTTTCCTTCGTACCATTCCATACTACCAATAAATCGTCAATGAATCGAAGCCATAACATAACATTGTTATTCACATATTGTTCATGTGTAGTACCAAGCACCAGCTCCTCCCACCAGCCCATGTGTAGACAAGCATAACTGGGGGAGAAGCTGGCTCCCATGGCTACTCCTCATGTTTGTTGGAATAAGGCATTGTTAAACATGAACACGTTATTATTGAGACAAAATTTAACCATCTCTATCAGCCCTTTGTTGTGCTGTACAAATTGCGCTGATCTTCTACTCAGATAGTGTTCCAACGCCTTTACTCCGTCTCTATGATTAATGCTCGTATAAAGTGAGCTTACATCAAGCGCTATGAGGATATATGTGTCCTTCCATTCAAATTTGCTCAATTTCCTTAAAAGGTCCCCAGTATCCCTGATGTAAGACGGTAGTGACTGAACATGCTCCTGCAAAAAATAGTCCACATATTGTGACGTATGCTCCAGTAGACCGCCTCTAGCAGCTATAATGGGTCTCCCCGGTGGTTTCTGAGGATTTTTATGTACTTTGGGAATAAAATATATAGTAGGAACAGTTGGAGTCTCATTTTTCAAAAATTTGCATTCCTGCATGTTGAGAAGACCTAAGCTTTTCCAGGCCAATAGTTTTTTGTAAAAGTCATTGTACATGATTTTTAAATTCAGTGCATTGCTCTTGATATAGCACTCTCTATCATTGAGCTGTAGATATGCTTCCTTCATATATTCTTCTTTCGACCAAATCACGATGTTTCCCCCTTTGTCAGAGTTGCATATCACAATCTTTTTGTTGGCCTGTAGTTTCTGCATTAAAAGATAGTATTGATGATTTCTTCTTTTGTATTTGTGTTTGACATTACGCACTCTGTGATTTAGTTTTTTGATTTGAGATGTAACCTGTTCACTGAAGATGTCAATTGCATCCCTCTGGGATATCGGATTAAAAGTTGACTTCGGTCTGAATGGTGTATATCCGATGTTCTTGTTACCCATTCTCTTATCACGAATGTCATCCGTATTGTCAGTCCTTGACTGTTGACAGCCTGAACCGGATGCGCCTTCAGTGTGTTCTTCATTCATCAATTCTTGTAAGTATCTCCAAAGGGGCATATCTGACATAGAAAGGTTCATAGTTGATGATTGATCCACTGCTGCCTCCCTCTCAATTGATTTAACATCTTTATTCGTGAGTAGATGGTATTTTTTTAACTTCAGTTTTCTCACGCATTTATAAATATCCATTCTGGTTGCTGCATAATTAAAATTGCTCTCAGGGCAAAAGGACAAGCCTAGATTCAATAGTTGTTCCTCTGCTTTTGATAGATCAATGTTGGCAACATTCATGATTGTTTTGGTTGTTGTTGTATTGGTATTTATTTCTGCTTCCATCTGCTCGTTGTCTGTTTCTTTACGTTTGTTGCGTTTCCTGCTCGCTTTCCTCCTCTGCCGGCGTTTATTGTTTCTGATTGATCTGATTTGTTTCTCTGTATTTGTGGGCGGAGGGTCTGCCTCCTGTCTTGGCATAAAAAATCCAACTCATCTGCCAACAAGAGTTTTTGCGGCAGTTGCCCTTCCTGGGGATGTCTTACATCCGATTCGGACTCACTATCCACTGCGGAACTAAGGTCAGAGTTGGAGGTGTTGTTATACCTCTCCCTGTTACCTGAAGTGCTCGCTGTTTGATCTTCCCTGGGTTTAAGTTTTGATATTTTCAAGGAGTCATATTTTTTAGCGAACGTAAAGTTCTGCCCCGACTCATAGTCTATCCTATCTGTATGGAACTTGTAAGTCTTCCTTTCTTTAATTTTGTCTTCTTCCTTCCGCAATCTTGTTGTCATCTCCTGGCGCAATTTAGTAACTTCTTCCGTTTGTCCCATGGCTTCTATTTCATCATTGATCTTATCTATTTCCTTCAGTAGTTCAGCGTGGTTGATATCAGCATATTTAATTAAAATCTGTACCAGTCTTTTAGAGGAATCTAGATTACATTCAGCCCATTCTCTCATCATGCTTGGATTGGGGTTCTCGTAACTGGGTGCAATGAGTATTCTGAGCCCCCTCTGTATTCTCCCAACATCTATGTATCATTGGAGTGATCTTGATTCCCACCACTTGCTTTGTTCCTGGCGCATTGATTTTTCCAGCTTCTTCATTTTATCCTTTAGATTAGTGACATGGCTGCTTGGTGTTGTTGTATTACCTCGCCCTGTCATAGAGGCCATCGGTGTATCACTAAACATTTCAGAGGCAGCCGCCTCCCGGTCCCGTAGCGTGTCGGCTGACATCTTGTTTCAATATGAATAAACCAGTCGGAACAGGGATCCCCAATGAATGCGGTATCCTGTGTTCCGCTGTAGCACACCTTTCCACCCCCGCAGTTTAACAATTCCTACCTTTCCTCGAAGCCTGCGTCTCCCGCGTCCTCCGACTCAGAATCCGCCTGCCGCGTGTTCGGGTGCCGAAGTGTTTGTTGCTTCCAGGGGGGTCAGACGCGTTATTTCCTTCCGGAAACTACCATTCTCCAGGACAAGTCCCGGAACGATTGACTTCTGTTGTCTCCGTGTCGCCCAAATTCGGAAAGGGGGTCCGTGTGCAGCCGGAAGAAGCCTACCCGGCTCGTATATACTTTGGATTCCGTCAAAAACTGCAGAATTTTTCCACAAAACGGGCACGGACCACGATATCTGTGCAGTAATTTTTTATTGATTACACAGCCATTACGCGTTTCGGCTCTGACGAGCCTTGATCACATGACATTGGCTACGGCATGAATCGCTTCTTTTAAAGTGACAGGTGCATATCACAAACGTGCAAAACTACGAAATCATAGACATGGACAACCACTTTTATAAATCGTCCCTCTCAGTTTGTCTTCATATGTCTATATCTTTGACAATGTACTCTGGGTGTAATTTCTCTGTACAATTCATCACATAAGAGAACATCCTTGTTTAAATTGCATAAATGGGAATTGTTAAAACCATCTGTCCTGAAATAAACAATTGATTTCTATACTCATCAAAATATTGAATCGAGAGAAGACAAAAAGGATGGACCTGTGGTGGAGGCGATAAGATGATAAATATAGCATAAATAGCAAAACAGATTTATATATGAATATCATGCATATAAATACTATACATAAAATCAATATAAATATATGGATATAAAAATATTTCTAAAATTCCTTGTAAAATACAATGCTTATCCTGCTAAAACCTGCTTTCACCAATCCACCCATGGCACAACACTGCTAATATATATTGGACTTGGACTGCTTGGTTGACGTTCTATGGCGCGTCTCAATAAAGTGCAAGTGCAAGTGACTGATTTCTGTGAGAACACTCATTACCTATGTATTTTTTACTTATTTTCTCCCTATTTTTCTTTAACCTCTTGTGTACTCCCTACTATTGTGCATAGTGCTAAGTGCTTGATGCTATAAAACCATTTTTATAAACTTCTGGTTTACAAGCCTCGTCAGAATTTTAACATTGCTTTGTGTTACTGTCACCATCAATAATCCTAATTTTATTGATCTGAGTTTGGCAGCTCTATTTGAAATTCCTCATCACGGTATTAATACCCATATGTTTATATGTGATCACCGTTAGCTATTAAATTAAACATGACTAGAATTGATTGTTTTTAAATAAATAATGTTTCATGATTGTCATTAATTATGGTACTAGAAATTGGCGAGGTTTGTAAACCACCATAGATAGTACACCAATGCCTTTCTGCTGCTTGTAGAGCCCATTGAGAAACCAGTAAAATTAGCATGGAGAAAACGCCTTTTGGGACCCCCCCTTTTTTCTCGGCCCCCGCTTGACGAATCACCCCGAAACGTTCAAGACAGGAGCTGATCTGAGTGAACCATTAGTTTTGAAAATTTCGTGAAGATTTGTCAAACGGCGCCAAAGATATTGGCAAAAGAAAAAACGCTTTTTGAATAGAAACGAGGTCCTAATTATAGCTACCTACTGGCGACCGCCAGTAGGTAATATATATATACCTCCACAGTAGAGTTTATTTCTCCACTCCTGTGCAACAAAGACAGTGTACACACAAAGGCCCTCCCATTGTGGGTGAAGCATTCTTTTATTTTGTATTTTGAAAGAAAGAAAATCCCTTTTCAGAGTTTAGTTTAGTGTAAGGTTCCGCCATGTTGACAGAGCCATGCACCAAACTTCACAAAGCATTGACTGAACTGCCTTGATGGTGGTTCTTTCCAATGCTTCAAGAAATGACCACCTGTTTGGTGGTAACGTCTCAACTTGGCAGGTGATACCTCCATCAATGTGACGGTCAAATTTACTCTGTCTCCCTGATGGAGAAACAGGTTGCACGCCAACATCAAAATCAGGACCAAAGCACTAATTAGTGACCTCTTTATCTTTTCTCCTTTCAGGACAACTAAAGACAACCAAACAGGGCAGGACGGCCATGATCACAGCTCGGGTGAAGAAAACGGCATAGCCATTCTTGCTGGTGATTGTATATCATGTTTATTATTTCTTAATTGTAACAACTAGTATGCATTATGGTCTTCTGTATTTTTCACTTTTTCCAACTTCATACTCTAGTGTCCTTGTTAACTCTGCACACCTCCCTGTGTTTTCCTTTATATTCCATCTGTTACAGCAACACCCTTCTATAGAAAAAATTAAGGTATGGACTTAAAATAAAACTCCAAAGGAAATCATGGTAAATTAAATGAAACTATTTAAAATAGTTAACAATGTAAATAAATATAATTTAATATTAAACTAATCTAAAAATAGAACATTATTTAATTATAAAATATTTAAACAATCTTTTTGGAATGTATACATTAATGTACCATTATTTGTTATTCAAATATAATTAACTAGATTTTGTTTACTTTTATGCATCACTATTAACATTTATCAGTGGCAATCAAAAAAAATCTTTTTTTCCTTTAGTGGATTTTTAAAAAATGCTACCTTTACAGGACTATCCTTTTATATATGGAGTTCTCCGCCCCGACTGCGGAATCTCTGCAGTTGTAAACTTACTATTAATTTGTGGTTTGTGAATACCAAAAAAAAGCCAATTTGCTCAAAGGTATAAGTTTACCTTTGAGAATCAGTGCCATGGTGATTTACTTACTAAAGTGTGCATAATGAAGCCCTCAAGTCTCAGGACTCAGGAAAAGGCTATTTCACTAAAATCCATTGGGCATGGATAGCGGTAAAAAAAACAAAGTGCAGTCTAGCTACTTATCCTTGCCCAGCCATTGCTTCAATTTATTCTATGCATTGCGTGGGCTAATTTACAATTTTCAATATTCTAAACTCGTCCTCCTGTGACAATTGGTGGATCTTTAATAACATCCAACCTGCCAAATGTGAGATCTGTTGATGGTGGAAAGTAATATCCCTACAAATTTCACAATCTGGGGCAAAGGGATAGGGACTTCATTAATGGTTCGATAGGGAGAATAAGGGAAAGGTGAGAGATAGAAAAACACAATATTCATTGAGTCCAGGAGCAGCATGTGACGTCACATCTGTCGGTGAAGGAAGATGACAGTTCAGTTACCAAATTCAAACAGTCTTTTTCTTTGGTAGCGCCCAGACTCCCAAATTAGCAATGATTTATATAGGCTGGAAAATGCAAAATAGGGAGGACTTGCATAGTTCAAACACATTTATAATAATACAAGAGTGCTACTGTATACAATTGGGCAGTGTATCTGCATTCTTCTGGCATTGTCCATCTTGAATGCAGGGCTGAGTCGCTGAGGAGGAGAGCCATGGAGGTTCTGTGCATAAGAGAAGGCTTTTGGAATAAAAAAAGAAAATGACAATACTGGAGAGTCAAGATAGGCATGGTTCTAGAGGAGTTACTGTTAGAGGATGGAGAATAGGATAGCATACTAGCATACCATTAACTAACAGCCAGTCTCCTATTGATCTCAGATAGCAGACAACCACACAGCCAACTAGCTACATGTACCTTACTGATTACCCAAACAATGAAAAAATATCTGTGCCCATCATGTAACATGTCCAGGCCACATCCACTTATTAGGAGTTTGCCACTTTAGTCACTAGCATGCATTTTCCTTATCAACAGGCCTATTTTCAGTTCACAGGGGCAGGCCTCATTGAGTCCTCTTGTTTCCAATAGAAGTAAATTGGCATTGGTACTTCTTCTGTCTGTTGTCAATGGTGCTTTAAGATTTCTTCCAAAAACAAATCCATGTTTTGAACAAGAAAATGAAAAGGTTAATGAGTAGTCTCAGGAGAACTTTGAGATTATGGACTTAAGTTAACAAAAGGACAATCAAGTAAAGTAGCTATGACAGTGACACATGGAAGGCAAGCATTGTTCCACAATAATCACCCAAACATTAAGGGCCTGATTCACAAACTGCACTTTGCAGTACATTTTGACATTGTCCTGCACAATTAGGTTTATGCATGCGTTAAACAAAGAACCTTGACCTACCCTCCATCAGTCATGGCTTTGACAATATTACTGACATTGTCATTGGCAAGGAATCCACTCCTCAGACCCCTGGTTGAAGCCATTCATAGATTTTGTAATAAATTCATCTAAGATGTTGCAAGCTGTAATTTCCATTAGTTGCTGCTGAATGCCTTAAAAATCATTATCATCAATAAGACTAGCAGATAGCCGTTGCTTTACTCCCTTGAAGGAGATTTAGTGTGCGGTAATTTACATGTAATCTGTCGGTTGCTTGACAACTGGTCGAGATGTTCATAGTGAGATGGATCAACTAAACAACACTCTTCTTCATAGAGTCACCAACCAATTGCAGCACTTAATTGTGCAGCACTGGCACAGCATCAGTGGAAAAATTGGTCTGGTTTGGAACCTTCCATTTGGGGTAGAGGAGCTCCACAAATTCAGGATAACCCCCTCCTTCATTGAAAGAAAAAAAGAAGAGGTCAAGCACTAACATTTTTGCCACCTTCCAAGTGCATAAATGCACTTTTTCATGGGTTTGATGGTCCGACGACTCCTTCGTGAATACAGCCTTGATAGTTGATTTTTGGGACTGTAGTCTTTGAGATATTTCCACTGATGACCTAAAGGGAGCAGGTAGGCTGCTAGGGCATTTTAGGGTGACTTTAGCTTTCTGTCTCATGTGCCATTCTAAGGTTTCTGCGGGCAATGACCACACACTACGTGCGACATCCAGAGAGCTACTTGGCATGACGCTAATATCTTAAACTCTTCCTCACCACCATCCGCTTCTATTAGTTGAACTTCTTCTTCTGTCTTACAACCAGCAGCTATGATTTTTAGGTACTCTTCCCACAAGATTGTTAATTTTTCAGATGGGTCAATTTGTCCTTGACATATAGGGCTCTATTTGTGTCTTGACAGTAAGCATACTCCATCACAACCACTACGGAGTATGCCTACATCCAAGATAATGGTCAGACGCCCAATTTAGATATGGAAAGACTGTTGATTTAATCAATGTGGAGGCTACTCCATCTCTGTAGTGATTAATCCCTCCGACAGCCCTGGGGCATAAGGGCTGTCAGAGGCAGACCTGTCATTCCCTCCACCTGATTTAGATGGGCAGTATTAGAGGTCAGTTTTCACTGCCCATCATTGGCAGGAAAATCCTTGTGGTAAGTGGCAGTGAAAACTGCTATATGTTCCCTTTGCAATGGGAGAGGACCCCCATGATGAGGGGAACATAGTCTTTTTTATTTTCAAAAAGGAAACCTAGTTTTGGGATTTTCTTTTTGAAAATAAAAAAGACAACCGTTAGGTGCTGAGCTCCATCATGGTAAAGGGCACCTGTACCAAACAATGAAATGCATTGACAGGAACCACTGTGATGGAGGTCCTGGCAGTGTTTTATAAATGACTGCTAGTTTTATTCTGTCACCCTGGTGGAACAATGGACCATCCACCAGGATATAAACGAGGCCCATAATGTCCCCCTAGCTTACCACAACAGTCCTTTGGTGGCAAATTAAGCATTCTGTGATGTGCTGTGCTCCTCGTGTGACCTGAGTGCAAAGAAGTTCTAAACTGGGGATGAGAACTTTCTTATTGTTCCAAAGCCTAAAGAACTTGAGGTGTAGCTATGTTGTTGTGTTTGCCTTTCTCCAGGACCGACTGACCCTGACCATAGTAGGGATGGTGGTTGCTGCTGGTTATTGGGATCTTCTTGAAAATATGGATGCAGGCACCATTGGTGGAGCTACAAAACTCCTCTGTGCCACTCTCCTCACTAACAATCACTGGCTTATTATCACCTTCTCACTCTGATGCTTTCGGGAACTTCACTTGTGAACCTACAAGCAATAAAAATGATGCAGGAAGGGATGTCAGTGAGACTTGGGTAATGTAGCCAATGTAAGAAAAGTCATCATCATCATCAGCACCACAAATGACTAATAATAGTGTACCCATGCATAAACAAACTATTTTTGCTATGCATTATACAAGAAAAGCTAAGTTCATGACCATCCAGGGCCAATTGGAACCCTATGTGAGGTGGAGAGGTTGGCAAAAATTGAATAAACTAATTAAATAAATGCTGGTTTTCCTCCAGGGCCCATGGGGACCCTTTGGGAGACTACGGGGCCGATTCCAATTCGGGCCGGAATTCTCTCCGACCGAGCCGGACCCGGAGAGAATTCCGACCGAATCGGACCCTAGCAGTCCGACCGAACGAGTACGATGCGTTCGCATGCAATCGGACTCGATTCGGTCGGACTCCCATTGAAGTCAATGGGAGCCTGTCGTACAACGCGTACGCGGGCTCCCATTGACTCAATGGGTGCGAGGCGGACAAGGGCGCCCCCTACAGCGTGTACGCGTCCATGCGCATCGCGGCGTACATGCACAGGTAGGGGGGACCCATGGGTCCCCCCTGTGTGCGACTCGCGCACCTATGCGTACAGGGGGGTCCGACGCGGACCCCCAAAGTCCAGCTCTGACAGCTTTGTCGAGCCGGACGGCGCGAGTCGATCGGACTGCTCGTGGCGCGCATCGTACTTACCCGGCCGGGAAACGTCTCCATAGCGCGGTGCGAGTCGTGTCCCTGCGAGTCGGTCGGAGCGTGTTGAAGCCGCGTTCGAGTCGGTCGGCGATTTCGCGGGTGATTGCATCGTACTCGCTCGGCCGGACCCGCGTCCGATTCGGTCGGGAAACAGGGCTCCGAATCGGATCCGGTGAATCCGAATCCGATTCGGAGCACTACCGGCCGAGATCGGAATCGGCCCCTGAGTGTTTGGAAAAAATTTAATAAATGAATAAAATTATAGCTGGTGTGCATCCAGGGACCATGGGGACTATATAGAAGGTGTGGGGTGGCAGAGAGCGGTAATATTTGAATAAATGAATCAAGACCAAAAATTGTATACTACAATCTAAAAATTAATAAAAATGTTAAGGGATTCTTCGGTCAATGTTCCTACAACATGGCTTTTAAAAGTGGAATAAAAGGATTTCAATGTACACTGGGTCCCAGATTATTGGTAGCTAGTCCATTTACCACGTGGCCAGCTAAGAAGGAGGCATGGAAGAAAAAGACAATATGGCCAGCACACACACAACCACCCTCACTGGCTCGAGAAAATGGTGGTCGCCACATGCCCAGCAAAGAAGGAGGCACTGGGAACAAAGTCAAAATGGCCACCACACACCCGCAAACTGGCTATACGGCACAGCCACCACCGCATGGCCAGCAAAGAAGGTGGCATAGAGAGCAGAGAAGAAATGGCAGCCTTTTACAAACACATATCGACTATCAAAGTGGCCATAGCTTCATAGCCAGCTAATAAGGAAACGGTCATGATTACACAAGATAGTGATGCCAGGAACCTTAAAGTTACAGGAAATAGCAAATTTGAAAGGTGTTTGTTGAATTCTTACCACAATTGGAGCGCTAGATATGATGATGAACAGTAAAGGTAGCATGCACATCCATAAATGCTCCAACGAAAATGAAACTAACTAGAATCTTGCGGGAAGCAGGATTTATGAATTGGTAGCCATTGGGCTTTTATTGTATAAAGGGAGAATGGAGTAAGACTCTTGTTGCTTCCCATAGCAGTCCATGGTTGGCAGTTGGAAGATTATTGCGGAGCAAGTACCTTGAGGTAGGAGAATCAGTTTGGAACTCTGACTTCCTGCTTTTTGCATTATGTTGACCATTCAGATCAAACACATGAACAGTTAAAATTTTCAAGGCAGTGTATTTTTGTTTATATATTTGCACGCTCTATTTTTAGTACATTTTCTGGCCATGTTCAATCTTATTTTGCACTTCGTGTATCTCTTGTTTTCATCAATTCCATTGTACTTAGAATCATTTTCCTGGATTCTCCACATTGAATTAGTTTGGAGTCCATTGCATTGCAGTACTAGAGTAAGTTAGCAGCGACGTATATGAACACAACACTGCATGGATTCCAAAGGACAATAATAATAATTGTTTTTCTATATTTCAGTGAGAGAACTGTATTTAAGCTGAGGGAAAAAGGGCTGAGTTAGAGATCTTGTTACTTAAGGTAATTAGGAGGAATTATTGTATGTTATACTGATGTTACAAGATTCTTTTCTAAATCTTATATGATTCTTACAGACTTATATAGCAGGCTGGAAGGAAGTGTGACGAGTCTTGCACCAGTATTTTTTTCCTTTCCCCTTACCCTTTTCCCCTCTGTATAGGCTGCTGTGATATCTTTTACAATTGGAAGTCCTCTTCATTTTGTGCAGGTGAAGAGGACTAGCTTCATGACACCCCTGCAGCTATAGAAATCCATGAACTACTAAAGAAACATTGAGAACAAAGAACATGGTTGCCTTATTCTGCCTGGAGTGCCTCCACACCCAAAAGAATTATTGTAGCATAGCAAATATGTATTATTTCCTCAAAATGTGTGTGGGCCGAAACATGGGACTGCCCATTACCCACACAAGTCATCAATGTCAGAAAAGAACATTCATTACACATTAAATATTTCCCTACCACAAACAACCCAAGGTAACATCAATTACACCTCCAAAATACTTTGAAAAGTTGCAGAGAAAAACAGTAAAACACTATATCAACAATGCAATTCACATAGAAATTAACAAACAAAATGGTGAGCACATACATGAGGAAGAAGGTAGCTGAGAACAAAAGAACCTATTTGGCTACATGAGCCTTGAATCCAGGAGCCAGCCAGATTCTAGTCAGCAACAGGCACTTGCAGGCAAAAAAACAGCCCTCATTTTGCATTTAATGAAAGCCATCCAAGTACCCCTAAAATAATTTGAAAAACCTATCGCACAACAGCAGTGAGAATGGGGAAATGAATTAAAAATACACTCAAAGGCTACTGCAGGGAAGATCATGCCCCAAAAAGTAAAATAACAACACAGTAAAATGATTAACAAATCTGTAAAAAGTTCATAAAAACACTGGATATTGAGAAAATGAATATTATAACCCCAGGCCTCGAAAATCCCCAGAATGTGCATTTATTATCCCTTAAAAAGCTTAGGGTCTGATTCAAATCATGGCCGATGGTCCGTTGTTCCACTAGGGTGATAGAGTAAATTACTCCATCGCCCTAATGGAGGGACCACCCACCTGATTTATAAATGACTGCCGAGCTGGTGGTCATTTATAAACCATTATAAACTCACACAAAAGGGAAGGCCTAATTGGAGTACTGTCTACCCAATACAACCGTACTACTCCTTATCCTGAAACTCACACTATGTACATGGGTGGTAAAAAAAGAAGAAAAAAAAAGAAAGAGAAAGAAGAGGGACTGTAGAACACTTTTGTGTTAAGCCAAGAATCCTCACTCACCCAAGGGTGACATGCTTCATCATTGGGTCCCCTCTTTACACTGGAACCTCACGGTACCAGTGTGGGCTATGACTCTCTCGCAAGAGAGGAGCGGGGGTTGTCACTAATTCTGCAGATCTTATTTCTTATATGGGGAGAGAGGGGCAGAGTGCAAAAATCAAAGCAATTAAAGTGAGTTAAAACTATCTCATGGTGGGCAGGACAACTTTTATTCTGGTGCCCCCAATGGACAGAACTAAAAACCAAGCTAAGTGATAAGGGGTATGGATGTTCCCTTATTTAATGGTCAACATTTGTCTGCCTTCCTTGACTACCTACACAAGTTTGTGGCATTCCTCAGGACCAAGATCTAAAAGTCACTCTGCTTCAGAATCGAAAAAGAAAAAGAAAAGACAATACTTTCATGGTATTGGTCAGTTTCGTAGCATGCATCATCCTTTGTTATGATCCAACAAAATCTGAAAGAATAACACAACAGTGATAAACAGTCTACATCCATATAAAAACTGTATTCATCCCAGTAACAACTACGTGCATACCACCAACACTGCAAACCTAGTGTAAAGTGAATCCGTGGGACCATAGAATTGTTAAAATTTCTTTACCAACTATATTAATTAATGTATTAAATCTACTCGACCTTCAACGGTCCTTTCAGAGCCAGTATAAGCTGTAAAGGTGTGAAAGTAACATATAGAAAAAACAATCAAAAATAATGAATCAACGTTTACATGTCCCCAGTAAGTGATACTCTGTTCATGTTGCTTCGTAAATAAAGTTCAACAATATTAAATCTTGAAAAAGCCATAAAATTCTAGGCAAGACAGGAAAACACAGTAACAAATGTACGAAAGGAAGAAAAGGTAAATCTGACCAAAACGACACTCAAGCCCATGTGTACTGTCTGAAAGCCAAGAATGCCTAACGTCAACGTAGTCTCAAACCCCATATCATCATCGGAACTCCTAAGAGACGGATCTAGTAGTCTCAGGCAATTTTCAAAGAGACTGCAACTAATACAGGGTTTTCACGAAGGACGTCTTACCTACAGAGTCTAAGACAACCGCGCCACATGAAAGGCCAGCGGGAGGATCAGTCTAAACGGGATGTGTGTATAAGAAACAGGGTCCCGGAAGAACTGCCCTTTTATGTGACACTAAACCGGAAGCAAATGCTCCGCGCATGGGAAATGTAGTTCTCACATTCCTACCTACTCTGTTCAGCAGTGTCAGAGTAGGTTTAGGATTATTCAACTATATCAAAATGGATTACATGTCAGCATATCCAGCGCCTATAAGGGACGTGTTTATTAGAAGCGGCGTCCTGGATGTATCGCCCTTTTGTGTGTCAGTGAACTGGAAGCTAATAGTCCGCACATGGGAAATGTCATTCTCACGAGCCTACCTAGTATATTCAGCAGTGTCAAAATAGCTTTAGAATTACTCAACTATGTCAAAATGGATTACTTGTCAGCATATTCAAGGCATGGTAAACAGAGCGTGTTAATGTCTATATCCAAAACCTGGGTCACATATATGGATATAAAATGTGGTATGCCCCCGAGTCTATCACGGCCAATATTAAAACAATTGCAGATGGTAGCAATAGTAATGTCACTTAGGTAGGCTTGTACATCATCTGATATTCAAGTTTAAAGTTATTACCTCAAAATAAGCCGACATCTAGAAATAATGATGAATTTCTCAGGAGACTGTTCTTCAGGATGAGCAAAACACGGGGATATAAGATCTAAATGGGCAGCCACAATGTTATTTATAAGGAACACCAAGGGATGTTATCATTAAGACCTCTTTGATGACTCCTTAGTCTAAACAGCCATCGTTGTTCCCTCTGTAATACAAATTTGTGGAAGAGACCCATACCTGTAGAGTAATAAGGCTTGTCAAGAACTACCCAATTAATATCATCCTCAGTGTGTTCTGCCTCCAAAAAATGTCTGCTAAGTTTAGTATTAGACTTTTTGCATCTAACTGAACTCCTGTGCTCAATGATCCTGCTCTTCACCTTTTGAGTAGTCATCCCCACATATACAAGATCACAGGGGCATCTGAACAACTAGATCACCCCCCACGAGTTGCAATTAGTATGATTCGTCAGACGCCACGGGGTTTTGAGTCCTAGTTCTAACTGGTTTGTCTGTTGTGTGAGCCCACACACCGAACAAGGTCCACAAGGAAAATGTCCCACCACAGGTTCTCCTCCCCATAATGTCAATTGTGATGCCTGCCTTCTGGTGGTACTTGGTCTTGTATGAACTAAAATATCTCTCAAATTACAACTGCGTTTAAGAGCAACCAAAGGTGCCTCAACTGACACATCTCCTTTATATAAAATATGGCAGTTCTTATTGATGGCTTTCTTAACAGTGTCTGTGAGATGACTAAAAGTGCTGACACAAACCAATCTTTCAGTTTTCGTTCTAGGGTATGTCTCCAAAAGTGCATCTCGATTATTATTATGTGCCTGATTGCATGCCATATGAATCAGATCTTTAGGATATTGGCATGTAAGCAGGTGTCACTCAAATTGTCGGCATGTTGTTTATAGTTTTGTATCTCTGTACAGTTACTTCGCAACCTCAGGAAGTGCCCCACAGGAAGATTATCCCATAAGGCACGTGGATGAAAACTCTTGTAGTTCAATAATGAGTTATGTGCCATAGGTTTTTGTAAACAATTTCCAGGAACAGTGGTGCCTGTCAATGCATTTGGCTGTTTTTGCCCAGGGCTTCGTCCACGTAATGGAACCCTGCACTAAGCAGTTTACTTTTTTTATTTACAAAAAGAAAATTCTGAAACTGAATTTTCTTTCTGAAAATAAAAAATAAAATGCTCCTCTCGCATGGCAAATGGAGCATTTAGCAGTTTTTCACTGCCACTTACCACCAGTTGCTGATGCTAGCTCCTTCATTATACTTCCAGTCCAGTTCCAGTCGATAACACGACCAGTGGCACAACTTGTTTGAAGATTGCACCAGAGTTTAAAGGTACAGAAAGGTGCTCCGGATCACTATTGAGAATGTATTATCTCACTCTGTGCCTAGAAATTGAAAGCTGAGAGGCTTAGATATATTTGCATTAGAAGGCAATGTCTCATTCATTGTTTAGACAGTTCCAGTGGAGAAAATGTGCCATTTTTGCATAGTAGCACACAATAGAGACTCGGCGACCTACTGGCCGTAAGCAAGAAGTTGGATTTTCTGAGGGATGAGAGGATGATATACTTCTAGGAAAAGTTGTGCTCCAGTGGAAGGCTCAGATGCAACTGAGGAAACATATGAGTCAAGTGCACCACAGAAGAGGTGTTTGTGGGTCTAGGTGGACTACAATGTTACTGAGTGCATTGAGATGCTTCTAGTGTCTCCTGTACGAGAGACTGCGTTTTCTGTTTTGTTTTCAGTATGCCTTCTTTTTTCCTGTTTATAGTAATCAAATTCCTTGATATGTGTACCTCGGTGGATGGACTGGCAAACATTCTTTTTCATAAATAAGACTTAGCTGTTTTTAAGTTCTATGGGGCATATTTACGGTCCCTGGCGCATCCCTGCATATCAGCAGGGATGCGCCAGGGAAAATGCGTCACGCAAGTTTACCCTTGCGCCACGTCCGATGCGCCGCATTTACAATGCGGCGCATCGTGGCGCAAGGATAAGCAGATGCGTGACGCATCTGCCGGCGGAAGGTTGGCGCAGTGCTGAAGTCGTGTCGCAAGCGCGTCGCAACTCCAGCACTGTTCCAACCTTCCCTATCCCTAACATGGTGCGTCAATCCTTACGCCTGCTTGAAGCAGGCGTAAGGATTTGGCGCACCAGCGTCGGAAATGTGACTGCGTGAAATCTTGTAGATTTCACTACGTCACTTTTCCGAGGCGTACCTGCGCCGGAACGCCCCCCCCTGCGCCGGTACGCCCACATGAAACCTGACGCAGGTTTCATGTGGCGCAGGGGTTTACTACGTGACGCATCTCCCTAGATGCGTCACGTTGTAAATATAGCGCAACGCGGCGCATGGTTTGCGTCGCCGCTGCGTCACTTGCGTGACGCAACGGCGGCGCAAAAGTGGCGCAAGGGGCTTGTAAATATGCCCCTATGTACGTGCATGAAATTCGGGTTTTTTACACATCTGATAATTCCATTTTTTTCTAGATTTAATGTTCAACTGGTCATACAAAGTTTATTAATCACAGGTCAGGAAGTGTCCCATAAGTTTCTCCTATTGAAGACTGTAATTTCCTTTACTAGCAGTGTTTCTTCCACTGCCTATTTTTACTCCATGGTCTATCTCAGTGTGGTTCCATAATCAAATTTTCACTCAACCACGTTTTTGCTCTATTGAACCTTTTTCTCCCAAACGGGGGAATTGAGTGCAATTAGGTTACAAATTTCAGTGACAGAAATTTAGAACTTGGACTTAATCATGTTGAAAAAAATGAACGGTATACCCACTTGAAACAAAAAACATGAATGCAGGGATACATACTGAACCGTCTTATATAATGTATGGATAAACTGGGCAAAGCTATCGATTTGTGAAACAAAGGATGAATCTAGAAAATAAGCAAACGTTCTACTTAAAAGGTACCCAGCCAGACAACTTCCCTGGTTTATATTTTTTCCCAAATTTCAACAAACTGTTGGCATGACTGCAGAGATTTTTAACTGTGCTTTGGCACAGAATCTGTTTACCATTGTCGGAAAAGGCAGAAATGATATTTTTCAAGTGTTTTTGCCCATTTCTTCTTGGCAGCTATTATTTGAAGAATAACAGCAATCCGTCACAAGCTGTATGTGGGAGTCTGAGCTGCAGCATTAGGAAAGGCACGTTTATTTATAGATTTAATCATGACCCTGGCACATTTGTGATTCTTCGTCATTTTCTATTGCTGCTTTTATTTCGCACTTTCTCTTGCATGGGAGGATGACTCACGTAGCACACAATACATGTGACAATTGTTGATGTGTCACTACCTTTCCATGCTTATACACTCTAGATATGCGATGCCGAGGAGTTCAAGGCAACATACTGCAAAATGATGTATCTGAGTTTTAAGAATTCGCAAACGTGTTCTTGTTATAAACAATGAAATGCGTGAGAAACAAAGACTTACCAATAAAAAATCACTCTATCTTTCTATCTATCTATCTATCTATCTATCTATCTATCTATCTATCTATCTATCTATCTATCTATCTGTCTGTCTAATTATTGATCAATCTATCCATCCCTCTCTTTGAGAGAGCTATGCAGACATCCACTCTGTACAGCTTTACCATTGTCAGGGCTAGATGACCATATTTTGTGCAACGTTATTTAAGTTATGAGACGCATTTTGTGATAGAATTATTGTCTTTCATTCGATCTAGAAACAACATAGTTTTGTGAAATCTGCTAATCGTGAAAATAATGTGGCAAATTTGGTGGCAAACGCTGTAATCCGTCATTATGTGGTAAACCGTGTAGCTAACGAATCTATAAATCCACTAGCACTTACCATTGTTCATTGTTATATATATATATTTTTTAAAGTAAACAAAACCTAAACATTCTGGGGGATATTCACAAGAACGTGTGATAATCATCACAAATGTAGCTTAACGCAACCTTGCATATCGCAGTCCATCGCGAGAAAATAACACCATGCTAACGTCCAATTCCTAACCCCTCGGCACCATGCGATAGCAGCATGATAACCCGCCAAATGCCCGCGTAAAAACCAACGTGAAAAACAAAAAATGCGAAACACAACCGCCCAAAAAGTTGCAACGTCACAAAGCGTGATACCAAAATCAGCGAAAACCAGCGACAGGCCTGCAATACCCCCGTGTCATGCGTGAAAATGCACTATAAAAGCAAACAAAAAACCAACCCCAAAACCAATCCAAACTGCGTAGCACCATGGATGCACCCGGACCTAGTGCAGAGGACAAGCCGAACTCCACAAACCCCACGGAGGACCAGCATGGAACCCCCTGTTCGGGGGAGGGCAAGGAGAAGAGGAAGAGGAATACGGGGTTCAGTCCGCAGGAAGACCAGATCACCGTCACAGAGGTGATAGAACACTACCAACAACTGTTCATCACCTCCACTGCGTCATTGGCAACACAAACGGAAATATGGCAGTCCATCGTCACCAAAGTGAATGCAGTCGGAGTGTCGAGGAGGTCAATGGAGGATGCCAAGAGGCGCTGGCTTGAAGTGCACAGCCAAACCAAACAGAAACTCGCTGCCAACATGAAGGCAGCAAAGGCGACTGGAGGTGGGAGTCCTGCGCCACAGGAGGAGCTGGATGAGCTGGAGGAAATGGTGGCCACAGTCATCAGTGGGGAGACGGTGCAAGTAGTTGGGGGTCTGGACACAGCCCGAAATGACCTGACCCAACAGCAACAGGGTGAGTAACCACGAGGGACTGGGGGGACGGGGGCAGATGGGCACAATGGCACACATGCACAATCATGTGCAGCACACTGCACACCCGCAATGAGTGTGGAACATGTCCCTGATACCCTTGGCACACTGCAGCACACATAGAAACACCAAGTAGGCCCCCGTCCACTATGTGCACAAATGGGGCCCCCTCCATATCACCAATGCCACAACCTACCCATGCACATGTGCTAAATTCAGAAAAGCAGCGGCTCTGTGAGCCACACTGACAATGCAAGTGACACTGCATGACATATAGCATGGCTGAAGTCACAATACATGACATGGTGCACGAGACGACACTGAGGTGGCTGAGTGTGGACCACATCCGTAAAGGAGCAGGTCACACTCTGACACATCCACGTGCACCTACGAGCCATGACGTCAAGAACACATCTGCAGACAAACAATGCACAAGAATACCAAATATCTCCAGTAGCACAAATGACCCAAGTCGCAAACATCCAAGCCCCCGAAAAGCACACAAGTCAAATGCACACCGACTCAAAGGGATAAGGGTCCGCCAATGCAGAGCTGCAGGGGCGAATCGCCAACAATGCAGCACACACACACATAGCAATCACAGTACATCAACATTGACGACAATGTGGGACAGAGTGCAACCCCTACACCACAGGACAGAGGACACAACTGGTGCCTCTCGTGCGTAGAAACTGGCCAATCACATCTGGCAATGCATGACGCTGTGAGATGATAATGTACGAGTACAACCACACATCCGTCATGTAGTCGAAATGTCCACTGACTCCCATCAAATAGCCAGCTACACCAAAACAGTCACAATGTACACCGTCATGCAGTCTGAATGTAAACATCCACAATGCGTCACCATACATGGAACACACTGTTAACCTGCATCTCCCCTTACATTGCAGAGGGACAACCAACACCTCCTGCAGAGCAGACCACACATCTCTTCAGTGATGATGAAGAGGACACCCTGCCCATTTGCCCAGACACACTCCAATGGCTCATGGACAGCCTCCTCACCCAGTTGCGGCTCCTGGAGGGAGTTTCGCCGGGCGGTGACGTGCGGTGGGGGAGGGGCAGGGTAGGGGGTAGTAAAAACCGGAATCCGGCTGAACACAGGTAAGTTAGCAAATAAATAAATAAAACAAATTTCGTAGCGCGCGCTGCATCGCATTTGGCGATGAAGCGCACGCTACGAAATTCGTTTTATTTATTTATTTGCTAACTTACCTGGATTCGGCCGGATTCCGGTTTTTACTACACCCCTCCCTGCCCCTCCCCCGCCGCACGTCACCGCCCGGCGGAACTCCCTCCAGGAGCCGGGACTGTCCTCACCCCACCTCCAGGAGCAGGGCAGCCCAGCTGCATTGCGGTGAGCCCACACCCTGCACAGACCACACATCAGGAAGCACACACCACCACGGCTGCCTCCCAGGACCCCCACGAACAACACATGGATTTTAAACGTCGTGTGTTAGGGTGCCAGGAGAAGATGGCAGATCAGCTGCGGCTGGGTTTTGACCTCATGGCAGCCAAACTCGATGCCATACGTGGGTGCCTGAGTCCCATCAGGGAGCACCTACAGTCCCTAATGGATACCCACTGTCTGCACCATACCCACCAACAATCCTTGGCTGACATCGCTGGTTCCATTACTCGGAGACAAGAACTGTCTAGGCAGACAGGCTCCAGCGATGACAGCACAGAGTTGGCACAGATGCGGAGGACAATGGAGACCATGGATCCGATGCAGGCTGGAAGTATGGCTGCCACTGCTGAACACCAGCGAGATGTAGCTGCGATCTTCCATGCCTTGCAGATCCTCATCTTGCCACTGCTGCCACTGAGCCTGTACCAGATGACTGCTGCAGGAACCTCGACACACACATCTACGACCCCTGATGTGTCAGTGGCACACAGAGATGCAGCCCCATCGCCTTCACACCCTGATGTGTCAGTGGCACACAGTGAGACAGCCATTACACCACCACACACACCGGACACACCCGACACAGAAGAAGTATCAGAGGAGTAAGATGTGGTTGGTAACTACTGTGTGAGGAAGGAGGCAGTAGCATCCATCACCTCCATATGGCTTGCCCTGCCTGGCTCTGCCCCATGCATCATGCCCTGGGACAATCCCTTCCACTGACCCCCGGAACACTCTGCGACATTCACCCGGACCCCGACACGGACTGCCATATCTCCACTGCTTGACAATTACACAGCAATCCTGCTGCGGACTGCACTCCCCCTCTTCCAAATCAATTTTCAATGCCCAAGGGACTCTGGTTGGCCCACCACTGGGCTTCCATGTTATGTGGGATTGGATGGCCAAGTACAGCTCCCTCTCCGTCATTCACCAGAATGTGAATAAAACATTCGGAATCATGCAGATGTGTCATGACTATGTTCACTCACGTATGGAAGTATGGCTGGATGTAGGGACAATGATTGCACAAGAAGGTACACCCTGGTGAATGACATCAATGCGCATGTTCAACCCCGAGACACATGGCCAATTGGATGACTGTGAAGGTGGGTACTGGCTGTGTCCCCATTGCACATTAGCAACAAACTCACAACCCCCCAACGTAGGCACAGATCCATGTCTTGAATAGGGCTGTGTGTAGGAATGACCAAATCGGTAGCAGGCCAGAAGTGGTGTCCTACGTCACATGTGACGACAGAACTTCACATCGCATACCTACTCACACACATCTGTGTGGACACATTCTGTAATGATTCATAACATTGCTCAACATGGTCAGAGGTTGGACACCATACTCACATTGCTGAAGACACGTAAGAGCACAGGTCTACCAGCAACTCTCCCAAAACAATATCGGGCTCACAGAGGTGGAGCTGTCAGAAGGGACCCACCCCCATTGTACATGCGTCAGTCAATTCCTCCATGTGTACGGACGATGCTCATTGTGGCACACGAGTGGTCCATCTAATCAACACTCATCACAGTTAGACACCAGTGGTGTTGCCTAGACTTTATTGGCATGTGCGTGTCAGTACGGACAAGGCAACGGCCACAACAGGCAGGAACTTGCTTAAGACACTTACACGCAGCATGGGTACATGTCGAGGTGCAAGAAATGGGGGTGGAAAAATGAACCCCAATCATCACGGATGGCAACGGTCTCAGCCCACCTTGCCTTGCTGGACGAGTCATGTGTTGTTTGGCGTATGCCCATTGCCCCGTGTGAGGGGGCACGACTTACAGCCCATGGGGTCTGCATAGTGCTCTGCCACCCGACTGCGCCGACTGTCTGCTCTGCTGACAGTGATCAGGTGAAAGGGTCCGACAAGTTCACATGTCGTGCTACATTGCCATGTATGTACTCTCCCCCCAGCAGTGTGTCCGACTTGGTAATGTTGCCAGACGACGCTGTGCTGCTCCGACCATGGAACTGCATCACCTTGCACAGGTGTGTGTACACACGCGTAGTTTCACGCACATGCATACAGAGTCCAGACGAAGGCAGACATGTCCTCTGTTGTGGTGGGATGTGGGTACATTCCCCACGATGCTACAAGGTGTTGGGAGCAGTGCTGTGGGTGACAATCCGATGTGGCTGAAGGGACGTAGTTACTCATCCATGAATGCCAGCGCAGCTTCATGGGCAATGTGTTCCAATAGTACGTCGTTGTCGGGTTCAAGGAACACCAGGGTGAGCCAATCCATTACCTGGTCCGGGCAGATGTGCTCAGTCCACGCCGTTTCCCCAATCCGCAACACAGCCCAAAAGGGGAGCACCTGGATGTTGTCACTGCACACGAGGAGTTGTGCATTCTCCCATGCGCAACTGCCAGCACAAACGCCAAGGATCAGTGCATCCCATGCACGGCTATCCAGGTGACACTCCTGTTGGTGGGCCAACAGGGGGCATACTGTCAGGTCATAATCCAACTCTGCGACGGTTGCGTTGGATAGGCAGACCTCCATGGGCCACTCGAATGTGCATGATCGACAGTGGAACCAGGGCTGGACGCAGGTGACGTAGGCAAGACGGAAACTGAATCGCAACACTGCCATTGGCAGGTATCCCAACAGATGCAGCATTCGGGCACGGTACAGTTCCACGTGACAGGGGTTGTGCATGTGACCGGGAATGCAGGCCATTGCATTTGTTGGTCTCGTGGCACTGGCACTGGCACTCGTCTGACCTGCGGGTGTTCGGTGGACGATATGCCACAGCTCTGGGCAATGAGTCGTATGTGTGTGCGATGTTTGTACGTATGGGTAGTTCTTGACAATATGTCAAGGGCATCCCTTGCAGGTGTCGGTCGTGCAGGGACAAGTGTGTGTGGGGTTCAGGCACGTTGGTGTTTCATTAGCGCAGTTCGTGGTGTGGGAGTCATCGGAGGCTGGTATGGTATCTCACGCAAGGTGTGCCAGCCGCATTCAGGACCAAAGTCGGGGGTTTGGTTGGCCTTGGGCCTTGTGTGTTGAGACAAAGGTGCTTTCATTCCTGATTTTCGTCTGACTACTGCTTGCATGTCTTAATTGTGATGTGGAGTTCGCGCTGACTTTGATGCCAGGCCTGTGATTTGTGGTGCGCAGAGTTCGAGACACACGCAGCTGTTGGCATGTTTGCATGAGCCAAGGGCCCGATTGGCCTTGCGCTCCTTGTTCAGTCTCTCTCTTTCTGTCTGTTTCTTTCTCTCTCTCTCTCTTTCTCTCTCTCCCTGTCCTTTGATGGGTGCCTGACACACCTTCTTATCTTGGGTATTGTCTTGCAGGCTGTGAGTCACAGTTTGTCCAGGGATCTCCCCGCCATGACTCCTCAGGATAGTTGTTTGGTGACGTATTTGAATGTGACATTTTGTTTGGTCTTTCAATGGTGTATGTATGAATCAGGATCTCAGTGCGCACATGTATGTTGATTGTTGCAATTGTGGGACATCAGGCAGGTGCTTGTGGTCATGTTTCTGTGCAGTTGATATGCTGTGTCTTGGTCCGGGGGAGGTGGGGGGTGCCCACCACCTCCCCCGGACCAAGACACAGCACATCAACTGGGGGGGTGGGGTGTGGTCCTGGGGGTGGTGGCGGTGGGTGTTGTGGACCTCTTGGGTGTCCGGCACGCATGTTCAGTGGCTCCATGGCATCTGTTGCCCTTCAGGTGTGGCTCTGGGCTGGGCTCCATTTTGTGGTGCAGGCTGTGCTCCGACTTTGTACCAGGTCAGGGCAGGTGTTAGTTTCCTGCTGCTAACGCGTCTTATCACCTGTTTTGTGGTTTTATCGCTGATCGGGATGGTCGTTGAGAATGTTGAGGTGTGGTGTTGTCACAGGTTTTTGCTCGGGAATGCCTACTCTGCATCTCATTATCGATAGTTGCAGGGGTCATCTGTGGCGATGTTTTTTGAGGATGCTTTCGCAGGTAAACTGGTGTTATAGGCTGTTAGCACCAGCTTGTGAATGTTGCGATACATTTATCTCGACTTTGGCTGCGATAAAGTGCCGTTAACTCGGCGATAGCTCCTTGAGAATATGCCCCTCTGTTTTCAATTCCAAGTAGTGCCCATTGTTAGCTGCAGGTAGAATAAAACAGCTTTTTCAAGCTAACTACCACAAGCCAAACATGCAAAATTAAAAGTACAAAACGGGTAATATTTACATTATGAACCTATATTACTATCTCTGGGTGCTGGTGATGTCCACAACCCAAGGCCAGTGCAATATCCTATATGTATCATATAAATATCCACTGTATAGTTATAGTTAGGTGAGTTTCTAAAGGAGAAGGGGCATATTTACGTTCCCTGGCTGATTTGCAGGGATGCGCCAGGGAAGATGCGACACGCAAGTTTGCCCTTGCGCCACCGCCGATGCACCGCATTTACAATGCGGCGCGCCGTGGCGCACAGAATGGCAGATGCGTGTCGCATCCCCCGACGGAAAGGCGGCGCATTGCTGGAGTCGCGTCACAAGCGCGACGCAGCTCCAGCAATGCTCGGGGGTGCCCTATCCCTAACATGGTGCGTCAATCCTTACGCCTGCTTCAAGCAGGCGCAGGGTTTTGACGCAGCATGGCGTAAAGTGACTCAGTGAAATCTTGTAGATTTCACTGCGTCACTTTTACGTGGCGTACCTGCGAGGGAACGCCCACCCTGCGCTGGAACGCCCACATGAAACCTGTCGCAGGTTTCATGTGGCGCAGGGGTTTACATCGTGACGCATCTCCCTAGATGCGTCACGTTGTAAATATTGCGCAACGTGGCGCATGGTTTGCGTCGCCGCTGCGTCACATGAGTGACACAACGGCGGCACAAAAGAGGCGCGAGGGGCTTGTAAATATGCCCCGAAGTGTTTTTCCATAATTACTTTGGCACCATTTGACAAATCTGCATGAAGCTATTAAAAAAAAAAGTTTGCCCACCTCAGCTCCCTCCATGATAGTTTCGCACCAATCCATCAAGTGGGGGCCAATAAAAAGGAGGGTCCCAAAAGTTGATTTGTCATGTTAATTCACTGAGTAAACTTTGCTCACTGATAAAGAAAAAAACTGCTGAATGAATTTACATCAAATAGGGTTACTCAAAAAGCGTTCTTTTTGTCTTTTGGTGTAAATTGGTTCAGCTACTTCAGAGATAGTTCCATTTAAGTTGGTGATCAGCAGTTTGAAGGTGTTAAAAAGTAAAAAAGTAACATCTATCCGGATGGTCAGTCTCGCAGAACTCCCGCAGGCGTCCAGCGGTACTGAAAGTTAGAAAAATAGGGCCCTTTTAATGAGAAAAGGGAGCTTTTTCTCCTGGTGCCCATTTTGGTAACCAGGAGCATTCCGATTGGCTGGTCACTACTTTGATGAAAATGTTGTGATCATCATTAAAGGACTCAATGACCCAGTACCCATGTTTTGAATATGTTTAGGAAATAGGGCATGGGGGCACAGGGTAGAGACACCCTGATCCCAGGCACTTGTGTGAAGGGATCCATGGGGACCCCTGGGTCAAAATTGAAAAAAAGTCAAAATTATGCTATTCGAATTGCAGTACTGATGTACGGGCCTGTGTGGCCCTCCCATGAGTTATATCGGTACTCCAGCAGGAACCACTGCTTAAGTATCATCTCTATAGTACCACAGTACTGTGCAAGCTTCCTCTGGAAAACGTTCACAGTACCGCAGTACTATGGGGAACAAGCATCAATGGTGGGTACTTTGGGAGTACCACACTTCCCAGAAAACAAAATCCCATGGAGGGAATGGATGCAAGGAATAGCCAGATGCAAATCCTTTCATTCAACCCCTCGCTGTGCATGGCTGACTGAAGGCTGTGCACAGTGGAGAGTTGGTTGCCTGTGGTTTGTTGCAGGGCTTGGCTGCAGGCCAGGCTCTGCGGCTAACCCCTTGCTGCACACTGCCAAAGTATGTTGCCCATATGATGGGAGTTGGGTGCAGGACCTGGCTGCCAAACCATGCCGCACTGCCAAGGAGTTGGTTGCCTTTGACGAGGTTGGGTGTAGAGCCTTGTCGGAGCCCAGGCCTTATGGCAAAACCCTGCTGCCACAGCCAAAGGCTGTGTGCAGCAGTGGTTGGTCACCTGTGGGGGTGCAGCCAGTGTGCGGATTGATGCAAGAAGAATGTGTACGTAGGTGTGCGACATATAGTGAATTGAAGCTGGTGCGATAATTAAAAGTGTACATTTTATTTAGTTGTGTGTGAAATATATATATATATATATATATATATATATATATATATATATATATATATATATATATATATATTATTGTAGTTCTCAAGTTTAGGTGGAAAGTAGCTCCTGCATAGAGCACCCTCAACACCAGCGACACTCTAAATTTGCTCACCTCAAATATCTGCTTTTCTAATAAAGTCTTTAAGCGTAGGATTAGTACAGTACCATCCACGCCAAGATATAAAGGGACAAAGTCTTTTGCCATTTTTACAGCAAAGTTTTTAAGCATAGGACTAGCACAGTGATATCCGTGCCGAGCTGTAAAATGAAAAAAAGCCTTTTACCAATCCAGGCACAGTATTACAGCTTTGAATTGGTAAAATACCAACCAAGCCAACCTGAAATGAATAAAAGGAACCCCTGACATGTGTTTCGCTCTTATTAGAGCTCTTCAGAGAGGTACAGGTTTGTCCAGACACAAGGGAGCACCCAGTATAAGTCAAAACAATACCCTTTCAGGCTTAGAGTGACACATACATTATGCAAAAAGAAGCAGAGAACTCTGGGGAGTTCTCAAGTTTAGGTGGAAAGCAGCTCCTGTATAAAGCACCCTCAACACCAGCGACACTATAAATTTGCTCACCTCAAATGTCTGCTTTTCTATCAAAGTCTTTAAGCGTAGGATTAGCACAGTGCCATTCATGCCGAGATAGAAAGGGACAAAGTCTTTTACCATTTCTACAGCAACGTTTTTAAGCATAGGACTAGCACAGTGCTATCCGGGCCGAGCTGTAAAATGACAAAAGCCTTTTACCACTCCAGGCACAGTATTACAACTTTGAATTGATAAAATGCCAACTAAGACAACCCAAAATGAATAAAAGGAACCCCTGACTCGTGTTTCGCTCTTTTTAGAGCTCTTCAGAGAGGTATATCTTTGTTCAGACACAAGGGAGCACCCAGTATAAGTCAAAACAAAACCCTTTCAGGCTTAGAGTAATGCATAAATTATGCAAAAAAGAAGCAGAGAACTCTGGGTAGTTCTCACGTTTAGGTGGAAAGCAATTCCTGTACAGAGCACCCTCAACACTAGCGACACTCTAAATTTGCTCACCTTAAATGTCTGCTTTTCTATCAAAGTCTTTAAGCGTAGGATTAGCACAGTGCCATGTACGCCGAGATAGAGAGGGACAAAGTCTTTTGCCATTTCTACAGCAAAGTTTTTAAGTATAGGACTAGCACAGTGCTATCCGTGCCGAACTGTAAAATGACAAAAGCCTTTTACCACGCCAGGCACAGTATTACAGCTTTAAATTAGTACAATACCAACCAAGCCAACCTGAAATGAATAAAAGGAATTCCTGACACGTGTTTCGCTCTTATTAGAGCTCTTCAGAGAGGTATAGCTTTGTCCAGACCCAAGGGAGCACCTAGTATAAGTCAAAACAATACCCTTTCATACTTAGAGTGACGCATAAATTATGCAAAAAAGAAGCAGAGAACTCTGGATAGTTCTCAAGTTTAGGTGGAAAGCAGCTCCTGTATAGAGGACCGTCAACACCAGCATCACTCTAAATTTGCTCACCTCAAATGTCTGCTTTTCTATCAAAGACTTTAAGTGTAAGATTAGCACAGTGCCATGCATGCCGAGATAGAGAGGGACAAAGTCTTTTGCCATTTCTACAGCAAAATCTTTAAGCATAGGATTAGCACAGTGCTATCCATGCCGAGCTGGATATATATATACACATACACATATTTATATATATATATACAGATACATACACATATTTATATATATATATATCCATATACATACACATATTTATATATATATACATACACACACATATATATATATATATATATACACATACACACACATATATATATGTGTATTCACTGAAAAAAACAAAGTTTAGAGGGCCGTTGTCGTTAGGAAATAGAATTAAGAAAAACCTTAGAAATTCACAGACATTTCACTTGTACAAAACCAGAGAAATTCACCAGTTATACTTAGCTGAGCTAACTATAACTCACACCCCTGCAATGCACTGCTTATAACCTCACATATTACATCACCCATGACATGGTCAGTGACATCACTGATGACATCTCAAATGACATCACTGATGACATCATCCAGTGACTGTGAGTGTTTTTAAAGTGTTGATGAGTGTTAAATATATATACTAAGTTGTATTGGTTAGTCAGTGGGTGTATGAGTGCCTGTATCGATGATTCAGTAGGTGTCTGACTGACTGTATAAGTGAGTGATCAGGTGTCTTAGTGAATGTATGGGTCACTGACTAGGTTGTCTGAATGTCTGTATCAGTACGCCAGATGGTGTCTCAGTGGCTCTATGGGTTGGTGAGTGGGTACATGAGTGGGTGTATGGGCGATTGATTGGTTGTCTGAGTGTCTGTGTGGGTGGGTGGGTGAGGGTGTGTGACTGCCTGCGTGGATAAGTGAGTGGGTGAGTCAGTGGGTGTATGGGTTAGTGAGTGTGTAAGAGAAGGGCTGTATAAGTGACTGAGTGTGTCTATGGCTCTGTCTGTGAGTGAATGGATGTGTCAGTGGTGTATGGGTGAGTAAGTGGATATGAAATGAAATGAAATGAAATGAAAATCGATATTTGTAAAGCGCTAGCTGTCACTCCGAAGGGAGCATCCTGGCGCTGATACTGAGGTGATATAGTACTCTAAGGGTCTTAAATGAGAGAGAGGCAGAGTTCGTCTGTCGCTCCGAAGATCCATGTTTTTAAAGCCTTTCTATATTGGGTTTCTGTTTTTTGCATTCTCAGTTGCAGAGGCAGTAGGTTCCAAGCTCTGGTACCTAACACTGCTATAGTTTTACCTCCTTTAGTTTTGCATCGAAAATTGGGAGGTCTGAGCAGGTTAGCTGATGAGGACCTGAGAGTTCTGTTTGTAATATAAGGAGTGAAACGAGATGCAAGATATTTTGGTCCTATCTTGAGTGACGCCTTAAAAGTAATTAGAAGAATTTTAAACAGAATTCTCTTATGGAGTGGGAGCCAGTGAAGGGTTCTGAGAGCTGCAGAAGTGGAAGACCTTCGAGGAAGTCTTAACACAAGCCGTGCTGCTGCGTGCTGGACCACCTGGAGTCTTTTACTGTTTTTTTGCTGGCTCCTGCCAAGAGGCTGTTGCAGTAGTCAAGACGCGAAAGAATTAACGCGACTGCTACTGATTTCCTTGCTGCAAGAGGGAGTAAGTCAAGGAATTTTCTCAGGGATCTTATAATACTGAAGCAGGTCCCTGCTACCTTCACTGCATGTGGTTGGAAGGTGAGTGCGGAGTCAAACTGCACTCCCAGATTTCTTGCCACTTTCACAGTCTCAGGCGGGAGTGGAGTTCCCTCTGGCCACCAATCGCTTGGTAAAAATGAGACTTCTTTCCCTATCGGTAGGATCTCAGTCTTGCTAGTGTTGCACCTAAGGTAGTTGTCCTTCATCCACTGAAGGACCTCGGTCAGACATCTTTTAAAGTTAAGTTCTGGGTCCTTAGAGTTCCGATCGAGAGATAGTATCATCTGAGTATCGTCTGCGTAGGAGGTAACTTCGATCCCGTATGATGAGATCAGTGAGATAAGTGGAGTCATGTAAACGTTGAACAACAATGGGCTCAATGAGGACCCCTGAGGCACCCCCGCTGTGATGGTCCGTTCGACAGATAAAAAGTTCCCAGCGACACAACTTGCTTGCGATTAGAGAGGAAGGATTTTATCCATTCTAAAGCGGTGTTTGAAATGCCGCTAGAACTAAGTCTTAATAGAAGGATGCTGTGTGATATAGTGTCAAACGCGGCCGATAGGTCGAGTAGGATCAGCACAGCCTTCCTTCCTCTGTCTGCTATAGTTTTTAAAGTTTCTGTAATTTCCAAAAGTGCAGACTCAGTGGAGTGTTTGGGGCGGAAACCGGATTGTTGTGGGTGAAGGATGTTTGCTGTCTCAATAAAGTTGGATAATTCTTTATGGACAAACTTTTCTGTGATTTTGCCTAAGGCGGGAAGCAAAGAGATAGGACGAAGATTGGAGAGTACTGCTGAATCAATATTTGGTTTCTTTTTTAAGGGTTTCACTATTGCTAATTTCCAGTCCTCAGGTACAGTCCCTGTTCTTAAAGATGAGTTGACAATTTGATTTATAACTGGATTAATTGTGTCTACGATTCGGTGGAGGATTATGGGAGGACAGGCATCCAAGGGAGAACCTGATTTGCATGCTAGAATTGCCTCTCGAGTTTGATCCAGTGACACTGGTTTAAATGAACATATGGAGTCTTTAGTGGCTTCTGGTTCGTGCTCAGGTACGGCATATTTGGTCAGGTCTGAGTCCAAGGTGAAGTCCTTTTTAATATTCATAATCTTTTCTTCAAAATAGAGTGATATTTGATCACATAATTTCTGGGATGGGGTATTTCTTTTTGCAGTGCTTTAGGATTGGTATAGGACTGTACGACTGAATAGATGATTTTTTGGTCTAGGTTAGCTCCTAATATTTTATTTGAATAGTATTCTTTTTTGGCTAATTTAATCTGCATGTGGTAAAGTTTTCTGCTTACTTTATACGCTTGTTTTTCTGCTACGTTATAACTTCTTCTCCATTTCCGCTCTTGTTGTTTGCAATGGAGGTGTGTTTGTTTGAGAGTGGGTGTAAACCAAGGGGTTTGCTGGGGTGTTTTATTTCCATCATTTTTTTCTGATTTTAACTTGTGTGATAAGTTCATCACTGACAGTGGTCATCCAGTTATGGAAGAGGCATGTGTCTGCTGTAGTACATCCTATCAAAGTAGGCACTAAGGCCTGTGCAGTAGTAGCCAGCTTAGGATTGTGTACTAGTTGTGTCCAATTACTCTTGGGCTGCATGCTAATTGGTTGTTTGTCTCGATAATTTGTCAAAGGGATCTTTAACGTGAAGGGCACGAAATTGTGGTCTGACCAAATTTGAGGGATGGGTTGGTCGGTAGAGAGGAGAGTAAAATTGGAGCAAATCCCATCAAGTGTATGGCCAGCTCGATGTGTAGAAGCGTCTACCATCTGGATTAGCCCTAACATTTCTGTTATTTGGAGGAAGTTATCTACGCTTGGTTCTTTTTTGTCTTCTGGGTGTAGGTTGAAGTCACCTAATAATGTAAAGTTTGCATATCGAAGTAAAAGGTGACTTAAGGTGTCCCCTAGCGATTCAGTGAATGTGGTGCTAGTACCTGGTGGCCGATAGATCAGGCCTCCTGAGAAGGATACCGAGGCATTTAATGAGATGCAGAATCCAAGACTTTCTGCTCCCTTAAGCGTATCTATTTCAAAGTTTGTACAGTGAAACGTGTCTCTGAGAATAATGGCCAAACCCCCTCCTCTGGTGTCTTCTCTGTCATTTCTACAGATCGAGTACAGTGGTGGTAGGGCTATCGCGATGTCTGGGTTACACCAGTCTTTCAGCCAGGTCTCAGTAATAAATAGGAAGTCTAGTTGATGTTCTGTTATCAAGTCTCTAATGTCTTGACTGTGTTTGCACATAGAGTGGGCATTTATCAATCCCCCTTTTATTTGGACAATGTTGATGGGTGAGGCTGATTTGTGTTCGTCCGTTGCTATAGGTATTTCTAATTTGCAGTTGTGGCATGAACAAATCCCTTTCAACTTCTCCGGTGCTATCCGGCAGTTGCCTGATCCCCCTTTATTGAGAGTTTTTAGTACTGCAGACGTATAAACCAGTCCATGACCACTTTGAGCAGGAATTCCTGCACTAGTCGCGGTCTTGGCGCGGACGGGCGCAGACGGGCTTGCCTTAGGCACGCCTTTGGCGCGCCAGCGGCGCGCCCGCTGCGCGCATCCGCTGCGCGTCCGGCCCAGCATATGATTAAATAGCTGGCCGGGCGCGGGAAAGGACTGTAGTCGGAGATCCCTACCGGAAATGAGGTAGGCAGACCCGGGGGGCGTGTCCACTTCCCTCCGATCAATCGGCTAGTGCCGCGTCGGACCGGGGAAGTGGAAACAGCAGAATTCGAGACAGAAAAATGCAGGTAAAAGATGCTACAGTGCAAAGCTGCTATTTAAATACGAGTTTAAAAATAAAGTTAGGATCAATAGAAAACACGTTCACGTTCACAATGGGAAATAAGAAGTCAAAAGGTTGTTTAAAAATACGTTTAAAAAATACGTTTAAAAAGTATGTTTAAAAAAAGAAGGCTAAAGTGCAGTGCTCGTTTTTAGATAAGAGCACGTCTCACCTCTTGTATCCCTGCGCGTCCGGCCCAGCATATGATTAAATAGCTGGCCGGGCGCGGGAAAGGACTGTAGTCGGAGATCCCTACCGGAAATGAGGTAGGCAGAGCCGGGCGTGTCCACTTCCCTCCGATCAATCGGCTAGTGCCGCGTCGGACCGGGAAGTGGAAACAGCAGAAGTCGAGACAGAAAAATGCAGGTAAAGATGCTACAGTGCAAAGCTGCTATTTAAATACGAGTTTAAAAATAAAGTTAGGATCAATAGAAAACACGTTCAAGTTCACAATGGGAAATAAGAAGTCAAAAGGTTGTTTAAAAATACGTTTAAAAAATACGTTTAAAAAGTATGTTTAAAAAAGAAGGCTAAAGTGCAGTGCTCGTTTTTAGATAAGAGCACGTCTCACCTCTTGTATATGTGAAAGGCAGGATAGGTGAGTGTTGGAGTATATGAGTGACTGTATGTGTGAGTGAGGGATTGTGATAGTGGCTGAATGGGTTAGTGAGTGTGTGTCTGAGGGGCTCTATGGGTGAGTGAGTATGTTAGTATCTGTATGAATAAGTGAGTGGTGTGTGTATAACTATATAGATGAGTAAATGGCTGTTTGATTGACTGTAGGTGAGTGAATAGGTGTGTGAGTAGCTCTATGAGTGACTGACAGTGTGTGAGTGGCTGTATGGGTATATGAGTGGATATCTCAGTGGCTGTATTAGTGAGTGAGTTGGTGTACGAGTGGCTGTATGGGTGACTGAGTGAATGTGTGTATAGACATATGAATCAGTGGTATGGGTGTGTCAATGGTTTTGAGAATGGTAGTGTGTAAGTTGGAGTGGGTGTATGAAAGGTTATATTGGGGTTTGAGTGAGTGCACCAGAGATTCTGTGGATGACGTCTTCAATGATGTCATTTGAGATGTCATCAGTGATGTCATTTGAGATGTCATGAGTGATGTCATGAGTGATGTAATATGTGAGGTCATAAGTAGTGCATTGCGTGGGTGCAAGTTATAATTAGGTCAGCTAACTATAACTACTGGATTTCTCTGGTTTTGTATGAGAGAAATGTCAGCCTAACTATAACATCCCTGTAACCTTTGGTTTTTTCAGTGAATTTCTAAGGTTTTTTATTCAATTTCCTAACTATAACGGCCCTGTAACCTTTGTTTTTTCCCAGTGAATTTCAAAAGTTTTTTAAATGCTAATTCCTACCTATAACTTTCCTGTAACCTTTGTTTTTTCACTGACTTTCTAAGGTTTTTTAAAATTCAATTTCTTAATTGTAACATCCATTTCTTTTAAGTGAGCCTCGAAGATTTTCGTGTTTTCTTTCTATAATTGTATATTATATTTATATTATATACCACTCATTTTTTGATTTGGTATGTGTTTATCAGAAAGTACATTAATAACTGATTTTATTTTTACAAATTATTTGAGCCCGCACAATATTGTCGCATTTACTGTGGAGAATCTGTGATCAGCAAATGTATATCACTTACTGAAAAGTACACTTAAATACATCTTTTAAATAAAGTTTAATTATAAATATTTAGTAGGATATTGTTTTAACTTTTCTTTCTGTGATCAATTTAGGAGGAAACCACCTTTACAAAAAGTTTTTATATTCGCGACTACCGACGTTGTCGATGTGACATTGGCAGTCGCGAAGAGCGAGCGGTTTGTACAAAATGTAAAACATATATACAGACACATTCTACAGTATATTCAACAGTAGAGCTTTATTAGTGTACTTTTCAAACTCATATTTTATGTAGTGAGTTTCCAGAAAACTCGTCTTCCAAGACTATTCTCCATGTTCATGGTGACGCCGGGCATCGCGACGACATCCATAGCCGCGGACATCGCATGTTTTTCAGAAACTCTAAAACACATATCTACAGATATTTTAATTGATGTTGTTTACTGATCTCCTGTTTAAAGTTGTCTGTCTATAATAATTTTTTTGCAAAAACACTTTTGCTTTGCGTTTCACGGTGACAACGGAAGTCAGGATGACGTCGTTCATTGTGGATACTGCGTGTTTTAAAGAAACTCTAAAAGACATATATATATATATAATTGATATTTGACACTAGTTGTGTACTTAGCTCTTCTTTAAAAGTATCTGCCTATAGTAATTTTTAACCAAAATCATTTTTATTTAGTTCCCGTTTTTGCGAAGACAGAGTAGGTTGCGATGACGTCGGTAATTGCAGATACCGGGTGTTTTTCAACAACTCTGAAACATATATATAGAGATATTGTGAACAAGTTTCAGTATAGCTGTTCACTATTATAGTATTGAACGTTCTAGTTTTGTTTTCATTTTTAAAGAAAACTACTTTAAACTTGTCTTTTGAATTTACGCTTTCACGTGGTAACCGCAAATATGTCGCTAACCGCGAATATGTTGGACACCGTGAATATCACACGACTGTGAAAGCAAAGAAAATAATTGTATAATATACTTATCAGCAAAATGAATAGGAAAGGCACACCCACTCCTCCTTCTTGAATCTTCTTTCATTGAACTTTAGTCTGAGCAAGTGGATCTATCTTGGTGTGGAGAGTTTTTGCCCTTTTTTACATTAAAAAAAGCAACATCAGAAGGAGATGGGGTCAGCAGCAACAACAACAGGACCAGGATGTGGAGGACGTGGATAATTGGATCAGTGTATGGGTAGTGCCGGGGTGATTTGATTTCTGCATGGGTAGTGCATGGGTGATTGGATGAGTGCAAGGGTAGTGTCTGGGTGATTGGATCTGTGTATGGGTAGTGCCTGGTTGATTGCGTGTGTGCATGGGTAGTGCCTGGGTGATTGGATGAGTGCATGGATAGTGCCTGGGTGATTGGATGAGTGCATGGGTGGTACCTGGGTGATTGGATGTGTGTATGGGTAGTGCCTGGGTGATTGGATAAGTGCATGTGTAGTGCCTGGGTGAGTCAGTGAGTGCAGGAGTAGTACCTACATGATTGCACAGGTGCAAGAGCAGGGCCTGGATCATTGGATGACTGCAAGTGCAGTCCCTGAGTGAATGAATGAATGAGTGCAAGTGCAGTACCTGGATGATTGCATGACTGCATAGGTAGTGTCTGAGTGAATGGATGAGTGCAAGTGCACTGCCTGGATGATTGCATTAGTGCAAGTACAGTGCCTGGATGAATGGATAAATGCAAGTGCAGTGCCTGGGTGAATGAATGATTGCAAGTGAAGTGCCTGGTTGAATAAATGAGTACAAGTGCAGTGCCTGGGTGAATTGATAAGTGCAAGTGCAGTGCTTCGATCATTGGATGAGGGCAAGTGCAGTGCCTGGGTCAATGCATGACTGCATGTGTAATGCCTGAGTGATTGTATGAGTCCAAGTGCACTGCCTGGATGATTGCATTAGTGCAAGTACAGTGCCTGGATGAATGGATAAATGCAAGTGCAGTGCCTGGGTGAATGAATGATTGCACGTGAAGTGCCTGGTTGAATAAATGAGTACAAGTGCAGTGCCTGGGTGATTCTATGACTGCATGGGTAGTCCCTGAGTGATTGTATGAGTGCAAGTGTACTGCCTGGTTGATTGCATGAGTGCAAGTGCATTGCCTGGATAATTGTATGAGTGCAGGTGTAGTGCCTGGGTGAACAGATGAGTGCACGTGTAGTGCCTGGGTGAACGGATGAGTGCAAGTGTAGTGCCTGAGTGAATGGATGAGTGCAAGTGCAGAGCATGGGTGAATGAACGAGTGCAGGTGTAGTTCAGGGTGATTGCATGACTATATGGGTAGTGAAGGCTTGATTGGATGAGTGCATGTAGAGTGCCTGGATGATTGAATGAGTGTATGGGTAGTGCCTGAGTGAATTGATGAGTGCAAGTGTAGTGCCTGGCTGAATTGATAAGTGCAAGTGCAGGGTTTGTGGAATGAATGAGCACAAGTGCAGCGCCTGGGTGATTGCATGACTGCATGGATAATGCCTGAGTGATTCTATGAGTACAAGTGCACTGCCTGGATGATTGCATTAGTGCAAGTGTAGTACCTGGATGAATGGATAGGTGCATGTGCAGTGCCTGGGTGATTTAATGATTGCAAATGCAGTGCCTGGGTGAATGAATGAGTACATGTGCAGTGCCTGGGTGATTGCATGACTGCATGGGTAATGCCTGAGTGATTGTATGAGTTCAAGTGCACTGCCAGGATGATTGCATTAGTGCATGTGCAGTGCCTGGATGAAAGGATAAGTGCAAGTGCAGTGCCTGGGTGAATGAATAAGTGCAAGTGCAGTGCCTGGTTGATTCCATGACTGCATGGGTAGTGCCTGAGTAATTGTATGAGTGCAATTGCACTGCCTGGGTGATTACATGAGTGCAGAGGTAGTGCCATGGTGATTGGATGAGTGTATGGGTAGTGCATGGGTGATTGGATAAGTGCCTGGGTGATTCAGTGAGTGCAGGAGTAGTGCCTACATGATTGCACAGGTGCAAGTGCAGGGCCTGGATCATTGGATGACTGCAAGTGCAGTCCCTGGGTGAATGAATGAATGAGTGCAAGTGCATTACCTGGATGATTGCATGACTGCATGGGTAGTGTCTGAGTGAATGGATGAGTCCAAGTGCACTGCCTGGATAATTGCATTAGTGCAAGTGCAGGGCCTGGGTGAATTGATAAGTGCAAGTGCAGTGCTTCGATAATTGGATGAGTGCAAGTGCAGTGCCTGGGTGAATGCATGACTGCATGTGTAATGTCTGAGTGATTGTATGAGTCCAAGTGCACTGCCTGGATGATTTCATTAGTGCAAGTGCAGTGCCTGGATGAATGGATAAATGCAAGTGCAGTGCCTGGGTGAATGAATGATTGCAAGTGCAGTGCCTGGTTGAATAAATGAGTACATTTGCAGTGCCTGGGTGATTCTATGACTGCATGGGTAGTCCCTGAGTGATTGTATGAGTGCAAGTGAACTGCCTGGATGATTGCATGAGTGCAAGTGCATTGCCTGGATAATTGTATGAGTGCAAGTGTAGTGCCTGGATGAACAGATGAGTGCAAGTGTAGTGCTTGGGTGAATGGATGAGTGCGAGTGTAGTGCTAGAGTGAATGGCTGAGTGCAAGTGCAGATCATGGGTGAATGAATGAGTGCAAGTGTAGTGCCAGGGTGATTGTATGACTATATGGGTAGTGCATGCATGATTGGATGAGTACATGTGCAGTGCCTGGATGATTGTATGACTGCATGGGTAGTGCCTGAGTAAATGGATGAGTGCAAGTGCAGTGCCTGGCTGATTTGATAAGTGCAAGTGCAGTGCTTGGGTGAATGGATGAGTGGATCATTTCATTATTGTAAGTGCAGTGCCTGTATGAATAGAAAAGTGAAAGTGCAGTGCCTGGGTGAATGAATGAATGCAAGTGCAGTGCCTGGGTGAAAAAATGAGTACAAGTGAAATATAATGAAATTAAATCCAGTATTTTTAAAGAGCGAGCAATTACCTGAGGGTGTCAAGACACTGAGGGGCATCAGGAAGATTAAGCAAGCTATTGCCCAGAGTCACATTTTGCTGGACTAACCTGCCACCAGTGACCGAACCGTGAGCCCCCGTGTTCCAGAGTCAGGCACCCTGGCCGCTGTGCCACACCTCTTCCCAGTGTAGTGTCTGGATGATTGCATGACTGCATGGGTAATGCCTGAGTGATTGTATGAGTCCAAGTGCACTGCCTGGATGATTGCATTAGTGCATGTGCAGTGCCTGTATGAATGGATCAGTGCAAGTGCAGTGCCTGGGTAAATGAAGGATTGCAATGGCAGTGCCTGGGTGAATGAGTGAGTACACGTGCAGTGCTTGGATGACTCCATGACTGCATGAGTAGTGCCTGAGTGATTTAATGAGTGCAAGTGTACTGCCTGGATGATTGCATGAGTGCAGGTGCAGTGCCTGGATAATTAGATGAGTGCAAGTGCAGTGCCTGGGTGAATTGATGAGTGCATGAGCAGTGCCTGGGTGATTTGATGAGTGCATGAGTAGTGTCTGGGTATTTGGATGAGTGCAAGGGTTGTGCCAGGATGATTGGATGAGTGCCACGGTATTGCCTGGGTGACTTAATGAGTGCAAGTGTAGTGCCTTGGTGAATTGGTGACTACAACTGTAGTGCTTGGGTGAATGGTTGAGTGAATGGGTAGTGCCTGTGTGATTATATGAGTGCAAGTGCAGTGCCTGGATGATTAGATGACTGCATGGGTAGTGCCTGAGTGAATGGATGAGTGCAAGTGCAATACTTGGGTAAATTGATGCGTTCTAGTGCAGTGCCTGGGTGATTGCATGACTGCATGGACAATGCCTGAGTGACTGTATGAATACAAGTGCACTGCCTGTATGATTGCATTAGTGCAAGTGCAGTGCCTGGATGAATGGATTGATGCATGTGCAGTGCCTGGGTGAATGAATGATTGCAAGTGCAGTGCCTGGGTGAATGAATGAGTACACGTGCAGTGCCTGGGTGATTACATGACTGCATAGGTAATGCCTGAGTGATTGTATGTGTACAAGTGCACTGCCTGGATGATTGCATTAGTGCATGTGCAGTGCCTGAATGAATGGATAAGTGCAAGTGCAGTGCCCGGGTGAATGAAAGATTGCAAGTGCAGTGTCTGGGTGAATGAGTGAGTACAAGTGCAGTGCCTGTATGATTCCATGACTGAATGTACAGTGCCTGAGTGATTGTATGAGTGCAAGTGTACTGACTGGATGATTGCATGAGTGCAAGTGCAGTGCCTGGATAATCCGATGAGTGCAAGTACAGTGCCTGGGTAAATGGATAAGTGCAAGTGTAGTGCCTGGGTGAATGAATGAGTGCAACGGTAGTGCCTGGGTGATTGGATGAGTGCATGAGTAGTGCCTGGGTGATTGGATGAGTGCATGAGTAGTGTCTGGGTACTTGGATGAGTGCATGGGTTGTGCCAGGATGACTGGATGAATGCCTCGGTGTTGCCTGGGTGACTTGATGAGTGCAGGTGCAGTGCATGGGTGAGTAGATGACTACAACTGTAGTGCCTGGGTGAATAGTTGAGTGCATGGGTAGTGCCTGTGTGATTGTATGAGTGCAAGTGCAGTGACTGGATGATTAGACAACTGCATTGGTAGTGCCTGAATGAATGGATGAGTGCAAATGCAGTGCCTAGGTGAATTCATAAGTGCACATGCAGTGCCTCAATTTTTGGATGAGTGCAAGTGCAGTTCCTGGGTGATTGAATGACTGCATGGGTAATGCCTGAGTGATTGTATGAGTCCAAGTGCACTGCCTGAATGATTACATGAGTGCAAGTACAGTGCCTGGATGAAAGAATGATTGCAAGTGCAGTGCCTGAGTGAATGAATGAGTACAACCGCAGTGCCTTGGCGATTCCATGACTGCATGAGTAGTGCCTGAGTGATTGTATGACTGCAAGTGTACTGCCTGGATGATTGCATGAGTGCAACTGCAGTTCCTGAATAATTGGATGAGTGCAAGTGCAGTGCCTGGGTGAATGGATTAGTGCAAGTGCTGTGCCTGGATGAATAAAAGAGTGCAAGTGTAGTGCCTATGTGATTCCATAACTGCATTAGTAGCGCCTGAGTGAAGGCATGACTACATGGTTACCAACTGGGTGATTGGATGAGTGTCTGAGTAGTGGCTGGGTGATTGGATGAGTGGAACTGTAGTGCCTAGGAGATGGGATAAGTATATGAGTAATGACTTGATGAATCCATCACTAGATTCATGATTTGACACAAGTAATATATCCCGATCTCCAACCACTGTGAAAAAATATAAACAGAGAAAATTGTATTAGAATTTCATTTTGAACTTTAGGCAATCAAAACAACACACAATAATTTTTCTCCAAAACTTTAATTCAACATAGAGAAATGTTTTACTGTTTTTAGCTTTCATACTTCTTCACTTTCAACAGTGGGGAAAAAACAATCAATGAATTGTAAAGAAACCCCAAATATGCAAAGTACATCATTACAAATATGTAATACGGGCACTCCACTCACTACAAGTGTTTTAATAGTGGCTTGCTCATAGGACACTACTTATTGAAAGGAACTATATGTTAAAACTGTTTCTGATATTTTTATATCTGGTACAAAATGTCCACAAATTATGAAGTAGTCTTCATTTTTTGATATCCTTTTGTAAACATCATCCCTCTTAGGCCAAATGATGTCCAAAATGTTCTTAGTCCATGTTTGAAAAACATACCTTATAGTACTACGTAGAAGTTGCTGTAGCAGAAAGAAAAGGGGACTTTTTTTTTAGTGGTGAAGAGACTTATCACATGCAACTTAGGGCTACAGGTATTATAGTACCGTATTTACTTTTTATCTGTAGTAACACAATGTAGTCCTCAAATATTTATCAATTCATTTCCCGCAGTTAAAATGAATCTTTCATTTCTAACAGCTTGCTGTAGACAATACCCCTAATAGGCCAAATAATGTCTCAGAAACACATAATTCATATATATGTCAACACACTACCATTTTTTCTTATCATAAATTCTCCTTAGCACTTCGGTTCTAGAAATAGCAGATATGAGTTTGGTAACTTTTTAGAATGTCACTTATATGTCATTGCACTCATTGCACATATATCTATTTGACATCTTAAATATATTGTGTAGTGTCTAGAGGTTATATTCACTCCTTCATGAAATATGATGCTATAGTTGTGAAAGTTCTTTGTGAAAGGGAAATTTGTCTAGCTACAACGTTTGTAATTTCAGTTCCTAATTTAGTACCATCCACTCTGCATCGTTATAGCATGACTATGACATATTTTCCATACCTTTGTAGAAATAACGTTGACCTAAGTTCTGATTTGCAGTTTCAACAGGTCATATCTTGTTGGGCATTTTTAGTTACATTTTCAAAGGGCACAGATTTACAATTTGGTAATGTCAAGTAGAAGAATCGTTCTGAATTGATTTCAGTGCTAGATGTAAATTCTAATTCTTCACAATTATGGTTCCATTTATAAGTTAAACCAAATAGTTCATTGATATTCATATCTTCTTCCTCTAATAGTCCTAGCATTACCATTAAAAAGTATTGAGCATCCTTCAAAAGATTTTCGAGAAAATACTACTGATCCAGTACAGTCATCCGTAAGTTTTCTTATTCCAGTAGCAGAATGTATAATACTTCTGTCATTTCTTAATTCTTCAAGTAAACTACATAGTTGTGAAGACATTCTTTTAAATACCTTTTTTTAATAGAATTTGTGAAATGAGGCAAATGGTATAGTCCATTTAACACTAAATTTGCATAACAGTTCACTCCAAATTTATTATCAAAGTGATACCCTTCTATTTCCTCATTGTGCTGTAGTTTTCTTTCCTTATTTCCTTGTTGTTTTTCTTTTTTGTTCATCTTTGTGTTCAGCTCTGATAGACTGCTTTGATATTTTCTGCTTTGGACACATTATCGGTTTTTCAAAAACAGAATACTGGCCTAAATGAGCAGCATATTGAGCTCCTAGCCGATTATACTCCCTTACACAGCTCACATCAGCACTTACTTTCTTCTCATCAAAATCAATCAGAAATACAACAGACAATGTTCTAATTTGTGACAAAGCTACATATGACATTCCTTCTTTGAATACACTACTACCAATATTAACTAGAGCTGCATCTACACTTAAACCTTGTGATTTGTGGATAGTTACTACATACACTAAAGACACTCGGAACTGCCTTTGCTGGACATACAAGTCTTTAATGAGTAGGAAACATACAACGCATCTATCAATCTGCTTAACTTCACCAACATCATCAAATTTTATGGCTACATATTCCACGTCATTTCTGTTTGGACAATTAATACATTTCATAACTTTACCCATTGCGACATTCACTAGCCCTTCTTTAACATTTAAATTATGATGTAAGATTACACAACAGTTTTTAAGATACATAACTGTTTTTCTAATCCTGCAGTTTTTGACACAGACTTTTCTAAGCTATCCAATTTTGATTGCAGTTTTTCTGTTACTACCACTGTAACTCCTTGATGTTCCATTTTATCATTTGCTCTAATTTCAATTATCTCTTCTTTTTCCAGTTGCAATAATTGTTCATTGAATTTACTACACTCCTCAAGAGTTGGCATCAAACAAACATTAGACTTTTGTTCCTCAACAAAATTATACATTACTTCTGCATCTGAAATATTAGTTGGAAACAGATTTTTGATAAGACGGGTTTATAATGCTCTCTTTCCTTCTTTTGTGAGAACTCCCACTCTAATGCCCTTTAGTAAATCCCCATATTGCATATCTGATGCTTGGCGCATATTTCTGATTACATTTTTGTATTCAAAGTTTTCACAAATGTTTAAATTTCCAATACTTCCTGGTGAATTCCTAGTTTCATCAGTAGTAGTGTCTTCAAAACAGGTTGTCCTTTGACTGGAGTTAGTTCTAGCAGGTCTTCAAAAATTATTGAGTGTTTTTCTCCCAAATCTATGTCGTAGTCAGTTGTTTATATTTGCTGCTTTCTTAAATGTATGAAAGCTAGCATTAGGTTAGATACCATGCTGAATTCATCAATAATTAGTAGCTTTAATTTCTTTAATACTCTTGCCACTTCATGACAAGCATCACCAGATAAGTTGTTGTATTCTAATTTGTTGTCATGTTCAACAGGCAGCATTTATAATCGATGAAGGGTAACTTCTTTAATATTATGTGCATTTAACCTTCTTGGTGCTGTAACTACACATGACAAATTGAAATCTGTTGTCTTCTGCGGATAACTTGTCAGTACTCAAGAAGCTTTTTCCAGTTCCAGCTTGACCACTTATGTACAATAGAACTGGTTAATATGTAGAACAAGCACACTCTTTTTTCTCATGCAGAAATTCATGTTCTATTTTACCTTTTACTTCATCAATAATGCCTTTCTGATCTGTAATCAATTGCTGTATTAGTTGTTCTACATCCAGAGTTTCCTGTCTTGCTTGCTCCAATGCATTCTGCACTTCATTCATGGTTATTGCAGCTTAATTTTGAAAGATTGTCTGTCGAAGAGGATCTTGACTACCAGGTGCTGCACTTTGACTGTTCTGAGAGCTCTCTCTTGCTATCTCAACAGCAATTGTTTCTTCTTGTTCAATCTCATCTCTCAACATTTGAAGATATACTAGAAACACAGAGCACTCAATGCTGTCTTTTACAGCGTTGAATGAGTCTTCATAACAGTCAAATTCTTCAAGTAGCTCACTTTCAGTTTGCCATGGCTTGAACAACTGTAACAAGGCTAAATAGAAAAACTTTCTTTTGTCTGGAGTTTGGCAACTTAGCTTTCAATGGTTGATTAAACTTCCTTTGTTATGTCTGACCAAACATCCTTCACATCCATAGACAGCAAATTTTTCTTCTTCTATGTTTTCACTGACATTATTTCTGTATGTATAATGTTGAAGTATTTCATACAGACACTTCCTTTTTAGATGAGGACTCCTTCTTGGATAGTACGTATTCATCATGTTAGTCTTCAGAATATCTGTACTGTGCGGCTCAAATTTTGCAAGATATTGAATTTCAGGAAAAGACTTCAGTACTCTGTTACGAGTATTAGCAAGCCCTAAACTCACCCATAGAACTCCTCTAAATTTAGAAAACAAGCTAGCTGACATTAACCGGTCTAGAGCTGATCTCTCTGTGAGAAAGGATTTTCAAATTAAAACTGTACAATTTGTTTGTAATACTCTTTTCTGCTGAAATCTCCTACCACATCTCCTTCAACTCGGTTTTCTATGACTTTATTATATTAAAGATGACATACCGAGCAAAAGCCATTGAGTTATCTGCAACAAACTGTAGATCCATACTTGCATTCCTCATCTCCGAAATCACAGGATTGTAGTCATTTATGTATTTTGAGGCTTCTGTTCTTCGGAGGTTATATGTGTTCTTTGGTGATTTCCGTGTGAGAGTGTGTCTGACTGCGATGAAAAGCTATTAACTCTTCCTTCTGAGATCACAGGTAATGGAAATCCAAAACAACATCTTGTATAACATTTTCTGTTTAGATCTATATTTTCTACAACAGTATTTTCCACACCTATGGTTTTGGATTCTTAGAACTTGTTGTCTTAATATTTTATCAACACTCTCATTTGGGATGACGCAAGTGACATACTGCTCTATGAAAGAAAACACAGACTCATCAGTGTCTGTTCCAAACTTTGGAGCATCTTTTACCCAATGTAGCATGTGAATATGTGGAGCACCTCTGGCTTGGTATTCTTTGCGCCAAAAGAAATCAGTCACTTCACCGAGAGGTGGATTGCTTTTTGCAGATAAAGCCATCATTGCTTGAAATATGTGGTTAAAATATCTGCAAACATTTGCAGGGTCCAATGAGCAGAGTTCTATTAGAGTCTTTTTATCAATGTCTTCTATATTTGACTTTGCCTCTCACAAGAATTGAAGCAGGTCATCCCATGCATACTCAGCACAGCTGAGTGTTAGAAACCATGCAGTGGCTCCTAAATTTCTCAACATGCATTGTAGTTCACGGTGACGATGATACCAATATTCATTGGTCTCACGTTGACATACCATGAGATTAATCAAGTTGTATTCCAGTTGTTCATCTTTTCCATGGATTTTCTCAACAAATTATTTTGCAGATAGATTTTGCAGGTTTGCACCTGTTTTCAAAATGTGGTTTATAGCATAAGACAATGAAGACAAATCACTTTCAAATAATAGATGAAACATATAAGGGATACATTGACAAAATCTAGGATCCTCTGAATAAAGGCTAGTAGATCTGTTCTTGGCCGCAGGTATTTGTGCAGACCGATCATCATGCCTACCACATACTGCAGCAGGAAAGAGATGAGGGAAACAGCGAGCTTCTAAACTTTTTACCATACACTTAAGGGAGTTCCTTTTGCTTCTTTAAGTTGATATAGATTAATAGCATCACCAACAATCTCTTTTGATTGTAGGGAATGGATGCTGTAATTTCCATAAATTTCTTCTACTCTGCTTCGATACACTTTTTCTATCTGACCTGTTGATGATAATGTGTTGTCCTCCAGATGTGTGATATCTTGAAGAATTTCTGCATTTTTATAATATATGTTATTTTGTACCAGATATGAAGTTGCATTTTTAACTTTGCTAACATCTACTAATTCTTGCCATATTTTTTAACTCTTGGTCGAGATACCATTTACTAGAATTACAAATCCCTCTTCCAAATTTCTCTGTACCCCTATAGCTTCAATTCTTATGTTAAAATCTAATGGCAAGTATACAACTCTACCTTTGAGAACTTTCTGGAGCTCAGTTGGAGGTAATTTTCCAGTCTTTGGCTCCATGCGAACTATAGTTTGAAATGGATGTATAAACTGTATTAATATGGATTCATAAACATTCAAATCTGTAAGTGCTTCTGGAACCTGTACTATTTCTACATTGTTGTGTACTGCTCTAGCAGGCATTTTGATTTCTTCTAACTTTTTATGGCAGTACTTACAATAACTTGTCAAGTGGACAAGTCAAATCGTCCATCTACAAATAAGTACACAGCAACTTCGCTCCACTTAATATTATTCTTATTTTCAGTTTTAATGTACAAATCAACATTATGAGCTTGATTTTTGTAGTGAGTGCATCAACAACATATACAAACACAGTTTGGTTTCTCTGAAAAAACTGTGTCAAACTTTCTAATCTCTTTTACAAAATTACCAACACTAATACATCTGTTCTGCTCCACAACTCCTATTGTTTCCAACTCTTCATTTTCCCTAATCTCCTGTTCCGGTCCAAAAAACGAAATTCAACATCATCACAAACCTTTTCTACTTCACTACCATGCAAAAGAGCTCTATTCATGTCTCCTAAACATAGAGCTGGAGGTTTTACATAATAAAGCTTCTAACAAAAGTTCTCATTATTGAATAGTGTACACCTAACATTCTAAAATGATGAAAGCTGCTTTGACACATTTTTGTTGACAGACAAGCTAGTGAGTGTCTTTGTAAATTAGTATGCTTTCTTACTTTGCATGGATCTAATCCTTGCAAAGTACGTATTTTCTGTTTTAAACTTCTGGAAGCAAAATACGGAGGAAATTTCTCAATATATCAATTGATTGTTGACGAATACTACAAACACTACTACAATTCCATTTGTACACAAGGGCCTGTCTATACCTTCCTTGCATCTCTTCAGCAGTCTCTTCCTCAACATTTCTTGGTAGCATTACTTTCTTTGGAACAGGAATACCATTTTTCATCTCATAACCTCGTCCAGATTCATCAACTGCATGTACCAATGTGTTGTCTTGGAAATAGCCTTCTTCATTAAAGAAAGGCTCAGTACTTGAAGCATGTATCCATTCACTACTAAAAACTTTGCTAAAGTTACTTCTATTAACAAGTCTATTCTTGTGGCTCTGTCTCCTCAGAAACAACAATATTTTGTCCAGTGTCTTCATTCGGTTTAAAACCAAGATAAATAGATTCCTCTTCAGAGCAAACGCTTTATCAACTACACCTTCAACATATTCCTTTTGTCTGATTGATTGTGTTCTTCTTTTATACTTCTTCATAGATGCTAACAAGTTGTGAATTACTCTAGTCCGGAACATCCTACCTCTGATTACCTTGAACTGCCTCTGCCTTATGCTTAAAGTCTCTCCTTTTTCCAATGACTTCTTACTTTTTACATCAGAGACTTTTTGTGCTTTAGTACTCAGTGTTATAGTTTTCTTTTTCTTTTCTTCTTATTGTACTTTTTTAGTTGTGCACAAACAATTTTAAGAAATGTCTTAGTCTTCTTACCAGCAAGCCTTTTCTCCTTGAACATGTTTTCTGCATTTTGCCCATTTTGTTTCTTAGTTCTAAGAAGATGCTCTATTTGCTGCTGCTTCTTTCTTCCCTGACTTTTTGATGGCATGGTCATTCTGTGTAGATAACTAGATATTGATGTCTGAAAACAAAAATAGAAAAGTACATTCATCACTTAATGATATAGTGTCACATTACATATTTTGACTATTTAAAAATTTAGTTTATATGAGGATATATAGCTTTTGTAATCTTCAGACTACATGTGTTCACTTTTAAGTACGTAGCACCCATCCTATGAACTACCGACAGCCTACCTTACTGCTCAGTTATATGTATGGGTGAGTGAGAGGTTGCTCATACAGCTACTCACACACACACTCACTCATAAAGGTACTCACACACCCTCGCACTCTCTCATACACCTACTAACACAGACATTAACTTAAAGGAACATAACCTATTGACTAACTACAGCCTGCCTCAAGGGAAAGTCATATGGTGTAGAAGAGTAGCTTAAAACTTGACAAGGGCTTTACATGTTAGACTTGAATGTGTCAGTTTTTTCACTTGTATGTGAATAACTGTGTGAGTCCCTATATTCCATGAGTATGTAATTTTTTTTTTTTAAATGGTTGTCTGTCTTTGTAATATCTACTGTTCCCTAAATGTGTCTGTAAAATATTGGGTTATTTAAGTGTGTAAGAAACTGCCTTCATTACCACAAGATAAATATCAGTTGTGCCTGTCTGTATAAGTGAATCTTTGCATACTTCTCTAACTACCTCACTAGGTGTTTCAGAGTCTGACTGCTTTTGTACTTAGGTATCTCAGGTTTAAGTCTGTATGTAGACTGGATGTATAATTGGGCACTTAGGCTTCTCTGAGTGTATATGGCTCACTGAAACATCAACCTGCATCTTTTACTTTTTATGCAAATAGCTCCCTGCGCTATGGCCTAGCTACAGCCTACCCCAGTGTTCACGTAAATGTAGTACAAGAACAGTCTTCACCTTGTGTAGCACTTTTAAGTGATAAGACAGCTCTACCAGAAAAACTACATGCCCAGGCTAGAGACTTAATGCAAGCACTACTTCTCTGCATGGTAAACTTGAAAGTGTCAGTGTTTAGCAGATATCTGAATGAGTGTTTCAGTTCCTATTTGGGACTGTGATTCCATGTGTATGTAAATATTTTACTAAATCACTGCCTCTCTTTATGTGATATGTAATTGTCTAAATGTCTCTGTAAGGCCCTGCATAGATTGCCGACATCCACGACAGCTTCAACACCCAGACAGCCCCAACTAAGATCGATGCACCAGACCCGCCGCACACCATCGACCACGACCCCCTGCCAGCCTGGGCCAGCGTGAACATCGAGGACACCATCAAGACCATGAGAACAATACACTCCGGCTCCCCGTCAGACCCTTTCCCGCACCACATCTTCAACAAAGCCAGCAGCTCCATCGCACCCCATCTGTGCAACGTCATCAATCTCTCCTTCGAGACCGCGACCTTCCCAGAGAGCTGGAAACACGCAGAGATCAACGCCCTACTCAAAAAACCCAAGGCGGACCCGAGAGACCTCAAGAACTTCCGGCCCATCTCCCTGCTTCCGTTCCCAGCCAAGGTCATCGAGAAGATCGTCAACAAACAGCTAACCCGATACCTCGAAGAAAACAGCATCCTGGACCCATCCCAATCGGGGTTCCGCAGCAACCACAGCACTGAGACTGCCCTCATCGCCGCCACCGACGACATCAGGATCCTGCTGGACAACGGTGAGACCGCAGCCCTCATCCTGCTGGACCTCTCCGCCGCCTTCGACACTGTCTGCCACCGCACTCTACGCGCACGCCTCCACGACGCAGGGATCCGAGACAAGGCCCTGGAATGGGCCACCTCCTTCCTCGCCGGCAGAACCCAGAGAGTCCGCCTCCCACCATTCCGATCCGAAGCCTCCGAGATCATCTGCGGCGTAACCCCAGGGATCGTCCCTCAGCCCAACACTGTTCAACATCTACATGGCCCCGCTCGCACGCATCGCCAGACAGCACGACCTCAACATAATCTCCTACGCCGACGACACTCAACTGATCCTCTCCCTCACCAAGGACCCCCTCGCCGCCAAATCCAACCTCCATGAAGGAATGAAGGCCGTCGCCGATTGGATGAAGATCAGCCGACTAAAACTGAACACGGAGAAGACAGAGGTCCTCATCCTCGGCTCCAACCCCTCAGCCTGGGACGACTCCTGGTGGCCAACGACGCTGGGAGCAGCCCCGACACCCACCGACCACGCACGCAACCTGGGAGTCATCCTCGACTCAACGCTCTCCATGGCCAAGCAAGTCAACGCAGTCTCATCCTCCTGCTTCAACACCCTCCGCATGCTTCGCAAGATCTACAGGTGGATCCCGACAGACACAAGAAGAACAGTCACCCAGGCCCTCGTCAGTAGCAGACTTGACTATGGGAACGCCCTCTACGCGGGAGCCCCGGCCAAGCTCATCAAGCGACTGCAACGCATACAAAACGCCTCCGCACGCCTGATCCTCGATGTACCACGCCACAGCCACATCACCCCCCACCTGAGGAACCTGCACTGGCTCCCCGTCGACAGGAGAATCTCCTTCAAACTCCTCATCCACGCACACAAGGCACTCCACAAGACTGGCCCAGCCTACCTCAACAGACGACTCCTCTTCTACGTCCCCAAACGCCAACTCCGCTCCGCCGACCTCTCCCTCGCCACCGTCCCTCGCATTTGAAGAACTACCACCGGCAGCAGATCCTTCTCCCACCTCGCCGCCAAGACCTGGAACACCCTTCCACTAAGCCTACGACAGACCCAAGACCTGCTGACCTTCAGGAGGCTACTCAAGACCTGGTTGTTCGACCAGTAGCAGCACCCCCCCCCTTTTTTTCCCTAGCGCCTTGAGACCCTCGCGGGTAAGTAGTGCGCTTTACAAATTCTGTGATTGATTGATTGATTGCCTCCTAGGTGTACTAGTGAATATTGGGTTATTTAAGTTTACCACAAAATACATATCAGTTGTGCCTGTCTGTGTGACTGAATCTTTGTGTGCTTCTCTAACTACCTCACTAGGTGTTTCAGTGTCTGTCTGCGTTTCTACTTAGGTACCTAGGATTTATGTCTGGGCGTAGGCTGGCTGCATAATTGGGCACATAGGTTTCTATGAGTGCATATAGCTCACTGAAACATCAAACTGCATCTTTTACTTTTTAAGTGAATAGCTCCCTGCGCTATGGCCTAGCTACAGCCTACCTCACTGTTCAGTTATATATAGTTTTAGAAAAATGTATACCTTGTGTAGCAGTTTTAAGTGATAAGACAGCCATACCAATAAACCTCCATGCACAGATCAATTCAAATTCATAATTCATATTTAGCTATAGTGCATACATTCCACTTTCAAAACTGAGTCTTGTATTCATCCTTTATAATGGAACAAATAAGACTACAACTCCCCGAATTCAAATAAACACAACAGTCATAAGCAGCACATCATGTATACACATATAAAACTTTGGCATAATATACTACAAGATAACATATAGGTTTAACCATTAGTGTGCAGTTTTTTTTCTTACCACTTCCAAAATGCAGTAAAGCAATACTAGTGCAAGATTGACCTCAATGGAAACACATTCTAAACTAATTTGACAGACATCTAATCTGCACCTGAGCCAAACTATGTCTTACATACCTATTAATAGATATATAAAAAAAAGTACAATTTTATTTATATATCATCCTTCATTTTTAAATAATTATATCCTTTTATTACAATATGAGATAATTATATACCTTATTAATCATTTTGTTTACTTACAAAAATGTTTAATTAACATACCAGAAGATTGAGTTTGTTGATTTAATCACTTTTTATTATCCTATTAGGTAGATGCAATATTCTCAGGGTTTGTAAAAACTTAGCACAAGAATGGCACACCACTCTCATAAAAAAGCAACCATAAATGGCAACCTTCTGAACTTTGCATTGCCTGATACTGCAAAAGTCAACAAATAAAAACATTGTTTTCATATTTCAGTCTTGTAACTGCATCTCTGAATGGTTACTGGCTTTTAACCCTTTCACTCCTGTTTGGAGGTAGCCCAAAATGCATGCCTTTGTGTCAACACTTGTGACGTAATTGCGATCATTGCTAAGAATTCGCGAAACAAAACTGGAGTCGAAAAACCTACTTCCCTTAATACTTTTATATTTCTATCACTATACTACACTTTCTTGGAACATCCTCACTAGGGAATCTTACCTACCTTATAAAACAATGAACCTAAACCTCTCCAATTGTTTAAAATTAATACCTGTTTCTTTAACACCCTTGCCCCACTACACCCTCTGTAGATTCTCCATAGAAACCCACTAGAACCAGTAGGTCACAAGTTCACAACACGTTCCAGAAGGACCCTACTAGTTATATAATCTACAGCTGATGTGGTTTACTGCACATACTGTAAAGCATATCCAACTCTGTATTACATTTATTTTTATTTCCCAGAGCCAATAAAACATCTATTTACTAATCATTTTCAAATGCAACCTACTTTTATTCACCTGTATATAGCCTTCATCCAATCACATTTCAAGTTTTTTTTCAAACCACCAGCATATATGCATTTTCACTGTCTTTCATTGTACCAACTGTGATATTGAGCTGCAGAGCTGTTCTGTGTGCTACTCCTCCTTCCTACAAAATGCTTAGAGTGTGGATTGTGGGCTACAGCTATGTCTATTGGGCTAAAGAGGCTGCAAAAAACAAGGATATTGACAGGGACTTGAGTTTGCCAAATGTGGAGATTAGTTGGTTTGGCCAGAGATGGTTAAAGTTTCATCAGCTACTACCTTTGGTTAAAACCATTGTGGATTTCCAAGCTCCTCGCCTCATGATTGTGCAAAATGGCCTAGGCACATTGACTGGGGTAGGGCTGAAAATCCTAATGAAGAATACCTTTGCAGAACTGATCTCGCTTTTCCCTCATACTGTCTTAGTGTACGCTAATCGAGGCCAAAGACAGAAAGGGAAGTGGTCAACCACCCAGCGTTGCCCTTGTTCTCCCAAGCGCTGAGTGGTAGGAAATTTGTTTCAGCCCAGTGATCCTACAACTTTCCCACGCAAACATTTGAGAAAAATATGATTTTTTCAGCAAAATTTGAGGTTTGCAAGGGATTCTGGGAAGGGAAATGTTGTGGGACCCACGCAAGCCATACCTCACTGGACTCCCCAGGGTGTTTAGTTTTCAGAAATGTGTGGGTTTGGAGGTTTCCCTAGATGGCCGCTGAGCCCGGGGCCAAAAACACAGGTGCCCCCCTCCTCCCCTGCAAAACCAGGTTGTTTTATGATAGGTAATTTTGAAGTCTCCACAATACGTTTAGGGCCCTTGCCTGTTGCGGGTACTTGACCCACCCACACAAGTGAGGTGCCATTTTTATCGGGAGGCCTGGGGGAATGCTGGGTGGTAGGAAATTTGTGTCAGACCGGTGATCCTACAACTTTCCCACACAAAAATGTGAGAAACATTTCATTTTTTCAGCAAAATTTGAGGTTTGCAGGGGATTCTGGGTAGGGAAACGTTGGGGGAGCCACGCAAGCCATACCTCATTGGACTCCCCAGGGTGTCTAGTTTTCATAAATGTGTGGATTTGGTAGGTTTCCCTATATGGCCGCTGAGCCTGGGGCCAAAAACCCAGATCCCCCCCCCTGCAAAACCAGGTCGTTTTATGATAGGTAATTTTGAAGTCTCCAAAATACATTTAAGGCCCTTGCCTGTCGCGGGCACCACGCCTATCCACACAAGTGAGGTACCATTTTTCTCGGAATACTTTGGAAAATGCGGGGTGGGTGGAATTTTGTGGATCTGCGCAGATTCCAGAGCTTTCCATCACAGAAATGTGAGGTAAATGTGTTTTTTTTTACAAAGTTTTAGGTTTGCAAGGGATTCTGGGTAACAGAAACTGGTGAGAGCCAAACAAGTCACCCCCTCCTGGATTCCCCTGGGTGTCTAGTTTTCAAAAATATATAGGCTTGCTAGGTTTCCCTATGTGCTGGCAGAGCTAGGGTTCAAAATCTACAGCTAGGCACTTTGCAGAAAGGGGTCAGTTTTCACTGTAAAAATGTGGTGTGTCCACGTTGGGTTTTGGGCCGTTTCCTGTCACGCGCACTATTCCTACCCACACAAGTGAGGTACCATTTTTCTCTGAAGACTTTGGGGAATGCGGGGTGGGTGGAATTTTGTGGATCCACGCAGATTCGAGAACTTTCCATCACAGAAATATGAGGAAAATGTGTTTTTTTTGCAACATTTGAGGTTTGCAAGGGATTCTGGGTAATAGAACCTGGTGAGAGCCAGACAAGTCACCCCTCCCGGACTTCCCTGGTTGTCCAGTTTTCAAAAATGTATAGGTTTGCTAGGTTCCCTAAGTGCAGGCAGAGCTAGGGTTCAAAATCTACAGCTAGGCAATTTGCAAAAAAGGGGTCAGTTTTCACTGTAAAAATGTGGTGTGTCCATGTTGCGTTTTGGGCCGTTTCCTGTCATGGGCACTAGGCCTACCCACACAAGTGAGGTACCATTTTTTTCTGAAGACTTTGGGGAATGTGGGGTGGGTTGGATTTTGCGGATCCACGCAGATTCCAGAACTTTCCATCACAGAAATGTGAGGAAAATGCGTTTTTTTTTACAACGTTTGAGGTTTGCAAGGGATTGTGGGTAACAGAATCTGGTGAGAGCCAGACAAATCACCCCATCCTGGATTCCCCTGGGTGTTTAGTTTTAAAAAATGTATAGGTTTGCTAGGTTTCCCTAGGTGCCGGCAGAGCTAGGGTTCAAAATCTACAGCTAGGCACTGTGCAAAAAAGGGGTCAGTTTTCACTGTAAACATGTGGTGTGTCCACGTTGTGTTTTGGGCCATTTCTTGTCGCGGGCACTAGGCCTACCCACACAAGTGAGGTACCATTTTTCTCAGAAGACTTTGGGGAATGCGGGGTGGGTGAAACTTTGTGGATCCACGCAGACTCCAGAACCTTCCATCACAGAAATGTGAGGAAACTGTGTTTTTTTTTTTACAAAGTTTGAGGTTTGCAAGGGATTCTGGGTAACAGAACCTGGTGAGAGCCACTCAAGTCACCCCATCCTAGATTCCTCTGAGGTACCATTTTTATTGGGAGACTTAGGCGAACACAGAATTGCAGAGCAACTGTTATTACCTATTGACTTTCAATGCATTTATGCCTTTCAAATGTAAGACCATGTGTAAAAAAGAAGTCACTTTGAAAAATGTCCTATACTTGACATGCTAGTATGGGTACCCACAATTTCGGAGATGTGCAAATAGCTACTGTTTCTAAATTCTATATTTTGTTCCCATTTCAGAAATACATAGGTGTCTTTCATACCGATTATTCACTGTTTTTATTTTCCCAAATTAATTGCTATATACCCGGTACACAATAAAAAACCATTGCAAGACACTGCTCAGTTATTGGCTCTGGGTTCTTCGGGTCACAACCAGAAGGGTTCAGTGGATGTAATGGTATATTGCTTTCTAATATCTGTCATACTTGTAAGAAGTTATCGGTGAAAAAGTTGGCACAAATGGCTGTTTTTTTAACTCATTTAAATTTGTTCCTATTTTCAGCTGTTAGTTTCTATAAAAAAACCTTGAAGGATCTACACAAATTACCCCTTGCTGAATTCAGAATAATGTCTACTTTTCAGAAATGTATAGCTTTCCAGTATCCATTATTGCTTTCATACCCATTTCTACCATTAACTGGAAGTAGGTTTACAGCACACAAAATAGCAAAAATAGGCTGTGTCACAGTAAAATTCAAAAACTGTGTAAAATATTTTGGTTTTTTGGCAAAAGTACATCAGTACCTCAAAGCTGGGAAGATGGTGATTTCAGCACCACAAACCATTTCTTGATACCGTTTGCAGGGAAAAAAACAGACGCTTTCTTCTGCAGCACTTGTTTCCCATTTTTCAAAAAATAAAAAAACAAATGGCTGTATTTCGGCTAATTTTTGTGTCTCCTCCAGGGGAATCAACAAACCCTGATGACCTTTGAAATCCCCATGATGTTGGAAGAAAAGGATGCAAATTTGGCATGGATACCTTATGTGGTCAAAAAGTTACAGGGGCCTAAGCGCAAACTACCCCAAATAGCCAAAAAAAGGCTTAGCACAGGGGGGTAAAAGCCTAGCAGTGAAGGGGTTAATAAAACTGTTTCTGCTTCCCTCAGAGACCATAATATGTGCTCTATCTATAACAACAATCTGTGTGTTGACACGCATGGAATATATAGAAGTGATAGAGTTCACTTTACAAACAAAGGGAACAGGGTGTTTCTAAGCAATCTGAAAATCTGCACGGTCTTATCTGTAGCTAGCTTGTACACACTCTCAACAGAAAGGCTCTTGTCAGAGCCACCCATGAGGCCAAAATTTTGTTAATTTTCTTGTCAAATAGTTTTTAGGGAATCTTTAAAATCCGCAACAATGTTGCGATGATCGAAATCACATCGCGAAATAGCAAAACAAAAGCAGACATTCAACGGCCATCACCACATTCATAAATTTTAACTTCAAAAATTCATTCTAACTATTACAATACACACATTACTAACCACATCACTGGTTTAAAAACAAATTTGTACACATATTATTCTAGTAAGTATTTAAAGAAACAGTTTAAAATCTACTTCCTGTTTTCGCGATAACACCAGGAGTTGCGAGGACTGCGGTAACCACGACAATCACGCCTTTTTTTTGGGGGTGCAAAACACATTTATGCACACATTTTACAGTATTATAGACACTAGGGGTTTATTAATACACTGTTTAAAGTCATATTTTTGTAGGGAGTTTGTATAAAAGCAACCATTGAATCCGATTTTCAGTTTTCACGATGATGCCTGGTGCCGCGATGATATCAGTAGCCGCAATCACTGCAAACACGTCAGGAAATGACAAAATAAATGCAGACATTCAATAGCCTCCACCGCATTCAAAACCTATAACTGCAAAATGGATTATAACCAACACATTACTATCTAAATGACTGTTTAATAGCACGTACAGCTCCCTTAATATCTCTAAAACACAGTGCATAACTTTTCAGTGTAATCAATGACTGCATGCATCACTGTATCACAAAGTATTTGAGAGGATCGTTGAGATGGTGCACTCATCTATCAATACTTCTGTAATGAAATGCATGACTGCCTCAGTACATCTATGAGTGGGTGCATCATGTCACAATGGGTCTGTGATTGGTTGCGTAAGTCTCTCATTCAATCTGTGAGTAGGTGCCTGAGTGCCTTTGTGCGTTTGTAAGTAGGTATATGACTGTCTGACTGGATCAATGAGTGGATACATGAGTGTCTAAGTGGGTGACTGAGTGGGTGAGTGAGTGGGTGCATGAGTGTCTAAGTGGATCTGCGAGTGAGTGCATGAGTATCAGTGGGTCTATGACTGGCAGCGTGAGTGTCTGAGTGGTTCTGTGAGTGGGTGCATGGGTCTCTGTGTGCAACTGTGAGTGGGTACATGAGTCTCTGAGTGTATAACTGACTGGGTGTATAAGTAGCTGAGTGGGTCTATGAGTGGCTGTGTGAGAGACTTTATTGGTGTGTGAGTGTCTGAGTGGGTCTGTGAGTGGAAGCATGTGTATCTGAGTGGTTCTGTGAGTGGGTGTATGAGTGTCTCAATGGGTCTGTCAGTGAGAGCATAAGTCTCTGAATGGGTGAGTGAATGTGTGCATGCATGAGTGTCTGAGTGGGTCTATGACTGGGAGGGTGAGTGTCTGGGTGGGACTGTGAGTGGATGCATGAGCCTTGACTAGGTGAGTGAGTGAGTGGGTGTGTATATATCTGACTGAGTTTGTGAGTGGGTGTGTGAGTTTCTGAGTGTATGAGTGAATGACTGAGTCCATAAGTCTCTGAGAGGGTCTGTGACTGAGTGTGAGACTGACTGTATGGGTGGGTGAGTGGGTGTATGAGTATCTGACTGTATCTGTAAGTGGTTGCATGAGTGTCTCAATGGGTTTGTGAGAACATGCATGAGTCTGTGAGTGGGTCTGTAAAGTGGGTGCGTGAGTCTCTGAGTGGGTCTGCACAAGGGTGCATGACTCTCCAAGTGAGTCTGTAAGTGGGTGCAGGAGTATTTGATTGGGTCTCTGAGTGGGTGCAGGAGTGCCAAGGTAGGTCTGTGAGTAGGTGTAAGGGTATATAAGTTAGTATGAGACTGTATGCATGAGTCTATGAGTGGATCTCTGAGTAGGTGCATGAGTCTCTGAGTGGGTCTGTACATGGGTGCATGCACCCCGAGTGAGACTGTAAGTGGGCCCATGAGTATCTGAGTGGGTCTGTGAGTGAGTGCGTGAGGGCCCAGGTGGGTCTGTGAGTGGGTGTAAAAGTCTTAAGTAGGTATGAGACTGTACGCATGAGTCTATGACTGAGTATCTACATAGGTGCATGAGTCTCTGAGTAGGTCTGTACATGGGTGCGTCACTCTCAGATTGAGCCTGTAAGTGGGTGCATAAGTACCTGAATGGGTATGTGAGTGAGTGCTTGAGTATCTGAGTAGGTATGTGACTGGATGTATGTGTGTGAGTGGCTATGTGAACGTGTGAATAAATGAGTGAGTTTGTGAGAGAGTAGATGAGTGTTTGACAGTGACAGGCAAGTGTGTACAAATATATATATTTTTTAAATATATTTTCAATTATGTTCTCGATGACTTCGCGATAGTCACGATGGGGGCTGCACTAGCGATTGCGGCATTGTCGCAAATATCACGCGTGATTAAAAAAATCAATTTTGAACGCATCACTTGTGTCACTAACACACCCATTTCTCAAGCATGGGGTCAAAGTATCTCCACCCTGACTGCTTACTTTAGCTTTCCCACAAATTTTAAGCCCCGGGAACCGTTCCCGAATGATAAAATGGGTGCCGCAACTTTCTGTTCAGATTGCGTCCAGCCAATCACAGCATTCCTGATGGTGCCCGCATCCACGATCAATACTGAAACCACCAATAAATATCCCCGGCCAGAGATATATCTTTAATTTTTGGCTTATCTTTCTCAAAAACTACTGGGCGGATTTGCACTAAATAACAAAAAGCACAATCTGCGTAACAACATCTACCTTTCTGCCAAATTTGGTGTAATTCCATCCAGCGGTTTGGGTTGTAGGTCCAACAACGGGTTCCTGTGGGAATTAACATTACAAACGCATCCTTTTTTTGCGCCCCTATTTCTCGGTCCCGACTGCACGGTTCACCCCCATTTCCATGACATACAGAACCTACTTTGACACTTTTTGGGGAAAATGTCTTCAAGATTGGTTAAACGACGCCAAAGTTGTAGGCAAGTCAAAAAATGCTTTTCCTATGGAAACTAGGTCCTAACTATAACTACCTACTGGCGATATATTCACTGAAAAAAAAACAAAGGTTACAGGGACATTATAGTTAGGCTCAGGTGTCACTTATACAAAACCAGAGAAATTCAGCCGTTATTTTTAGTGAGCTAACTATGACTTGTGCCCCCTCCAATGCACTGCTTATGACCTCACATATTACATCACTCATGACATGGTCAGTGACATCACTCATGACATCACTGATGGCATCATCTAATGACTTTGAGTGTTTTTTTAAAAGTTTATGAGTGTTAAATATGTATACCAAGGTGTATTGGTGAATCAGTGGGTGTATGAGTACCTGATTGGATGATTCAGTGGGTGCATGACTAACTGTATAAGTGAGTGATTAGGTGTCTCACTGAATGTATAGGTGAGTGACTAGTTGTGTGAATGTCTATCTGTCTGTCAGTTGGTGTCTAATTAGTTGTATCAGTATGTGAGTGGGTATGTGAGTTTCTGTGTGGGTGAGTGATTGGTTGTTTGAATAGCTCAATGGGTGTCTGAGTGTCTGTGTGGGTGGGTGAGGGGGGTGTGACTGCGTGTATGGATGAGTGGATGGGTGAGTCAGTGGCTCTATGGATTAGTGAGTATGTGTGTGTATTGCTGTATGGGTGAGTGAGTGTGTGTATGGCTGTGTCAGTGAATGAGTGCATCTGTCAGTGGTATATGGGTAAGTAACTGGGTATGTGAAAAGCTGTATAGGTGAGTGATGGAGTATGTGAGTGACTGTATGGGTGAGTGAGTGAATGTGAGAGTGGCTGTATGGGTGAGTGTGTGCTTGTGTCAGTGACTGTATAGATGAGTATGTGTTAGTGTCTGTATGAGTAAGTGAGTGAGTGTGTGTGTAACATTATGGGTGAGTAAGTGGCTGTTTGAGTAGATCTATGGGTGACTCAGTGTGTGAGTGGCTGTATGGGTGAGTGAGAGTGGATTGCTATATACTGAGCTATCATCTTCCAGACAAATATTGAGAGAAGCTATAAGAGAGACATGAAGTTGGAAACAAATTTTCACAAGCAAGTTACAAGACAGCAGCATTCTGCATTTCTATTTGTAAATGAACTGATACAGGAGCCCCACATACCATTCATCAACATAATTGTGTTTCATAATATTAATGGTTCTCACTATCACATTGTGTTGTTTACAATTAATGTAATATTTCTTTTTTCAGCTAATATATTATAAAGTAAGTAACCACTTCATTCCAGCTGTCAGGGCTTAGTGATGGCCTTAGAGTTGCACACAGCCTTGCATTATCACTTACCTACACTGGGAGGTACATAGGAGAAATATGGAACAAGGGTTAGGAAGCAGTAATCTATGTTAACTGGGTGCTGCTGCTTGATGGTGAGTCCCTTGTGTGGTAGGTATGATCAAGAAAACACTGTCTTGCACAGACTGAGGACATTTTACAAAGAGAAAGCAGCTACACAAAATAGACGTAGGGTGCATGTCGGCTGACATCTTTCTTTGGAACACATTATATAGAGAACTATATGTCTGGCAACTATTAAGGGCCTCATTACGGTGTGACTCGGAAAGCCTCCGACCACAGGTCGGAGGCTTTCCGAGTCACATCATAGGTTTCACTTCCGACCACCGCATTACAAAGCAGGTGGTCGAAAGGGAAACCGGTTGGTCATTCCGGCTGGATTCTGACAGGCTCAAGGAGCCGAACACCCAGTTTGAGGCCTCATCGTAATCCCTAAGGACGGCGTTTCTGACTTTGGGATTACGAGGTCGGTTTCTGACAGACTTTCCATGTTGGGCTATCTGCCATGGAAAGCCTGTCGGAAAGTGACTTTGGGGGCCCCTAGCAGGGCCCCCCTCTCCCTGCAGCCTCCGGTTAGGGGCCAAGGGGGCACCTTTGGTACTCCTGTGTTAATCCCTGCACTGTTTGTCAGGCACCATAAGGTACCTGCCACACGGTGCAGGGATTAACAGAAACTCCCATTTCTCTATGGGAGCTTGTGCTACGGCCAGTTTACGGCAACAGCACAATCTCCCATAGAGAAATGGGACTATGCGTCCGCCCCATGTGCGGTCGCATTGTAATAGCGGTGTCGGTACTGCTGACGGGAGGTTGGTCGTCCCGAGACCGCAACGGTGTCTGGTGGACGTAAGTACCCCCAACATCATAATAAGACCCAAAGTGTTTTTTACTTCCTGTAAGGATTGCGATTTTGGGTTAACACAGAGAGAGGAAATGTAAAAATGTTCATAAGAGAAATCACTTGCTGCCTGGCAACAATGCGAAGTGGTGGGCTTCACTCACTCTTCTTGTTTATTTATTTATTTATGTACTTGTATATAGCACGGACGTTACCTAAAGGTACCAGAGCGATTTACAGTGGACATATGTCTCTACTTGGGTAGTTGCAGTTTTATAGTATAGTTTCCTCTTTTAGTTCGCACCTGGACATCCTGTGTTGTGCACCTTATCTGTTTTTGCTGCTCCTCTTTTTTTGGATAGTAGCTGTTGTTTGCTCTCTCTCACCTCCATTGTTTGTTCTCTGATTAAAATCGAGGATTATTTGGCGAGTTAGTCATCTAAGCACCACTCAGTCATCAGTGCCCAACTGACCTTTGGTGGGTAGGTGCTTCTTTCTGCAATCTCTTCTGGTATTGAAACAAATATATATTCTCTGTTAGTCAATTACTCTTTGCTTCATCTCTCTTTGAGTTTAATGTCATACTTGTGGTTCCTTCTGATCCCAGCCTTCTCCCATGGTTCCTTCTGTGGTTCCACTGTTTGCCAAAGCGCCCTTTGTGTTGATACAGTACTCAGTCCATTACTTACCCTTTGGGAGTGGGGGGACCTTGAGTCTAGCATGGTGTCTGGTTTCTGTACGAATCCTTGTTCATTTTCTGACACCATGCTCAGATCATTATCATGGAAATTCCGAGCACTACTCAATTTACTCAGTCAGCAACCTCCTGAAAATCTTGAAAAGTGAATTACATACACTGGGGAATATGTACAAGGAAATGTCAGAGCACGGAGCTGCGCCAAATTTGGCAGTGCCATGCTCCCGACATTTCCAAAATGCAGGGATGCGCCGTATTTACAACAATATGGCACACCCCTGTGTTTTCCCTGGTCTGGCGCTAAAATTAACTGCCTAGCACCAACACAGGCACCCTTGTACTATAGTGCAAGGGTGCCTGCGTTGCAGGGAATGATTGTTTATGTGCAGGAAGGTGTCCCTTTCAGCAGATAAACAATCCATAATGGCCATTTGTTACTTCTATGTGTGCTGCAGCACACATAGAAGAAGAAAATCATCATTGTTTAATGATTGTTTATGTGCAGGAAGGGACACCTTCCTGCACATAAACAATCATTCATGGCGTTTTGCTCTTTCGATGTGTGCTGCAGAATGCAGCACACATAGAAAAAGAAAAAACAAGGAGAAATAAAAGTATTTCTCCTCGTATTGCCATTCTAATGCCTGCTCTTGCATGGCGTTAGTTTTTGGCACAGCCTCTGATTTACACATATTTGTAAATCTGGGACAGCATCAAAAAGCAATGGGTGCTGCGGTGGAACGCCCACAGCAAGACCCATTGCATGTCCCTTTTATGCAGATAGCTGCGTGAAAGGGTGCCATATTTACAAAGCAGCGTTAACAGGGGCGGCTCCTCCATTAGGGTGGAGGAGTGTCGCCCCACTGCTTTCTCGCAGTGCAAGAAGCAGAAACATAAAATGGTAAAGCTACCATTTTATGTTTCTGCTTCTCGCACTGCGAGAAAGCAGAAGGGTTTGGATGGGGGCGGGCGGGCCTGCTGGACCCGCCCACCTGCCGGCCCTGACTGTTTGGTTGGCCCTCTGGGGCTGACCAAACCAGTCATGCACACTCTCCCTTTTCTCCATGTAGGCTGCATGCAGCCTACATGGAGAAAATGGCCTCCCCATAGGAGCCCGGCTGGGCGCCGACCCCACCAATGGGAAGGGGAGGGAGGCTGCCTGCTTCCTGTTCCACTTGACCTGGCCAGGAGCTGAGACGGCACGTGACCCGGGAAGGTAAGTTTAATATTTTTTTTATTATTAAATTCCCCCTGCGCGAACCCCTGCCTGACCCCAAAACCCGTGAGTCATGCCGGCCGCGACTGAGCGTTAAGCCACTAAAAGTGGCTTAACGCCACTTTGTAAATATGGAGCAGGGCATTGCACCACAGAAACATCGTTAAAAGTGACGTTCCTGTGGTGCAATATCCTTGTAAATATACCCCATTGTTCCTGTATTATCAAGAACAAATACCTACTGGAGATATTTCTGTACACTCCTCAAACAATAGTATAGGAAAAAGAATCCTTTGGACTGAATTACTACTGACAGTGGAGCTGGGAGTTGGAACCCTAACGCAGTCGTGCAACACCCATTCAAATGCTATCACTTCACATATACTATTGGGAAGGCTACTCATGCGTCTGAATGACAATCTAAGCAATGTGATACATTTTTAGAAGAATATCAAAAAATTTTATTAAAACATTTCATAGAACATGTTAAAAACACAAAAACACAAATCATAAAATTGTATAACACAAAATGTCTACACGAAATTCATACACATATATCTCAAGAAACAATTAAAAAAACATATGAGAGTACACAAAACTAGACAGAAATAATATGTCATTAAAAATCAACCCTCTGTGATTAAACAAGTTCTAGGGCTGGAGCCCGGTATGTCTCACTTCGTTGGATACTCAAAAGGACCAGACCATGGCACAGATTAGGTTGTATTTAAAGGTGCGTCAACGCGTTTCGATGGCTAGTGAATGATACCATCTTTATCAAGTCAAACAATTTCCGACTCTCAATAAATTAAAAAGCAACAGTGCTGCAGTCAGAAAACACCTTCATGAATAAAAACACATGGCTTAGTATCACCAAGTACATACATATAACACAAATCATTTTTTAGAACACTGTATTCATAACATGATCCTACTGATATAATGTTGAAAGAAAAGATTTAAACAACAAATAGTAGTCAGCCAGGACATATGATACCCTTCCCAAATTATTTACACAACCAATCACATTCATTCTTCTCTCTAAATACTCACACAATTTCATACTTGCGTAATGCTTACCCAATAGGGTTTGACTGCATTACGTATCGATTTTACTTCAATTTATCCTTCAACGGCAGGGCTTACCTATAATAAGTGGGGTATGCTACTGCGACATACAGAAACTGGTGTGGTCTTAGGAGGAAAAATAAAACCTTCTGTCGTCCAAATGAAGAAATGTATACATGTCTAAAGGGAAAATTAGAATTGTGTTATGAACAACCCTTCTTCCTCTTTATTGTATTGTCCCCATTGTTCTATATTGGGAAATTATATCTCTCTCACCTGGATTATTAATATTAACTGGCCACCTCGTTTTTTCATACCACCAGAAGGAGAAAGTTTGAGGATAAACTCTATCTCTCGTCACTTCCTTAATCACTGTAACAACAAGTGTAATCTAGATTAGTCCCCATTGTTCGCTACTTGGGGCTACTAGTGGTATCGCATGGTGCCTCCATAGTAATTTAGTAGAAGAAGTACCTGATCAAAGAATCACAAAATTCAAGGTTTTTTATCCTTGGTACTTGTTTTTGTATTTTCTTTTTTCTGGTTTCCACATGCCCTTTTATAATTAGGATCTAGACAAAGAGAATGTAACTTAATATATAATTATGCACCCTTGACGATGGGAAACAATTGTCTCTATCATTGTTATTCTAGTTTCAACAGAATTAACTTTTTAAATTTCAGCCGACAGCTAGACTCATTTTCTTGAGATTATTGCTACCGGTATCGATGGTTTATATCGATCATATAGTCTGACCAAATTAAACTTAGTAAGGAGCCTGTCCACTTCCTGTATTTTTCATTAACAGACTTTTGTTTATTGCTGCTTCAACATGCCGTTTTTATTTGGCCATTAAGCTCTATTCGTTAAAGAAAACATTTTTAATTATATTCTGCTTTGAGCCTTTATATAAAAATCATCATTATCAGCTTTAAATCTTGCTGCAAAAAACATTTATTAAAAAGAAAGCTATACGTATTATCTGCCACCCTACATAACTTTCGTATTAGCCTTAGTATACCAGAAAGCAATGCTGGCTGTCGAATTTATTAACAAAAGTCTTTAGGAATTTAAAATACTTCTAGGCTAAAACGCTCTTGATATTTTAAGAGAGATTAGTCCCTCCCGGCACCTGCAAATCCCAGCGACAAACACTTACCTGTGGCAATATTGTCCGATCATCGTAGCGTCTTCCTGATGGTATGCTGTAGCGGGAAAATGTTTAAACTGCCAAAAACACGGTCTATTTATACCGTTTCCCATCACTTTCACCTGTGTACCATTAGTTGCACACGGCATTCACAGGTTCAAGCCCAATCGGAACCGACTTCCGACGGGTAATAGAAAGAGACAAGGGCAGAAACACTTGACTCTGCTTACCGGCAACCGGCGCCATCTTGGAATGGATATCTGGCTGGCTTATTTATGTTTCTAGATCAACAATTGTTATCAGAATTAATTTAAATTTTTATTCTTAAATTTTAGAAATCGAAATCAGATTTTATCGGCAATTATTAATCTAATATTATACAAAGTGAATTGGGAAAAGTTTAAACTTTCAACACCTCCTTATCTATATTACTGAAACTCCCAGATTGAAATTAACGATTTGGACATTTTTTTATGCTCATAAACAGACATTTTTGAGATGTTTATTGTATATGATTTAAAACAAGATCCAATCGCCATTCGACAATTGACAAAAGCGGATATTGATCAAATGGTGTAAGCGAACCCCCATACTATGCGAGTCGATTTTTAAATCATTTATACCTCCTTGTTTACACGACTATATAATGCAGTTGAATTAAAAAAGGGCCATGGTTCCAAAAACCTTTTTTTAAACATAAACACTATCAAGGGTACAGGTAGCAAAACCTGCGGCTATATAAAAGTACTGATGGAATGGCTGTATAGGACCAGCCTATAAATTTTATTCAGGGCCCCTTTGACAAGTGATAAGGGACCCAAGCCAGCAAGGCTATATCTCCATATGAATTACTATTTGGACTGGCCGTCTAAACAAAGGACATCCAATCCTCTCTGGTGTTTAGACCTTTAGTGACGGTGTTTAACTGACAGATATACCATTGCTCTCTCATCTTTCTGACCCTCTCCATATCGCCTCCGCGCCTATTGTTCTTTATTTTTTCTAGAATGAACCACCGAAAATCCTCACATTTGTGACCTAGTTCAGCAAAGTGAGTAGTCAGTGGTGCATTTTCTTTATTGATGCGTACGGAGGACTTATGTTCTAGTAACCTATATCTGAGTTTGCGTCCAGTTTCACTTCCCAATACAGTAATTCCAGGATTAATTTCTTGGACATGTGTATTAAAGATTTAGATGGGAAATTAGCGGTTGAACTATATAGTAAGCCGACAGATAAAAATACCCTGTTACATTACGCAAGCAATCACCCCAAAGCACAGAAAGATAATATTCCTTTTGGGGAATTCTTGCGTCTCCGTAGAAATTGTTCTACACTCGAAGACTTCTATTTCCATTCGGATACACTAAAGAAAAAACTTAGCGATAGAGGTTATCCCAAAAAACTAATTAAAAACTCATATAAAAGAGCTAGATTTTACAATAGAGTAGCCCTGTTAGGTACCACTAAGAAGAACGATCAAAAATTAGTCAATGAAAAAATAGTGTTTGTCAGTAAATTTTCTCATATTAGCAATCAAATCAAAAACATAATCAATAGAAATTGGAAAATTATCAATGATGATAGACAAGAACCCATGAATAAACCTATGTTTGCATTTAAGCGTAACAAAAATATACGCAACTCATTGGTTCACACATATACCGATCAAGATGAGAATATTCAAACCACCCTATATCAATCTAAAGCTGTGGGAAACCACAAATGTGGATCATGCTCAATGTGTGAACAATGTCTAGTAGCCAAAAACTAGAACATAACGACCAGACCTTTTCATCAGTGGCCCTGACAAATTGCAGAAGCAAAAATGTTGTTTATTTTTTAATTTGCCCATGCGGTTTGGGCTATGTAGGTGAAACTCGACGCGAACTCAGATATAGGTTACTAGAACATAAGTCCTCCGTACGCATCAATAAAGAAAATGCCTCACTGACTACTCACTTTGCTGAACTAGGTCACAAAGGTGAGGATTTTCGGTGGTTCATTCTAGAAAAAATAAAGAACAATAGGCGCGGAGGCGATATGGAGAGGGTCAGAAAGATGAGAGAGCAATGGTATATCTGTCAGTTAAACACCGTCACTAAAGGTCTAAACACCAGAGAGGATTGGATGTCCTTTGTTTAGACGGCCAATTCAAATAGTAATTTATATGGAGATATAGCCTTGCTGGCTTGGGTCCCTTATCACTTGTCAAAGGGGCAGTGAATAAAATTTATAGGCTGGTCCTATACAGCCATTCCATCAGTACTTTTATATAGCCGCAGGTTTTGCTACCTGTACCCTTGATAGGGTTTATGTTTAAAAAAAAGGTTTATGGAACCATGGCCCTTTTTTTTAATTCAACTGCATAATATAGTCGTGTAAACAAGGAGGTATAAATGATTTAAAAATCGACTTGCATAGTATGGGGGTTTGCTTACACCATTTGATCAATATCCGCTTTTGTCAATTGTCGAATGGCGATTGGATCTTGTTTTAAATCATATACAATAAACATCTAAAAAATGTCTGTTTATGAGCATAAAAAAATGCCCAAATCGTTCATTTCAATCTGGGAGTTCCAGTAATATAGATAAGGAGGTGTTGAAAGTTTAAACTTTTCCCAATTCACTTTGTATAATATTAGATTAATAATTGCCGATAAAATCTGATTTCGATTTCTAAAATTTAAGAATAAAAATTTAAATTAATTCTGATAACAATTGTTGGTCTAGAAACATAAATAAGCCAGCCAGATATCCATTCCAAGATGGCGCCGGTTGCCGGTAAGCAGAGTCAAGTGTTTCTGCCCTTGTCTCTTTCTATTACCCGTCGGAAGTCGGTTCCGATTGGGCTTGAACCTGTGAATGCCGTGTGCAACTAATGGTACACAGGTGAAAGTGATAGGAAACGGTATAAATAGACCGTGTTTTCGGCAGTTTAAACATTTTCCCGCTACAGCATACCATCAGGAAGACGCTACGATGATCGGACAATATTGCCACAGGTAAGTGTTTGTCGCTGGGATTTGCAGGTGCCGGGAGGGACTAATTTCTCTTAAAATATCAAGAGCGTTTTAGCCTAGAAGTATTTTAAATTCCTAAAGACTTTTGTTAATAAATTCGACAGCCAGCATTGCTTTCTGGTATACTAAGGCTAATACGAAAGTTATGTAGGGTGGCAGATAATACGTATAGCTTTCTTTTTAATAAATGTTTTTTGCAGCAAGATTTAAAGCTGATAATGATGATTTTTATATAAAAGCTCAAAGCAGAATATAATTAAAAATGTATCTTTAACGAATAGAGCTTAATGGCCAAATAAAAACGGCATGTTGAAGCAGCAATAAACAAAAGTCTGTTGATGAAAAATACAGGAAGTGGACAGGCTCCTTACTAAGTTTAATTTGGTCAGTCTATATGATCGATATAAACCATCGATACCGGTAGCAATAATCTCAAGAAAATGAGTCTAGCTGTCGTTTGAAATTTAAAAAGTTAATTCTGTTGAAACTAGAATAACAATGATAGAGACAATTGTTTCCCATCATCATGGGTGCATAATTATATATTAAGTTACATTCTCTTTGTCTAGATCCTAATTATAAAAGGGCATGTGGAAACCAGAAAAAAGAAAATACGAAAACAAGTACCAAGGATAAAAAACCTTGAATTTTGTGATTCTTTGATCAGGTACTTCTTCTACTAAATTACTATGGAGGCACTATGCGATACCACTAGTAGCCCCAAGTAGCGAACAATGGGGACTAATCTAAATTACACTTATCGTTACAGTGATTAAGGAAGTGACGAGAGATAGAGTTTATCCTCAAACTTTCTCCTTCTGGTGGTATGAAAAAATGAGGTGGCCAGTTAATATTAATAATCCAGGTGAGAGAGATATAATTTCCCAATATAGAACAATGGGGACAATACAATAAGGAGGAAGAAGGGTTGTTCATAACACAATTCTAATTTTCCCTTTAGACATGTATACATTTCTTCATTTGGACGACGGAAGGTTTTATTTTTCCTCCTAAAACCACACCAGTTTCTGTATGTCGCAGTAGCATACCCCACTTATTATAGGTAAGCCCTGCCGTTGAAGGATAAATTGAAGTAAAATCGATACGTAATGCAGTCAAACCCTATTGGGTAAGCATTACGCAAGTATGACATTGTGGGAGTATTTAGAGAGAAGAATGAATGTGATTGGTTGTGTAAATAATTTGGGAAGGGTATCTTATGTCCTGGCTGACTACTATTTGTTGTTTAAATCTTTTCTTTCAACATTATATCAGTAGGATCATGTTATGAATACAGTGTTCTAAAAAATTATTTGTGTTATATGTATGTACTTGGTGATACTAAGCCATGTGTTTTTATTCATGCAGGTGTTTTCTGACTGCAGCACTGTTGCTTTTTAATTTATTGAGAGTCGAAATTGTTTGTCTTGATAAAGATGGTATCATTCACTAGCCATCGAAAAGCGTCGACGCACCTTCAAATACAACCTAATCTGTGCCATGGTCTGGGCCTTTTGAGTATCCAACGAAGTGAGACATACCGGGCTCCAGCCCTAGAACTTGTTTAATCACAGAGGGTTGATTTTTAATGACATATTATTTCTGTCTAGTTTTGTGTACTCTCATATGTTTTTTAAATTGTTTCTTGAGATATATGTGTATGAATTTCGTGTAGACATTTTGTGTTATACAATTTTATGATTTGTGTTTTTGTGTTTTTAACATGTTCTATGAAATGTTTTAATAAAATTTTTGATATTCTTCTAAAAATGTATCACATTGCTTAGATTGTCATTCAGACGCATGAGTAGCCTTCCCAATAGTATATGTGAAGTGATAGCATTTGAATGGGTGTTGCACGACTGCCTCAGGGTTCCAACTCCCAGCTCCACTGTCAGTAGTAATTCAGTCCAAAGGATTCTTTTTCCTATACTATTGTATATAACCCTATTCCTTTGGCACTAAGGGGTTCCTCTTATTTTCTCTTAATTTCCAGTACAGCCCAGTTGGGTTGAAGAGGTGCTTTCTTTTGGAAGTACTGAGCACTCTATAAGGTTATAATTGCCTTTTAAAAGTGAAAACATGGACAATTTTAAAACGTTCAGTTTTTCTGAAGACCAATTTAATAGACTTATTAATTCAAACCCTAGGAGTAGAACCATCAACGGTACGAATCCTACTAATCAAGAACAACTACTAACATTATATAACTTGAAAAAGAAACTAATTCGTGCCGAGCTACACGCTGAATTCCTCATTGAGTATTTAAAAACAGGCGTGATACCAATTGGTCTTCAAATAAGAAATGAGCCAGGTTTATTTGTCGAGCATAAAAAGTTTTTAGAGACATGGTCGCATATTGCGAATCGTTGTAGCCGGGACTGGCTCATTTTAATCATAGAGACGGCACAGGAGATAATAATTATTGAGAAGAAAGATATTGAGGATTTAGAGAATAAATTAAAAGACACCAATACAATAGAGGAAATTAAAAAAAGACTTGAAGAAATAAAACTGGAAGCCGAAGGTTATATGGAATACTTAGTTAATAAAAAAACGAATAAACTTAGGAAAGATATCGAGAAATTTAGTACAGAGAAAACATATCCTTATCTGGAGAAAGAATATTATGATTCAAAAAGGGAACAGCGTTGGGAGAAACCAACCTTCCAAAAACCGATCTACTCAAGAGGAGGCAACAAGAGGATTACTTTCTCAGATACCTCCTGCTCGAGTAGTGAGGAAGAGAACCAACAACATGACACTAGGGGGAGAATGCGCTATAACTTGGAACCAGAGTCTTTTTTAGGGCAACGCCAGAAGAGAGACCAAGGGAACTACAGGAGTGCAAACCGGGGGGAAGTGGCAGCAAATTATCCGCCTCAGGATTACTTGAAGACCAGGAACCGCAGATATTGGCGGTAGATAAAATCCCCATTATAAACTTATCTGCAAAAAACCTTACCAATTTAGAAAAAGAAGTCCTTGAGAGAGGATTCAGCTTTGCCCCCTCAGCAGCCCCAAACAAATTTGAATTTGAGAAAGAACTCAAATCATTTTTTAGGAAAATTAGACTCAAGGATTTCTTTACAGGGAGAGAGAGTCGCCCTAGTATGAATATTACTGGCCTGCGGGGCAAATCAACTTTTACCCCGACTTTAGGCCAAGTAAGCAAAAATATTGAGATTTTTGAGAAATCAGTTGAAATTGAAATTAAACATCTTTTTGAACGTCCATTCAAATCACATAACAACTTCTCACATCCCCATAGAATAGCCTTAAAACAACTTAAAGAAGATACCAGCATCATTATTAAGCCCGCCGACAAAGGCGGTGGGGTAGTATTCTTTGACGATAAAGATTATGATGAGAGAATGATCAATCTTTTGAATGTTAAAGAACATTATAGGCAGGTCTCCCATACTAACAACATCCAATTAAGGAGAGAGGTCCGCGAATTACTTGATCTAGCTAGAAGTGAAGATTGGATCTGTGATGAAGAATATAAATTCTTATTCACCACAGATCCCAGTACACCAGCAATTTATGGATCGCCAAAAATTCATAAAAACAATCACGACCCCCCAATGCGCCCCATAGTGAGTAGTATAGGTTCTATTTTAGAACCTCTCAGTAAGTATGCTGATTTCTTTTTAAAACCTATTGTTGCAAAACAAACATCTTATCTTAGAGATTCGGCTCATGCCATTGCCACCTTTGAGGGATTGGGCTTCAACAGGGTGACCCAGTTTTGGGTCACCCTGGATATTGAAGCCCTATATACAAATATTCCCCAAGATGACACTATAAGAACAGTCAAAACAATCTTAGAAAAAGAAAATCTAGGAGGTGGTAATTTGGATTTCATCATGAGCTGCATTAGTATGGTCCTAAAGAACAACTTTTTTCGATATAAAAAAGATCTCTTTCACCAAATCAAGGGGACCAGTATGGGCGCAACTTGCGCCCCAAGTTTGGCCTGCCTCTATGTTAGTAAATTTGAAACAGTTCATATCTTTAACGAATTAGCACCTTTTTCGAAAATATCAGTCACTGGTATCGTTTCATTGATGATATCATCTTCATCTGGAACGGTGCCAGTGACCAATTGACAGAATTTATTTCTTGGCTCAATATGGGTGACCCAAATTTAAGATTCACTTCCCAATACAGTAATTCCAGGATTAATTTCTTGGACATCTGTATTAAAGATTTAGATGGGAAATTAGCGGTTGAACTATATAGTAAGCCGACAGATAAAAATACCCTGTTACATTACGCAAGCAATCACCCCAAAGCACAGAAAAATAATATTCCTTTTGGGGAATTCTTGCGTCTCTGTGTAAATTGTTCTACACTCGAAGACTTCTATTTCCATTCGGATACACTAAAGAAAAAACTTAGCGATAGAGGTTATCCAAACAAACTAATTAAAAACTCATATAAAAGAGCTAGATTTTACAATAGAGAAGCCCTGTTAGGTACCACTAAGAAGAAAGATCAAAAATTAGTCAATGAAAAAATAGTGTTTGTCAGTAAATTTTCTCATATTAGCAATCAAATCAAAAACATAATCAATAGAAATTGGAAAATTATCAATGATGATAGACAAGAACCCATGAATAAACCTATGTTCGCATTTAAGCGTAACAAAAATATACGCAACTCATTGGTTCACACATATACCGATCAAGATGAGAATATTCAAACCACCCTATATCAATCTAAAGCTGTGGGAAACCACAAATGTGGATCATGCTCAATGTGTGAACAATGTCTAGTAGCCAAAAAACTAGAACATAACGGCCAGACCTTTTCATCAGTGGCCCTGACAAATTGCAGAAGCAAAAATGTTGTTTATTTTTTAATTTGCCCATGCGGTTTGGGCTATGTAGGTGAATCTGGACGCGAACTCAGATATAGGTTACTAGAACATAAGTCCTCCGTACGCATCAATAAAGAAAATGCACCACTGACTACTCACTTTGCTGAACTGGGTCACAAATGTGAGGATTTTCGGTGGTTCATTCTAGAAAAAATAAAGAACAATAGGCGCGGAGGCGATATGGAGAGGGTCAGAAAGATGAGAGAGCAATGGTATATCTGTCAGTTAAACACCGTCACTAAAGGTCTAAACACCAGAGAGGATTGGATGTCCTTTATTTAGACGGCCAATTCAAATAGTAATTTATATGGAGATATAGCCTTGCTGGCTTGGGTCCCTTATCACTTGTCAAAGGGGCCGTGAATAAAATTTATAGGCTGGTCTTATACAGCCATTCCATCAGTACTTTTATATAGCCGCAGGTTTTGCTACCTGTACCCTTGATAGGGTTTATGTTTAAAAAAAAGGTTTATGGAACCATGGCCCTTTTTTTAATTCAACTGCATAATATAGTCGTGTAAACAAGGAGGTATAAATGATTTAAAAATCGACTCGCATAGTATGGGGGTTCGCTTACACCATTTGATCAATATCCGCTTTTGTCAATTGTCGAATGGCGATTGGATCTTGTTTTAAATCATATACAATAAACATCTAAAAAATGTCTGTTTATGAGCATAAAACAATGCCCAAATCGTTCATTTCAATCTGGGAGTTCCAGTAATATAGATAAGGAGGTGTTGAAAGTTTAAACTTTTCCCAATTCACTTTGTATAAAATTAGATTAATAATTGCCGATAAAATCTGATTTCGATTTCTAAAATTTAAGAATAAAAATTTTAATTAATTCTGATAACAATTGTTGATTTAGAAACATAAATAAGCCAGCCAGATATCCATTCCAAGATGGCGCCGGTTGCCGGTAAGCAGACTCAAGTGTTTCTGCCCTTGTCTCTTTCTATTACCCGTCGGAAGTCGGTTCCGATTGGGCTTGAACCTGTGAATGCCGTGTGCAACTAATGGTACACAGGTGAAAGTGATGGGAAACGGTATAAATAGACCGTGTTTTCGGCAGTTTAAACATTTTCCCGCTACAGCATACCATCAGGAAGACGCTACGATGATCGGACAATATTGCCACAGGTAAGTGTTTGTCGCTGGGATTTGCAGGTGCCGGGAGGGACTAATCTCTCTTAAAATATCAAGAGCGTTTTAGCCTAGAAGTATTTTAAATTCCTAAAGACTTTTGTTAATAAATTCGACAGCCAGCATTGCTTTCTGGTATACTAAGGCTAATACGAAAGTTATGTAGGGTGGCAGATAATACTTATAGCTTTCTTTTTAATAAATTTTTTTTGCAGCAAGATTTAAAGCTGATAATGATGATTTTTATATAAAAGCTCAAAGCAGAATATAATTAAAAATGTTTTCTTTAACGAATAGAGCTTAATGGCCAAATAAAAACGGCATGTTGAAGCAGCAATAAACAAAAGTCTGTTGATGAAAAATACAGGAAGTGGACAGGCTCCTTACTAAGTTTAATTTGGTCAGACTATATGATCGATATAAACCATCGATACCGGTAGCAATAATCTCAAGGGAATGAGTCTAGCTGTCGTTTGAAATTTAAAAAGTTAATTCTGATGAAACTAGAATAACAATGATAGAGACAATTGTTTCCCATCGTCATGGGTGCATAATTATATATTAAGTTACATTCTCTTTGTCTAGATCCTAATTATAAAAGGGCATGTGGAAACCAGAAAAAAGAAAATACGAAAACAAGTAACAAGGATAAAAAACCTTGAATTTTGTGATTCTTTGAACAGGTACTTCTTCTACTAAATTACTATGGAGGCACTATGCGATACCACTAGTAGCCCCAAGTAGCGAACAATGGGGACTAATCTAGATTACACTTGTCGTTACAGTGATTAAGGAAGTGACGAGAGATAGAGTTTATCCTCAAACTTTCTCCTTCTGGTGGTATGAAAAAACGAGGTGGCCAGTTAATATTAATAATCCAGGTGAGAGAGATATAATTTCCCAATATAGAACAATGGGGACAATACAATAAGGAGGAAGAAGGGTTGTTCATAACACGATTCTAATTTTCCCTTTAGACATCTATACATTTCTTCATTTGGACTACGGAAGGTTTTATTTTTCCTCCTAAGACCACACCATTTTCTGTATGTCGCAGTAGCATACCCCACTTATTATAGGTAAGCCCTGCCGTTGAAGGATAAATTGAAGTAAAATCGATACGTAATGCAGTCAAACCCTATTGGGTAAGCATTACGCAAGTATGAAATTGTGGGAGTATTTAGAGAGAAGAATGAATGTGATTGGTTGTGTAAATAATTTGGGAAGGGTATCATATGTCCTGGCTGACTACTATTTGTTGTTTAAATCTTTTCTTTCAACATTATATCAGTAGGATCATGTTATGAATACAGTGTTCTAAAAAATTATTTGTGTTATATGTATGTACTTGGTGATACTAAGCCATGTGTTTTTATTCATGCAGGTGTTTTCTGACTGCAGCACTGTTGCGTTTTAATTTATTGAGAGTCGGAAATTGTTTGTCTTGATAAAGATGGTATCATTCACTAGCCATCGAAACGCGTCGACGCACCTTTAAATACAACCTAATCTGTGCCATGGTCTGGGCCTTTTGAGTATCCAACGAAGTGAGACATACCGGGCTCCAGCCCTAGAACTTGTTTAATCACAGAGGGTTGATTTTTAATGACATATTATTTCTGTCTAGTTTTATGTGCTCTCATATGTTTTTTAAATTGTTTCTTGAGATATATGTGTATGAATTTCGTGTAGACATTTTGTGTTATACAATTTTATGATTTGTGTTTTTGTGTTTTTAACATGTTCTATGAAATTTTTTAATAAAACATTTTGATATTCTTCTAAAAATGTATCACATCGCTTAGATTGTCATTCAGACGCATGAGTAGCCTTCCCAATAGTATATGTGAAGTGATATCATTTGAATGGGTGATGCACGACTGCGTTAGGGTTCCAACTACCAGCTCCACTGTCAGTAGTAATTCAGTCCAAAAGATTCTTTTTCCTATACTATTGTATATAACCCTATTCCTTTGGCACTAAGGGGTTCCTCTTATTTTCTCTTAATTGACACTCCTCAAACAAGCCTCTGTATCAATGGACAATGATTTCTCATTATATTTCAACATGACCTAAAACATTGATTATAATTCTGCTACACTAGTACAACAGAGAGATCTATTTCTAATCAATGATTATTCCTGTCATACTGCATTTCATATGCCAAATGATAGTATGAAATTATTACTTCTGAGAGTATTTGAATCTGTGAAAGTAAATGCTAAATTGAATACGCATCTCTGAAGCAATGAGTCATGCTGAGTGGAATAATAAACTCCAGAAAAAATAATTATTTGTTTCTTTCTGTTGGAAGGCAAAGAGACATTGCAAGGACTGTGCTATGATGCAGATTATGATGGTGGCTATTAAACTGCAAGTTGCCATAGTGATATCTTTATTTATTGAAAAGTTTTCAAAAGCAATTAACAAAATCTTTGTTCAAAACGGCATTCAGAAAACAGGAGTGTCAGTGTACCAGAATTTACATTCACATACAAAAGTTTTAAACCTTATTTTTAAATACATAGCTCTGCAACAATCCCACATGGGTCATGGGCATGAGGTGAAATAAAGTACCCTACGTTTTGTAGGTGCTTCAGTACAATTTAGCAAGCTAGTAATTGCCAGAATCAGCAGAAAAGTGACTGCAGCCCAAAAACGTTCTACAAGTGGTTTACAGCCCTTTGTTTATCCTGGCTTCTTTCTATGATGTAAAATAGTGCCCTTAGCCCCAGACGCTGATTGGTTCTGACTATACCTCGCTCACCAAAACCAATGTGGAAATAGGGCACAGCTTCTTCCACCTTGACCAAACAAGTATCTAAGACTTTCACAACAACAGTGAAGTATTCGTAGTCTGTCAGGAAGGAAAGTTTACACTTGCAAAATTCTATAGGGTATTTAGCTCAATTAGTTTTGTTATCTGAAATTCTTGATTCCTTCTATAAACCAGTTTACCTCTAATCATATATTGGTATTTTCTAGGAACTCCGAAATCATGTGCCAAATTATTCATGTAAATACCTAGGACATTTACCCGAAATAGCTAGTGCTTTTTCTATTATGGCCGTCATCCCCACCGGTAATCCTAATTGTGGGCGGAAATAAGAATTTGTGCCCGAATCAGGATTACAATTTGCAGCCAAATTATCATACACACACAGCGGTTTTCACTGCACTAATTTGACCAAATAACCCTAGCAAAAGTGCAGAGAGAAACACAATCTTCTGAGTATTGCAGATTGTGACTAGAAAAAATTTGGTTTTAATGTGTCAATCCTAATTCTGAGGTGCTTGTAAACTTGTAATCATGATGTAGTACCCCACCTGGGAAAACTGAACCCCACGCTGTTGGTGCTTTCCTCTGCGGTATTAATGACGCATTTCACCAAGGTACTTGTCATAAGCCTAGCGTGCTGTTTATTTTTATTTTTTATTTATAAAGCTCTTATAGTCTATAGACGCTTCTTGACGCCAAGACTAAAACACCGTCAAAACACAACACAGAAATCACAAACAAAAGAAAATACAGAAGGAGGGGGGCGCAGGGGAACCTGCATACTAGCAAACAAAGGCTTTAAGAGCCTTTCTAAAGACAGAAAGCTCTTAATTTCCCAAACTTGATAAACAAGTCGTTCCAGAGAATCTGCTCTACGTTTCAAAAATAAACATATATCAGCCTGCTGTTAGTGGATCCTGAGAACAGAAAACTGGACAGAGTGGCTGTTGCTGAATGTGAACTGTGGCTTGCTGTTAGATGCGGCCAGAGAGCTGAGACTCCTGCCCAGAGAATATGTTATGCGTCAAGGAGAGGCGCTTGAAATTGACTCTGTGCTCAATTGCTAACCAGTGCAATTCCCAGTGAGTGGCCCAGACATGATTTAACGTGCACAGATTTTGACCACTCACAAGTCGATATTCAGCACAAGCTGAAGGGAAGGGATCCAGCAGATACTCACGCAGCCCTTAATTAAGAGTATTGCAAGGCACGAGGTGACAAAACGTTGTGACAAATTCCGAAAGGAATGGTAGAAGTTTCCTTGGCTGCCATAGCTGGTGAAAATAGGGGCTTGCAAGTGTATTGATATGCGTTTTCAAAGAGCCCTTCTTCTCAATTGTTACTCCTTCCTAAACAATGATTTGATGGCTATGGCCAGAGTAGTTACAGCGCCATACAGTCATGCCAGAGTGCCATGTTACAACGTTCCATGTTGTTGCCTACGACAAAGAACTGGAAATGAGTCTTAGGAAGTTGTGTCCAATTATGGATTGCTTCCAAATAATTCGCCATCCTCATCATGGAAGCACGGGCGTGGTTGTCCAGCCTGATAATTAGTTAAACATCATCAGCAAAGGAGAACACTCTCCAGCCTAAATAGCTAATCAACTCCAATAAAGGGAAAAGACATTACACAATATAGGGAGTGCGGCTGACCCCTGTGAAACCCCACAAGGAACCTCCGCTTCGACGCATCTAAATGGGGAAGACTTAGGGGTTGTGTATGTCCTTCAAGGCTGGAACCACTTGAGCACCACTCCCCCAATGACGATTACAGTCCAACGATGGCCGAATACATTGTGGTCCCCTACAAATGTGGCAGAGAGGTTCAGTAGGACCACAACAGCCGTTTCTCCATCTTTAGCGATGGATCTTATCTCTTCTGGAGCACAAACCAAGGCTGATTCAGTATCCCAGCCCAGATGGAAGACCTTTACAAAGCAGTCTAGCAGTTTGTTCGCTACCGGTATCTTTGGCGCTTTATCCAGAGCCAGTTGAGAGGATAATTACGGGAGTCAGTTGTGCCGAAGTGGCTTTTTTGTTTAGCAATGGTGATGCCGTCATTTCCCAGGCATCTTGCAAAGATCGACATAAAAATGTAAGTAAAAATATTGTGCAGCACTTATATCGATCAAGAATTTCGTAGATATGTAGTTCAGAAAAAGTAGTTATTTTTCCATAGATATGCTTGCCTTTACAATACACTGGGAACCAATACCGTGGAGTCTGTGTATGTGCAGGTCAATATTATTGTTCTAGATTTTGGGACACACAGCCGATCTGCACAATGCCAGAGGAGAGAATGGCTTTTGCTATAGTTGAAATGAAGCTGGCAATGTTTGAGCTCTTTTGTATCGTAAACGAAGGGCACAGATCACCAGGAATCTAAGGTCAAAGAAGCTAATACTATGTCCGTGGACTTGCAGCACAACAGTCTGAGTGCCAGTTGCCCAAACAAATGAACTAGGTTATTATTCTATAAATGTTTTCTTCTCTTATGTCGTCATGGTGCTATTAAGCCAGATGGTGAATCACTTGCTTATGCAGGTGTCAACGCTTTTTACCATTAAAGGAGCTGATATAATTGGTCGGGGCTATGTGTGAGTTCCAAAGGATGAGAGAGAGAGCCCTTTGACATGAATAAACCACAGTCCATCAGCAAGACATCAAACTTGAGTGTTTAAATATTGCATGCGTGTTCCTTCGGCAGCAGACAGTAAGGTTGTAAATTGTTACCGCTAAAATAAACATTACCACAAGATAGGATTGTCAAACTTCTGAATTATGAGTGTTTTTAACAAAACACTGATGGGCATTTTAACACTAGCTGCACAGGCAAAAAAGAGAATGCACAAGTGAATATGCAGCTTACAACACTTTCAAATAGACTTGAGGCTTTGATGTGTCAATTGTAAAACTTCATTAAGAAAAATACCATGGATTGGCTCTATTTCCAACCCATCTACATTAATCAAACACATCATTTTATTCATCAATGTTGCTCTGTCCTTTAAGCATGCATCAGTTCATCTAGCCAGGGTAATCAAATAATCAGTAATTTTCCAATTGTTATTAAATATTATAGGTAATTGCCTTAATCATAGAGGCCTAAACACAACTTGCAGCAGAACATTTAAATAATAAGTTGCCTAAACAAATGTGTGGGTTCCTCCTATATTGTATTCCCCTTATTAAACATTGGGGCATATGTACAAGCCCCTATCGCCATGGGAACTTCACTTTTTGTGACGTTTCCTTCGCGATAGGGGCTTTGCCTTATTTACTTAACGTGGCTTAACGCTGCCTTGTAAATAAGGCCCCCTTTCCCGCTATGCTTAGCGTGAAAGGGGAGGGCAGTGGGTGTTGCAGTGGGCGTTCCACCTCAACACCCATTGATTTTGATGCTGCCCCCTATTTACAAGGGTAGCGTAAAGGGATAACCTGGTCTTAACTGGGCGAAACGAGGAGAAATGCTTTATTTCTCCTCGTTTTTGCTTTTTCCATGTGTGCTGCCTTGTGGAGCACACATGGAAAAAGCAAAATGCCTTGGATTGTTTATGTGTAGGAAGGTGACCCCTCCTGCACATAAACAATCCTTAAAAAACAGATATTTTGCATTAAGCAGTACACATAGAAGTGACAAAACGGCATTTAAATATTGTTTATGTGAAGGAAGGACACCTTCCTACACATAAACAATCTTCCCCTGCACGCAGACACCCTTGCACTATGGTGCAAGGGTGCCTGCGTTGGCGCTTACACTGCAAGGCTGCACCATATCCTTGTAAATATGGTGCAGCCTTGCTTTCTGAAGTGGCGGAGTTGAGGCGTTAAGCCATGACAGCTAACGCCTCACTCCGTCACTTCTTTGTAAATATCCCCCATTTTGTCTCTTGATGATCGAGCAGTTTGAACACTTAAATATCACAATATCAACAACAAAATATTGTTAAAAAATTGTTGTCTAATGATTGTGTACAAACACAACTGACCATAAGAAAGAAAACACAAATATTGACATAAAAAAAACTTCATTTTTAGGTCTCAGCTAGACAGTGCATGTGCTGTCTCGAAGAGACATGTTGTATTCAATATATGGGCTTCAGCTGACTAATAGGCTTACCATTTGCTCACTCCCTGGTCAGTCTCATATTCTTTCTCCCCATTTGTCCATTGCCTGCATGATGCCTCTTCTTGTAGTTTAGCCCTTTCTGAGAGCATGGACCAGGTACTAATATCCATCCCCTGCTCCTTTTTTAAGACCTGTTTTGGAACCTATTTTTTCTTTGATTTTCAGCACTATAAACAGTTCTCGTGCCAGCTCCGTCTCCTCCCACCCAGCCAACCTCACTCCCCCAAAACCCCCAGTGACAGTTCCACTCTGCACGTGACCTCAGTGATGAGCTTTCTCCGCACTACAAGCTATCACCCCTCTTCTTTATATATGGCTCTATTTCAGGTACTTAGTAACTGAGGGTAGATTATATTTTTATTTGCTAAAGATGCAATAGTGACATACAATGCATAAAACTCACCCTGCCAATTCTGAATTTGCCGGGTTTCACCATCAAAACCGATAATAGCTCGGGACTCCCAATATGTAAATCAAGCTATGGTGCTCAGCCCATCGCCTGTGCCTAACCTCAGACCCAATCACAGGCCATGCTATGGAACGGTCATCTCGGAAAAGTTGGATTTTTAGTTGTGTTTAATTATTGTCTCTCTGCTAGTCACTCTGTGATTCAGGTACTTTTAAAAAAATTGTTTGCCTGAGTTCCTTCTTTCCCCTCCCGCTTACCACTTCTCAGTGTTGCTAACACCCCTTCCCATCTTCCGTACTTGCTCACAGGGTATCTATCCTGTTTTCCATATTGGAGTCTGGGTACTCCTTTTACTGCTAATTAACACCTTCCATTATGCTCAATCCAACATGGTTGACACAAGTTAGCATTTCAGTGGTGTGGTATTTTAATGACCATTCTCCTTACCGTGGTTCATTAAATCCCTTGAGTATACCACATCTACACAATGTTTAAGCACCCTCTTTTTTCCCCTTTGATTAGATCGTAACTTAATCAATGTTTACGTTGGGGCCGCACCTTCAAGTAATTAAGTTTTTCAGTAAGTCACGTTTCCTTCATCATTATCGCAATTCCGTCCCCACCCAAATGGTATTACTGCTTTCACTGTCTCTCACAGGAGCAGTTCCGGGCAGTGTATCCCACATCTGGCTGTCCGATTTTCAGTGACTCAGCACTCACTAACCTTCAGGGTTGCACCACTATTAAAGTAATTCAGCTTGTAAGTGCTCTTAATTTGTAAACCCTCCACATCAACACCACCTGAGTTATTTTGTTCCTATTCAACGATTTCAATGTTTCAGACACAGTATGGAGCTGCACTTCTCGTGCCCAACTGGCAGCTAACGAATATATATGACGAGCTGGTAATAAAAACTTCTACACAAGCAGCATGGAGAAGTGTGTCTCCGGTGCTTGGTAGTCTGCCCATTAACCAATTTTTGAGCCAATGCCTTCAAAGTTCAACATGTTGGGCCGGATTCACACCAGTAAGTGCCTCGTTATTCAGTCCTATCATAATCATTGTCACCTAAGCCTCTTAAACTCCTTTCTTTACCTATTACAGATACAATATGGAGCTGCACTTCCTGCACCCAATTATCTACTCTTTACATAATCATGAGTTGGCACCTCATGCTTCAATGTAAGCAGCATGGAGCAGGGCTTCTAGCACCCGGCTATCCCTCCTATAACCCAGTCTTGAGTCGGCACTCCACACGCTTGACTCATACCAGTAAGTGGCACACTCTTATCATCTAACCCCAGTGGAGGCATTGTTGCCTAAGTATCTTTATAAGGTGTCTTGAATAATTCCTTTTTTGATTCTTTTAGACTCTTTTAAACACAGACGTATCTCGTGATACATCAGCACACACATCCCTTGAGTTATGTGCAATTAATACTCGGTACGTTAAAGGTCCAGGCCCCCCTTTCAATTTTTTGACCGCTTATGTTCACTCAAGGCTCATGACGTTTTTTTCCCACAGTGTTAAAGCCCAGTGATCAGCATTGACACCAGCACTGGTAGATACCCGTTTTACCAGGACATTTCAATCTTAACTTCACCACGTCATGGTATTGATTAAGTAAGTGCCTCTTGTCTGCCAACAACCCATATGTCAATGTAACCAGCTCCAGCGTCAAACACAAATACAGGTGTGGTGACGACTCAATGCATAACAAACACATAGCTAAAACACATTAACGCCTATAGCTAGCTCTCAGATTGCCGAGATGTATTGGCTTTGCCAATGATTGTTAATGATTGTGATTATCATTGCAAGTTCAAAATCCATTATTCTTTTTTAGGGGAATATCTTTTAGTGTTTTGATGACTTATAGACATTATGTCATAGTAGGTTGTAGTATGTTTGATGAGAAACCAAGCACTCAGAGAATGTTATTAGTGTTTTACTGTCAACGAGTTGTAAGAATTTTTGAACAACAAGATTTGGCTAGGTAAACTAGGTGCACTCTACCAATTGTTAGAAAAAATAAAACATCATCAAACGTTTCAATTCAAACACATAATTGTCAGGCTGGTGCTTCAAGAGGAGGGGAAGCCAACAATTCCCCTCAGTGAAGATCAAGTCCTACAAAAGTCCATCAATTACTCCAAGCACACAAAAAAACAGATTACTCCAAGCACACAGAGTCTTCCAAGCTGAGGTCGTGGTTTCAGAGGTTATTTATTCCACCGTCTTTACAGATGCCCTTTTGCCAACACGTGTTTCGTCTATAGCTGACAGTTACAGCAGACTTCATCAGGGCAATATATCTACAATATAAACATTTTTTGATCAGTAGGAGCAATCTAAAGTTATTCTTCTCAAGTGACCATCACCACATTCATGTGACCAAGAAAGTTCACCCAAAAGTGTCTCAGGAAAGACATTGCTCCAAAGCGTGTTATTAGGGTTGAATGTAGTATAAGCATGGGTCTAGTGGAAACAAATTTTCTTATACCCAACATTATAGATATGTTGCGTGAAAGGTGCATCCATGTGGTACCAAAAGTCCATTAATATTACGAGAGGTGGGAATCTAGAGGATTGGTACTTACTAGATCAAATCACGTCAGTACCATCTGGTCCAAAATATACAAATCGTCGTAGAATCAAATTCTGTGAATCAATATCAATAAGAGGACCTTATAAGGCTTACTCTTCAGTTGTATAATAAAAAAAGGGGGGGTTCTAAAAGTCAGAAGTTTACCTGTCGGTCTAAGTCCAAATCCCAAATCCAAGAGATCTAAAAAGAATAAATAAAGTTCTAGACCAGATATCCAAAGGTATCACAGTAACTAATAAAGTATTCCAACAAGTCCCCAAAGTTAATAATCGGACCATTTTCCATATTTCAGTCTAAATGTGAAGACACATACTGTTAAAGGGGGTAGAGGGGATATAATTATCCTAATATCGATCAAAAAGTCCTAAACTCTTCGGGGCGTCCTCCGAAAGTGTGACCTCCTTAGGTCACCTAGGAAAAGTAAATACAAATAACGTATCTTTGTAGCATGTACAACTCGGTAATCATCTAACATAAAGTTAATGAACGGTATTATATAAAACTTGTGTGATAAAAAACCTTAGTGGTCCGAGATCTACTCATGAGATTTCTATGTTAACCAGGGGTAATAAAGAAGGAACCACTCAATCAATTACCGCTGAGTACCAAAAACTCAGAGCGGTTCCCTAAGTGTGCACCAACTATTTAAAAAGTGATGCAACATACTAGTCATATACACGGGCGCAAACTCTCCACAGTTGGGAGAAAAGCTGTTCAGTCACACCCGCACTAAATCTCTTAAATACGTGCCCAACACTTACTGATTGTAGCTGGCTGTGAAGCGTGGTCTGCTCCGTCGTCCGCCGAGTAAGCAAAAACGACTTCTGGCGTGGACGATAGGCGCCATCTTGAAGTTCTCTTATATCGTCCCACATTAACGTCCATTACGTCACAACGTACAAGAAAAACCAGAGAGAATGCGGCGGCCATCTTAGAGTGGCCAAAGAAGTGTGTAAATATGAGTGAAGAAATGGCAAAAAATATGATACTATCCATTATTTAGATTGAAGGAAATATAAGCCTTAATGGAGTTTCTAACTATACGAAATCTCTTAGTGGCGAATAATTTTGTGTATTCCCAAAATGACAACCGTCACGTCCCGATAAGGTTCAGACCTAAATAATATATATAAGCCATCCTGGAATCACATGATGGCAGTTATCTTGAAATGTCTATATGGGAAAAGGGAAAAGATCTAGGTCATGGCCATATCTAGATATAATTGAGTCTTGTATCAACTTAGCGTAATTCCATACTAGAAGAGTCATTGATAAAAATTATCATAAATCCGAGTCACGCATTCACAATCTAGAAGAGTCAGGTGCCCAGTCAATCAATAAGACCGTGGCATCTGTTATAGCATATCCAAAATCTAATTCCTGTGATCCATAACCATGGCTCTATAAAAATTCAAGTTTATGCGAGCAAATGATCCCAAATATATGACAATACGAGTGAAACCGCCACATTAGTTACTTTGAAAGCGCTATTACATGCGCTGCCTCTCCATAAAGTTGTCACACTTCTTCCAAACGTTGCAGCCATCAGAAGGAGTATAAAGAGGGGATAGCAGAAAGATTGCCAAAACCAATCCATGCATTATAGTTATAACAGAAAGTGAAAAAGGTGTAATAGGACTGACTATGATCAGACAACATAATTCATCCTGAGCTCTCTTTAGTAAACATCTTATCTTGACATCCTCTCGTAGTTATCATTATACCAATAGTCAGGCATATTCAATCATTAGAGAGTATCAAATGTAATAGGTCATTATAATGTCCTTCACGCTAGTAAGATTCTGCAATATCTCCTAGAAGACATTGGGATGGTGCTTGTCTTACTCTACTATATTCTTCATTTCAATGTTATGGACAAATTACTCCATATCCAGTCCGCCGTGTGTTTTAACTTAATTTATAAAATACAAAAACATTTTTACAAAAGTTAAAAAAGGAGACAAAAAGAGAAAAACTAGGGTTTTTCTTACATAAATATTTAAAAATATAGAATCCATCCCAATATAACACATATAGTTGCACTGTTTTTGCACAAGAGCACTTTTTATAAGAAATTGGCACTTTAAGTTACATGAAGCACATTAGCACTTTAATGTCGCAGACAATATGTTTACATTTACTACTGCTGCTATCCATGGATCACTTCCAATTCAGGAAATTGCTTAAGACTTGCCTACTCTAACTGTGTTATTTCTTGCCTGTTATCCTGGTATTCACGCTGACATACCCCTCCAGGGTGATTCTTGCACATTATAAATTAAAGTAACGTAACACAACAACTACTGAGTGAGTGATATATTTTATGTTGAGGTATTTATTTACACGAATTTGCAAGGAGCAGCATTGCATTTGTGTATATCTATCTATCTATCTATCTATCCATCTATCTTTATATATATATATATATATATATATATATATATATATATATATATAGATATATATATAGATATATAGATATATATATATATATATATATAGATATAGATCTATATATATATTCACTGAAAAAACCATAGGTTTCAGGCACGTTATAGTTAGAAATTAGCATTTAAAAAACCTTACAAATTCACTGAAAAAACCATAGGTTTTAGGGACAGTTATAGTTAGTTGGACATTTCACTCGTACAAAACCATAGAAATTCCCCGTTATAGTTAGTTTAGCTAACTATAACTCGCGCCCCGCAATGCACTGCTGATGACGTCACATATTACATCACTCATGACATGGTCAGTGACATCACTGATGACATCACTGATGACATCTCAAATGACATCACTGATGACATCATCCAGTGACTGTGTGTTTCTGCAAAGTTTAAATATGTTTAATATATATAGGGAAAGGTGTATTGAAGAATGAGTGGGTGTATAAGTGTGTGGATGAAGGATTTAGTAGGTCCGTGACTGACTCTATAAGTGAGTGATTAAACGTATCTTACTGAGTGCAAGGGTAGTGACTAAACTGTGTGAATGCCTATCCGTCTGTCAGTTGGTGTGTAAGCGGCTGCATGAGTTTGCGAATAGCTACATGAGTGTCTACATAGGTTATTGATTGGTTGTCTGAGTATCTGTATGGGTGCCTGAGTGTTTGTGTGGGTGGGGTGTGTGTGACTCTGTGCATAGATGTGTGAGTGGGTGATTCACTGGGTGCATGGTTTCAAGAGTGCATCTGTTATGGACTGTATGGGTGGGTGAGTGTGTGTATGGGTGTGTTAGTGAGTGAATGTATATCTCAGTGGTACATGTGTGAGTAACTACATATGTGAAAGGCAGTATATATGTGTGTTGGAGTATATAAATGGCTATAAGTGAGAGTGTGTGATTGTGAGAGTGGCTGTATGGATGAGTGTGTACTTGTATCAGTGATTGTATAAGAGCGTAAGAATGTGCTAGTATTTGTATGAGTAAGTGAGCTGGTGTGTGTATAACGGTATAGGTGAGTAAATGGCAGTGTGATTAATTATTTGCATGACTGACTAGGTGTGTGAGTACCTCTATGGATGAGTGGCGGTGTGTGAGTGTCTATGTAGGTGTATGAGTGCATATGATAGTCCTGTACTGAGTGACCGTAAGTATGAGTGACTGTACGGGTGAGTGAGCGGATGTGTGTGTAGACCTAATAATCAGTGAGTGGGTATGTAGTTATTGGTGTTGGAGTGTCTATGGTTTTGAGAATGGCAGTCTGTAATTTAGAGTGGGTGTTTCAAAGGTTATATTAGGGTGTGAGAAGATGCATCAAATGATCACATGGATGATGTCATCAGTGATGTCATTTGAGATGTCATCAGTGATGTCATCAGTGATGTCACTGACCATGTCATGAGTGATGTAATATGTGACGTCATCAGCAGTGCATTGCGGGGGCGCGAGTTATAGTTAGCTAAACTAACTATAACGGGGGAATTTCTATGGTTTTGTACGAGTGAAATGTCCAACTAACTATAACTGTCCCTAAAACCTATGGTTTTTTCAGTGAATTTGTAAGGTTTTTTAAATGCTAATTTCTAACTATAACGTGCCTGAAACCTATGGTTTTTTCAGTGAATTTCAAAGGTTTTTTAAATGCTAATTCCTAACTATAACATGTCTGAAATCTATGGTTTTTTTCAGTGAATTTCAAAGGTTTTGTAAATGACAATTTTTAAATGTATTAATTGTTATATTTATTTTTTGATAGTGATTTACTACATTTTTTTAAACTATTTATTTTTAGATATTTTATTTTTTAAATTACATTGTAATTACATTATACATTACATTACAAAATATACTTTCTCAGAATGAATTACTTTAGTTTAAATACTTTGCAAATAGGCAATAGACTTTTAAGTACAGTAGTTACAGTTGTTGCAATGGGCAACACAATTTCAAACACAATGCAACATTGAGTTCAATGTGAATTTCTAGTTAAATGCAATTAGTTACTTTATGGATTACTTTTCTAACCACAGGACTGGATCCTAGATTCAGTCCTGCGACATCTCCTGTAAACAGTTGAGTAAAAGCGTTTTGGTTACAGTAGTGATTTTTAAGGAATATTATTGTATTTTAAAAGTGGGCACGTAGAAACTTTTCACATAGAATCACCAATGTTATCCTACGGGAGGAAATTCACTTAGCAGGTAAGTAGTGTTATCGTTACTTTTTCTTACTCAGTGGTGGATCCTGGATCCAGCACTGGTGCATCTCCTGTAAACAGTTGAAAGAATGCGTTTAAGTCATACAGGCGATTTTTAGGAATATTTGTAGTTTGTGAAAATCGACACTTTGAAACTTTTCTGCTGAAAACCAGACAATGGATTCCTATGGAAGGAACTACAAGTTACTGGTAAGTACGGTTAGAATTACTTTTCAGGGTCAGTGCTGGGCTAAAAGATGCAGCACTGGGTTCTCTCCTGATAACAGGTGAGTAAATCGGAATTCGTAGTTCTGCTGATTTTAGAGGAATATTTATATGTTTCAAAAATCGCCTGAAACTTTTCAGCAAAAAGCAGGCAATGATATCCTATGGAAGGAAATTCAAGTTACTGGTAAGTACGGTTAAAATTACTTTTCAGGATTAGTACTGGGCTCAAAGATGCAGCACCGTGGGCTCTCCTGATAACAGGTGAGTAAATCGGAATTCGTAGTTCGGCTGATTTTAGAGGAATATTATAAAGTTCCAAAACTCCACACTTAGAAGAATTTCCAAGTGAAACCAGTCAATGTTAGGCAATGGAAGGAAATTCAAGTTACTGGTAAGTACGGTTAAAATTACTTTTCAGGATCAGTACTGGGCTCAAAGATGCAGCACTGAGGTCTCTCCTGATAACAGGTGAGTAAATCGGAATTCATAGTTCAGCTGATTTTAGATGAATATTTTAAAGTTCCAAAACTCCACACTTTGAAGAATTTCCAAGTGAAACCAGTCAATGTTAGCCTATGGAAGGAAATTCAAGTTACTGGCAAGTACTGTTAAAATTACTTTTCAGGATCAGTACTGGGCTAAAAGATGCAGCACTGAGGTCTCTCCTGATAACAGGTGAGTAAATCGGAATTCGTAGTTCAGCTGATTTTAGATGAATATTTTAAAGTTCCAAAACTCCACACTTTGAAGAATTTCCAAGTGAAACCAGTCAATGTTAGCCTATGGAAGGAAATTCAAGTTACTGGTAAGTACGGTTAGAATTACTTTTCAGGATCAGTACTGGGCTCAAAGATGCAGCACTGAGGTCTCTCCTGATAACAGGTGAGTAAATCGGAATTCGTAGTTCGGCTGATTTTAGAGGAATATTTGCACAATGGTGAAGGAAGGGGTGGGGCCTGAGGTGACATGTCTGCAAACACGCCCTGTGGCGCGTTTTAAGTTGGAGAATTAATTCCTCCTCAATCCCGAGGGTCCCTAGGGGCCAACTAGCCCACCAGGTACCTCCAGTATGCGCCAGAGAGCTGCGTTGCAGAGAGGTGTTCAGAGGCCACGCCCCTTTACAACACTCTGCAACGCAGCTCTGTGGCGCTTACTGGAGGTACCTGGTGGGCTAGTTGGCCCTCAGGGACCCTCAGGATTGAAGGGGATTTAAATCCCCATCTTAAAACGCGCCACGGGGCCTGTTTGCACACATGTCACCTGAATCCCCGCCCCTCCCTTCACCACTGTGCAAACGCGCCCGTGGTGCGTTTTAAGTTGGGGGATTAAGTCCCCTTGAATCCTGAGGGTCCCTGGGGACCAACTAGCCCACCAAGTACCTCCAGTAAGCGCCACAGAGCTGCGTTGCAGAGAGGTGTAAAAGGGGCGTGGCCTGGACCACCTCTCTGCAACCCAGCCCTGTGGCGCTTACTGGAGGTACCTGGTGGGCTAGTTGGCCTCAGGGACCCCCAGTATTGAATGGGAATTATTTCCCCAATTTAAAACGCGCCATAGCGTGCGTTTGCAGAGTGGTTAAGGGAGGGGCGGGGCCTGACGCTCGATCGCGTCTTTTTCTTTCTTTTTGTTTTTGAAGGGGGCTGTGTGGCCCCCTTCTTTTACTTTTGGGGCCCTGGGGACCCCATCCCCCAGGGCCTGATGCCTTTTTCCTTTTAAAAAAAAAAAAAATACTGTAGGGGAAGGAGGTTGCGTGGCCCCCTCCCATGGCCTATTCCGGCCCCGGGACCCCATCCCCGGGGCATGGCCACTTTAAAAAATAATTTTGGAGGAGGGGGCTGCGTGGCCCCCTCCTAAGGCCTCTATTGGCCCCGGGGACCCCATCCCCGGGGCCGGCCTTTTTAAAAAAAATTGTTTTTGCGGAGGGGGGCCGCGTGGCCCCCCTCCTGGGCCACTACTTGCCCCGGGGACCCCATCCCCCGGGGCTGGCTCCTATCCTTTGGGGTCCGTGGGGGACCCCAACTCCCCCACGGACCCTGCCGGCTCCCCGCGTCCTGCGGGAGCCGGTATTGCTTTTCCACATGGGAGTTGCTAACATGCAGCTCCCCGTGTGGAAAGCAATGTGCTTTGGATATTGGAAGAGAGAGCAGGCTTCCAATATCCAAAGCAGTTTGCTATGACAGGACGGGAGCCGCCAGGCTCCCGTGCTGTCATAGCAAACTACAGTGTCCCGGGGTTAGGCTCCCCGGGACACTGCAGGAGCCAGCCCTGGGGGGTGGTGGTCCCCAGGGCCATCAAGGGCTCCAGGAGGGGGGATGCATGGCCCCCCTCCCAACTTATTCAAAGCCCCGGGGAGGTGGTGGTCCCTGGGGCTCTGGGGGTCCGTAACGGACCCCCATATTTAAATCTTTAGTGCCCCGGGGAGGTGGCGGTCCCCGGGGTGTGTGGGGTGGCTGGAGCCCCCCACACAGGCAATTTTAATTTAAAAAAAGAAGCCCCGGGGGGTGGCGGTCCCCGGGGCTGCGGGAGGGCCGAGAGCCCTCCCGCACCATTTGTTTTTAAAGCCCCGGGGGGTGGTGGTCCCCAGGGCTTGGGGGGGTCTTAGAGGCCCCCCACATATTATAAATAAACCCCGCATGCCCCCGGGACTTGGCCCACCCGGGGGCCAATTAACAACGAAGCGCGGGAGAACGCGCTTCTTTTTTTTTTTTTCATCGGCAGGATCCGCGCTCCCAGCGCGTTTTTGCCGATTTGTCCTTGTAGGACCCCCTGAGCAGGCCTAGGGGGTCAGGGTGTTTCTACCCTGCCCCCTTTTTGCGCTTTGCGCACTTGTTTTTCTCTTTTCTTGTTCCTCGGTTCTACCGAGGAACAAGATGGCTGCCAACACTTCCCGGTTTGGAGTGTTGACAGCCAATTAGCATGCAGCTCATGATCGGGAGGGTGCGCAGACCCTACGCGGCCATAGATATATATGTGATTTTCCTTTTGATTTTCTCAGGAACTACTGAACGGATTTACACCATTTAACAAAAAGGGTTCTTTCTGAACCAAGAACTACCTCTTTGCCAAATTTGGTGTAATTCCGTTCAGCAGTTCGGGCTGTAGCCGTGGCTAAAGTTTCCTATGGGAAAATGAATGGGGAAAACACGTTTTGGGACCCCTTTTATCTCAGCCCCGCTTGACGAATCAAACCGAGACTTTCAGGATAGGAGCCGACCAGAGCGGGCCATAAAGTTTGAAAATTTCGCGAAGATTCGTCAACCGACGCAAGAGTTATTTCAAATAGAATGTTGCGGATTTCCTAAGGAAAATAGGTCCTAACTATAACTATCTACTGGTGACCGCCAGTAGATAATATATATATATATATATATATAGATATATAGATATATATCTATATATATATTTATTCACTGAAAAAAACACAGGTTTCAGGGGCGCTATAGTTAGTTGGACATTTCACTCATACAAAACCAGAGAAATTCGGCCGTTATAGTTAGTTGAGCTAACTATAACTTGCGCCCCCGCAATGCACTGCTGATGATGTTGCATATTACATCACTCATGACATGGTCATGGTCAGAAAGAAGCAAGAGAAGTGCAGAAAGAAGCAACAGAGGTGCAGAAAGAGGGATGAGGGGTGGAGAAAGAGACAAGAGAAGTGCAGAAAGAAGCAACAGAGATGCAGAAAGGGATAAGAGGGGTGAAGAAAGAGGCAGGAGGGGGCAGAAGGAGGCAGGAGGGGTGCAGAAAGAGAGAAGAAGGGTGCAGAAAGGGGCAAGAGAGGTGCAGAAAGAGGCAAGATGGGTGCATAAAGAGGCAAAAGCGGTGCAGAAAGTAGAAGAGATGTGCAGAAAGAGGCAAGAGAAGTGCAGAAAAAGAAAGAAAGGTGCAGAAAGAAGCAACAGAAATGCAGAAAGAGACAAGAGAGGCGCAGAAAGAAGTAAGAGTGGCTTGCACACCATTAGTACCAATTTAACACCCACATTTAGCAATAAGTAACAGGTGACCATTCTAGGTTTCAAAGGACCTTCCACCACGCTGTATCACTTGTCGCGACAATTTTTGGTAACGTTTGAGCCGTTTGAGCTAGAAATAAGGCTTTTTTTGTTCAAATCTGCAGATTAGGCAGCAGATGATGGATTATGTGGCTGATGCGGAAAATGTATAATTGTGCAAAAGTCGGTGCAGCCAAACAGTCGCATAATTCCAGTGGCCCTGCTCATTCCTCCTACTAGGTCCAGAAGTGCTCCTCAGTGATTCCTTCTTTTTTTGTCTCTTTGAGTTCATAGTTTAGCTTCTATGGAAACGTGGAAGACTAAACCTGAGGTTACTACTCCACAACACAGACTACCATACCACATAATTACTCTCCATAACACATAATCCCACTCTATATAATTCCTATACACTAAATACCACATACTTTCTATCCACATAATTTAACTGCACAACATACCACATAATTCCTCTACACACAACGTACATCCACTCCACTCCAAAAAACATTAGTAAAAAACTTTTACATTTACAACGCCAATAGCCGTAACTTTCGCAAGTTCGAGACCTATTACATTCCAAATGCTTCTTTAACTAGTAGTCGCGTTTGCAGAGTGGTGGAGAAAGTGGGCTGGGCCTCCGACCAGCGCTCAGGAATTTAGCTGCGTAGGACTTACAGGAGGTATCATTAGGGCTTCTCGGCCCCCAAAGTCCCTCAGGAGTAAAGTGGACTTTATCCCCCAACCTGTAGTGTGCCAGGAGGCGCGTTTGCAGAGTGGAAGAAAAGGACGCAAATTTGGCCTGGATACCTTATGTGGTCAAAAAGTTACAGGGGCCTAAGCGCGAACTACCCCAAATAGCCAAAAAAAGGCTTAGCACAAGGGGGGGGGGGTAAAAGCCTAGCAGCGAAGGGGTTAATAAAACTGTTTCTGCTCCCCTCAGAGACCATAATATGTGCTCTATCTATAACAACAATCTGTGTGTTGACACGCATGGAATATATAGAAGTGATAGAGTTCACTTTACAAACAAAGGGAACAGGGTGTTTCTAAGCAATCTGAAAATCTGCATGGTCTTATCTGTAGCTAGCTTATACACACTCTCAACAGAAAGGCTCTTGTCAGAGCCACCCATGAGGCCGAAATGTTGTTCATTTTCTTGTCAAATAGTTTTTAGGGAATCTTTAAAATCCGCAACGATGTTGCGATGATCGAAATCACATCGCGAAATAGCAAAACAAAAGCAGACATTCAACAGCCACCACCACATTCATAAATTTTAACTTCAAAAATTCATTCCAACTATTACAATACACACATTACTAACCACATCACTGGTTTAAAAACAAATCTGTACACATATTATTCTAGTAAGTATTTAAAGAAACAGTTTAAAATCTACTTCCTGTTTTCGCGATAACACCAGGAGTTGCGAGGACTCCGGTAACCACGACGATCACGCCTTTTTTTGGGGGGTGCAAAACACATTTATGCACACATTTTACAGTATTATAGACACTAGGGGTTTATTAATACACTGTTTAAAGTCATATTTTTGTAGGGAGTTTGTATAAAAGCAACCATTGAATCCAATTTTCAGTTTTCACGATGATGCCTGGTGCCGCGATGATATCAGTAGCCGCAATCACTGCAAATACGTCGTGAAATGACAAAATAAATGCAGACATTCAATAGCCTCCACCACATTCAAAACCTATAACTGCAAAATGGATTATAACCAACACATTACTATCTAAATGACTGTATAATAGCATGTACAGCTCCCTTAATATCTCTAAAACACAGTGCATAACTTTTCAGTGTAATCAATGACTGCATGCATCACTGTATCACAAAGTTTTTGAGAGGATCGTTGAGATGGTGCACTCATCTATCAATACTTCTGTAATGAAATGCATGACTGCCTCAGTACATCTATGAGTGGGTGCATCATGTCACAATGGGTCTGTGATTGGTTGCGTAAGTCTCTCATTCAATCTGTGAGTAGGTGCCTGAGTGCCTTTGTGCATTTGTAAGTAGGTATATGACTGTCTGACTGGATCAATGAGTGGATACATGAGTGTCTAAGTGGGTGTCTGAGTGGGTGAGTGAGTGGGTGCATGAGTGTCTAAGTGGATCTGCGAGTGAGTGCATGAGTATCAGTGGGTCTATGACTGGCAGCGTGAGTGTCTGAGTGGTTCTGAGTGGGTGCATGGGTCTCTGTGTGCAACTGTGAGTGGGTACATGAGTCTCTGAGTGTATAACTGACTGGGTGTATAAGTAGCTGAGTGGGTCTATGAGTGGCTGTGTGAAAGACTTTATTGGTGTGTGAGTGTCTGTGAGTGGGTGTATGAGTGTCTCAATGGGTCTGTCAGTGAGAGCATAAGTCTCTGAATGGGTGAGTGAATGTGTGCATGCATGAGTGTCTGAGTGGGTCTATGACTGGGAGGGTGAGTGTCTGGGTGGATCTGTGAGTGGATGCATGAGCCTTGACTGGGTGAGTGAGTGGGTGCGTATATATCTGACTGAGTTTGTGAGTGGGTGTGTGAGTTTCTGAGTGTATGAGTGAATGACTGAGTCCATAAGTCTCGGAGAGGGTCTGTGACTGAGTGTGAGACTGACTGTATGGGTGGGTGAGTGGGTATATGAGTGTCTGACTGTATCTGTAAGTGGTTGCATGAGTGTCTCAATGGGTTTGTGAGGACATGCATGAGTCTGTGAGTGGGTCTGTAAAGTGGGTGCGTGAGTCTCTGAGTGGGTCTGCACAAGGGTACATGACTCTCCAAGTGAGTCTGTAAGTGGGTGCAGGATTATTTGATTGGGTCTGTGAGTGGGTGCAGGAGTGACAAGGTGGGTCTGTGAGTAGGTGTAAGAGTATATAAGTTGGTATGAGACTGTATGCATGAGTCTATGAGTGGATCTCTGAGTAGGTGCATGAGTCTCTGAGTGGGTCTGTACATGGGTGGATGGCTCCCCGAGTGAGACTGTAAGTGGGCCCATGAGTATCTGAGTGGGTCTGTGAGTGAGTGCGTGAGGGCCCAGGTGGGTCTGTGAGTGGGTGTATAAGTCTTAAGTAGGTATGAGACTGTACACATGAGTCTATGACTGAGTATCTACATAGGTGCATGAGTCTCTGAGTAGGTCTGTACATGGGTGCGTCACTCTCAGAGTGAGTCTGTAAGTGGGTGCATAAGTACCTGAATGGGTATGTGAGTGAGTGCTTGAGTATCTGAGTAGGTATGTGACTGGATGTATGTGTGTGAGTGGGTATGTGAACGTGTGAATAAGTGAGTGAGTTTGTGAGAGTGTACATGAGTGTTTGACAGTGACAGGCAAGTGTGTACAAATATATATATTTTTTAAATATATTTTCAATTATGTTCTCGATGACTTCGCGATAGTCACGATGGGGGGCTGCGCTAGCGATTGCGGCATTGTTATAAATATCACGCGTGATTAAAAAAATCAATTTTGAACACATCACTTGTGTCACTAACACACCCATTTCTCAAGCATGGGGTCAAAGTATCTCCACCCTGACTGCTTACTTTAGCTTTCCCACACATTTTCAGCCCCGGGAACCGTTCCCGAATGATAAAATGGGTGCTGCAACTTTCTGTTCAGATTGCGTCCAGCCAATCACAGCATTCCTGATGGCGCCCGCATCCGCGATCAATACTGAAACCACCAATAAATATCCCCGTCCAGAGATATATCTATAATTTTTGGCTTATCTTTCTCAAAAACTACTGGGCGGACTTGCACTAAATAACAAAAAGCACAATCTGCGTAACAACATCTACCTTTCTGCCAAATTTGGTGTAATTCCATCCAGCGGTTTGGACTGTAGGTCCAACAACGCGTTCCTGTGGGAATTAACATTACAAACGCACCCTTTTTTCGCGCCCCTATTTCTCAGTCCCGACTCCACGGATCACCCCCATTTCCATGACATACAGAACCTACTTTGACACTTTTTTGGGAAAATATCTGCAAGATTGGTTAAACAACGCCAAAGTTGAAGGGAAGTCAAAAAATGCTTTTCCTATAGACACTAGGTCCTAACTATAACTACCTACTGGCGATATATTCACTGGAAAAAAAAAAAGGTTACAGGGACATTATAGTTAGGCTCAGGTGTCACTCATACAAAACCAGAGAAATTCAGCCGTTATTTTTAGTGAGCTAACTATGACTTGTGCCCCCTCCAATGCACTGCTTATGACCTCACATATTACATCACTCATGACATGGCCAGTGACATCACTCATGACATCACTGATGGCATCATCCAATGACTTTGAGTGTTTTTTTAAAAGTTTATGAGTGTTAAATATGTATACCAAGGTGTATTGGTGAATCAGTGGGTGTATGAGTACCTGATTGGATGATTCAGTGGGTGCATGACTAACTGTATAAGTGAGTGATTAGGTGTCTCACTGAATGTATAGGTGAGTGACTAGTTGTGTGAATGTCTACCTGTCTGTCAGTTGGTGTCTAATTGGTTGTATCAGTATGTGAGTGGGTATGTGAGTTTCTGTGTGGGTGAGTGATTGGTTGTTTGAATAGCTCAATGGGTGTCTGAGTGTCTGTGTGGGTGGGTGAGGGGGGTGTGACTGCGTGTATGGATGAGTGGATGGGTGAGTCAGTGGCTCTATGGATTAGTGAGTATGTGTGTGTATTGCTGTATGGGTGAGTGAGTGTGTGTATGGCTGTGTCAGTGAATGAGTGCATGTGTCAGTGGTATATGGGTGAGTAACTGGGTATGTGAAAAGCTGTATAGGTGAGTGATGGAGTATGTGAGTGACTGTATGGGTGAGTGAGTGAATGTGAGAGTGGCTGTATGGGTGAGTGTGTGCTTGTGTCAGTGACTGAATAGGTGAGTATGTGTTAGTGTCTGTATGAGTAAGTGAGTAAGTGTGTGTGTAACATTATGGGTGAGTAAGTGGCTGTTTGAGTAGATCTATGGGTGACTCAGTGTGTGAGTGGCTGTATGGGTGAGTGAGAGTGGACTGCTATATACTGAGCTATCATCTTCCAGACAAATATTGAGAGAAGCTATAAGAGAGACACGAAGTTGGAAACAAATTTTCACAAGCAAGTTACAAGACAGCAGCATTCTGCATTTCTATTTGTAAATGAACTGATACAGGAGCCCCACATACCATTCATCAACATAATTGTGTTTCATAATATTAATGGTTCTCACTATCACATTGTGTTGTTTACAATTAATGTAATATTTCTTTTTTCAGCTAATATATCATAAAGTAAGTAACCACTTCATTCCAGCTGTCAGGGCTTAGTGATGGTCTTAGAGTCGCACACAGCCTTGCATTATCACTTACCTACACTGGGAGGTACATAGGAGAAATATGCAACAAGGGTTAGGAAGCAGTAATCTATGTTAACTGGGTGCTGCTGCTTGATGGTGAGTACCTTGTGTGGTAGGTATGATCAAGAAAACACTGTCTTGCACACACTGAGGACATTTTACAAAGAGAAAGCAGCTACACAAAATAGACGTAGGGTGCATGTCGGCTGACATCTTTCTTTGGAACACATTATATAGAGAACTATATGTCTGGCAACTATTAAGGGCCTTATTACAATGTGACTCGGAAAGCCTCCGACCACAGGTCGGAGGCTTTCCGAGTCACATCATAGGTTTCACTTTCGACCACCGCATTACAAAGCAGGTGGTCGAAAGGGAAACCGGTTGGTCATTCCGGCTGGATTCTGACAGGCTCAAGGAGCCCAACACCCAGTTTGAGGCCTCATCGTAATCCCTAAGGACGGCGTTTCTGACTTTGGGATTACGATGTCGGTTTCTGACAGACTTTCCATGTCGGGCTATCTGCCATGGAAAGCCTGTCGGAAAGTGACTTTGGGGGCCCCTAGCAGGGCCCCCCTCTCCCTGCAGCCTCCGGTTAGGGGCCAAGGGGGCACCTTTGGTACTCCTGTGTTAATCCCTGCACCGTGTGGCAGGCACCATAAGGTGCCTGCCACACGGTGCAGGGATTAACAGAAACTCCCATTTCTCTATGGGAGCTTGTGCTACGGCCAGTTTACGGCAATAGCACAATCTCCCATAGAGAAATGGGACTATGCGACCGCCCCATGTGCGGTCGCATTGTAATAGCGGTGTCGGTACTGCTGACAGGAGGTTGGTCGTCCCAAGACCGCAACGGTGTCTGGTGGACGTAAGTACCCCCAACATCATAATAAGACCCAAAGGGTTTTTTACTTCCTGTGAGGATTGCGATTTTGGGTTAACACAGAGAGAGAAAAGTAAAAATGTTCACAAGAGAAATCACTTGCTGCCTGGCAACAATGCGAAGTGGTGGGCTTCACTCACTCTTCTTGTTTATTTATTTATTTATTTATGTACTTGTATATAGCACGGACGTTACCTAAAGGTACCAGAGCGATTTACAGTGGACATATGTCTCTACTTGGGTAGTTGCAGTTTTATAGTATAGTTTCCTCTTTTAGTTCGCACCTGGACATCCTGTGTTGTGCACCTTATCTGTTTTTGCTGCTCCTCTTTTTTTGGATAGTAGCTGTTGTTTGCTCTCTCTCACCTCCCTTGTTTGTTCTCTGATTAAAATCAAGGATTATTTGGCGAGTTAGTCATCTAAGCACCACTCAGTCATCAGTGCCCAACTGACCTTTGGTGGGTAGGTGCTTCTTTCTGCAATCTCTTCTGGTATTGAAACAAATATATATTCTCTGTTAGTCAATTACTCTTTGCTTCATCTCTCTTTGAGTTTAATGTCATACTTGTGGTTCCTTCTGATCCCAGCCTTCTCCCATGGTTCCTTCTGTGGTTCCACTGTTTGCCAAAGCGCCCTTTGTGTTGATACAGTACTCAGTCCATTACTTACCCTTTGGGAGTGGGGGGACCTTGAGTCTAGCATGGTCTCTGGTTTCTGTACGAATCCTTGTTCATTTTCTGACACCATGCTCAGATCATTATCATGGAAATTCCGAGCACTACTCAATTTACTCAGTCAGCAACCTCCTGAAAATCTTGAAAAATGAATTACATACACTGGGGAATATGTACAAGGAAATGTCAGAGCACGGAGCTGCGCCATATTTGGCAGTGCCATGCTCCCGACATTTCCAAAATGCAGGGATGCGCCGTATTTACAACAATATGGCGCACCCCTGTGTTTGCCCTGGTCTGGCGCTAAAATTAGCTGCCTAGCACCAACACAGGCACCCTTGTACTATAGTGCAAGGGTGCCTGCGTTGCAGGGAATGATTGTTTATGTGCAGGAAGGTGTCCCTTTCAGCAGATAAACAATCCATAATGGCCATTTGTTACTTCTATATGTGCTGCAGCACACATAGAAGAAGAAAATCGTCATTGTTTAGTGATTGTTTATGTGCAGGAAGGGACACCTTCCTGCTCATAAACAATCATTCATGGCGTTTTGCTCTTTCGATGTGTGCTGCAGAATGCAGCACACAAAGAAAAAGAAAAAACAAGGAGAAATAAAAGTATTTCTCCTCCTATTGCCATTTTAATGCCTGCTCTTGCATGGCGTTATTTTTTGGCACAGCCTCTGATTTACACATATTTGTAAATCTGGGACAGCGTCAAAAAGCAATGGGTGCTGCGGTGGAACGCCCACAGCAAGACCCATTGCATGTCCCTTTTATGCATATAGCTGCGTGAAAGGGTACCATATTTACAAAGCAGCGTTAACAGGGGCGGCTCCTCCATTAGGGTGGAGGAGTGTCGCCCCACTGCTTTCTCGCAGTGCAAGAAGCAGAAACATAAAATGGTAAAGCTACCATTTTATGTTTCTGCTTCTGCACTGCGAGAAAGCAGAAGGGTTTGGATGGGGGCGGGCGGGCCTGCTGGACCCGCCCACCTGCCGGCCCTGACTGTTTGGTTGGCCCTCTGGGGCTGACCAAACCAGTCATGCACACTCTCCCTTTTCTCCATGTAGGCTGCATGCAGCCTACATGGAGAAAATGGCCTCCCCATAGGAGCCCGGCTGGGCGCCGACCCCACCAAGGGGAAGGGGAGGGAGGCTGCCTGCTTCCTGTTCCACTGGACCCGGCCAGGAGCTGAGACGGCACGTGACCCGGGAAGGTAAGTTTAATATTTTTTTTATTATTAAAATCCCCCCGCGCGAACCCCTGCACAACCCCAAAACCCGCAAGTCAGGCCGGCCGCGATTGAGCGTTACGCCACTAAAAGTGGCTTAACCCCACTTTGTAAATATGGAGCAGGGCATTGCACCACAGGAACATCGTTAAAAGTGACGTCCCTGTGGCGCAATATCCTTGTAAATATACCCCATTGATCCTGTATTATCAAGAACAAATACCTACTGGAGATATTTCTGTACACTCCTCAAACAAGCCTCTGTATCAATGGACAATGATTTCTCATTATATTTCAACATGACCTAAAACATTGATTATAATTCTGCTACACTAGTACAACAGAGAGATCTATTTCTAATCAATGATTATTCATGTCATACTGCATTTCATATGCCAAATGATAGTATGAAATTATTACTTCTGAGAGTATTTGAATCTGTGAAAGAAAATGCTAAATTGAATACGCATCTCTGAAGAAATGAGTCATGCTGATTGGAATAATAAACTCCAGAAAAAATAATTATTTGTTTCTTTCTGATGGAAGGCAAAGAGACATTGCAAGGACTGTGCTATGATGCAGATTATGATGGTGGCTATTAAACTGCAAGTTGCCATAGTGATATCTTTATTTATTGAAAAGTTTTCAAAAGCAATTAACAAAATCTTTGTTCAAAACGGCATTCAGAAAACAGGAGTGTCAGTGTACCAGAATTTACATTCACATAGAAAAGTTTTAAACCTTATTTTTAAATACATAGCTCTGCAACAATCCCACATGGGTCATGGGCGTGAGGTGAAATAAAGTACCCTACGTTTTGTAGGTGCTTCAGTACAATTTAGCAAGCTAGTAATTGCCAGAATCAGCAGAAAAGTGACTGCAGCCCAAAAACGTTCTACAAGTGGTTTACAGCCCTTTGTTTATCCTGGCTTCTTTCTATGGTGTAAAATAGTGCCCTTAGCCCCAGACGCTGATTGGCTCTGACTATACCCTCGCTCACCAAAACCAATGTGGAAATAGGGCACAGCTTCTTCCACCTTGACCAAACAAGTATCTAAGACTTTCACAACAACAGTGAAGTATTCGTAGTCTGTCAGGAAGGAAAGTTTACACTTGCAAAATTCTATAGGGTATTTAGCTCAATTAGTTTTGTTATCTGAAATTCTTGATTCCTTCTATAAACCAGTTTACCTCTAATCATATATTGGTATTTTCTAGGAACTCCGAAATCATGTGCCAAATTATTCATGTAAATACCTAGGACATTTACCCGAAATAGCTAGTGCTTTTTCTATTATGGCCGTCATCCCCACCGGTAATCCTAATTGTGGGCGGAAATAAGAATTTGTGCCCGAATCAGGATTACAATTTGCAGCCAAATTATCATACACACACAGCGGTTTTCACTGCACTAATTTGACCAAATAACCCCTAGGAAAAGTGCAGAGAGAAACACAATCTTCTGAGTATTGCAGATTGTGACTAGAAAAAATGTGGTTTTAATGTGTCAATCCTAATTCTGAGGTGCTTGTAAACTTGTAATCATGATGTAGTACCCCACCTGGGAAAACTGAACCCCACGCTGTTGGTGCTTTCCTCTGCGGTATTAATGACGCATTTCACCAAGGTACTTGTCATAAGCCTAGCGTGCTGTTTATTTTTTATTTTTTATTTATAAAGCTCTTATAGTCTATAGACGCTTCTTGACGCCAAGACTAAAACACCGTCAAAACACAACAAAGAAATCACAAACAAAAGAAAATACAGAAGGAGGGGGGCGCAGGGGAACCTGCATTCTAGCAAACAAAGGCTTTAAGAGCCTTTCTAAAGACAGAAAGCTCTTAATTTCCCAAACTTGATAAACAAGTCGTTCCAGAGAATCTGCTCTACGTTTCAAAAATAAACATATATCAGCCTGCTGTTAGTGGATCCTGAGAACAGAAAACTGGACAGAGTGGCTGTTGCTGAATGTGAACTGTGGCTTGCTGTTAGATGCGGCCAGAGAGCTGAGACTCCTACCCAGAGAATATGTTATGCGTCAAGGAGAGGCGCTTGAAATTGACTCTGTGCTCAATTGCTAACCAGTGCAATTCCCAGTGAGTGGCCCAGACATGATTTAACGTGCACAGATTTTGACCACTCACAAGTCGATATTCAGCACAAGCTGAAGGGAAGGGATCCAGCAGATACTCACGCAGCCCTTAATTAAGAGTATTGCAAGGCACGAGGTGACAAAACGTTGTGACAAATTCCGAAAGGAATGGTAGACGTTTCCTTGGCTGCCATAGCTGGTGAAAATAGGGGCTTGCAAGTGTATTGATATGCGTTTTCAAAGAGCCCTTCTTCTCAATTGTTACTCCTTCCTAAACAATGATTTGATGGCTATGGCCAGAGTAGTTACAGCGCCATACAGTCATGCCAGAGTGCCATGTTACAACGTTCCATGTTGTTGCCTACGACAAAGAACTGGAAATGAGTCTTAGGAAGTTGTGTCCAATTATGGATTGCTTCCAAATAATTCGCCATCCTCATCATGGAAGCACGGGCGTGGTTGTCCAGCCTGATAATTAGTTAAACATCATCAGCAAAGGAGAACACTCTCCAGCCTAAATAGCTAATCAACTCCAATAAAGGGAAAAGACATTACACAATATAGGGAGTGCGGCTGACCCCTGTGAAACCCCACAAGGAACCTCCGCTTCGACGCATCTAAATGGGGAAGACATAGGGGTTGTGTATGTCCTTCAAGGCTGGAACCTCTTGAGCACCACTCCCCCAATGATGATTACAGTCCAACGATGGCCGAATACATTGTGGTCCCCTACAAATGTGGCAGAGAGGTTCAGTAGGACCACAACAGCCGTTTCTCCATCTTTAGCGATGGATCTTATCTCTTCTGGAGCACAAACCAAGGCTGATTCAGTATCCCAGCCCAGATGCAAGACCTTTACAAAGCAATCTAGCAGTTTGTTCGCTACCGGTATCTTTGGCGCTTTATCCAGAGCCAGTGAGAGGATAATTACGGGAGTCAGTTGGGCCAAAGTGGCTTTTTTGTTTAGCAATGGTGATGCCGTCATTTCCCAGGCATCTTGCAAAGATCGACATAAAAATGTAAGTAAAAATATTGTGCAGCACTTATATCGATCAAGAATTTCGTAGATATGTAGTTCAGAAAAAGTAGTTATTTTTCCATAGATATGCTTGCCTTTACAATACACTGGGAACCAATACCGTGGAGTCTGTGTATGTGCAGGTCAATATTATTGTTCTAGATTTTGGGACACACAGCCGATCTGCACAATGCCAGAGGAGAGAATGGCTTTTGCTATAGTTGAAATGAAGCTGGCAATGTTTGAGCTCTTTTGTATCGTAAACGAAGGGCACAGATCACCAGGAATCTAAGGTCAAAGAACGTAATACTATGTCCGTGGACTTGCAGCATAACAGTCTGAGTGCCAGTTGCCCAAACAAATGAACTAGGTTATTATTCTATAAATGTTTTCTTCTCTTATGTCGTCATGGTGCTATTAAGCCAGATGGTGTATCACTTGCTTATGCAGGTGTCAACGCTTTTTACCATTAAAGGAGCTGATATAATTGGTCGGGGCTATGTGTGAGTTCCAAAGGATGAGAGAGAGAGCCCTTGACATGAATAAACCACAGTCCATCAGCAAGACATCAAACTTGAGTGTTTAAATATTGCATGCGTGTTCCTTCGGCAGCAGGCAGTAAGGTTGTAAATTGTTACCGCTAAAATAAACATTACCACAAGATAGGATTGTCAAACTTCTGAATTATGAGTGATTTTAACAAAACACTGATGGGCATTTTAACACTAGCTGCACAGACAAAAAAGAGAATGCACAAGTGAATATGCAGCTTACAACACTTTCAAATAGACTTGAGGCTTTGATGTGTCAATTGTAAAACTTCATTAAGAAAAATACCATGGATTGGCTCTATTTCCAACCCATCTACATTAATCAAACACATCATTTTATTCATCAATGTTGCTCTGTCCTTTAAGCATGCATCAGTTCATCTAGCCAGGGTAATCAAATAATCAGTAATTTTCCAATTGTTATTAAATATTATAGGTAATTGCCTTAATCATAGAGGCCTAAACACAACTTGCAGCAGAACATTTAAATAATAAGTTGCCTAAACAAATGTGTGGGTTCCTCCTATAATGTATTCCCCTTATTAAACATTGGGGCATATGTACAAGCCCCTATCGCCATGGGAACTTAACTTTTTGTGACGTTTCCTTGGCGATAGGTGCTTTGCCTTATTTACTTAACGTGGCTTAAAGCTGCCTTGTAAATAAGGCCCCCTTTCCCGCTATGCTTAGCGTGAAAGGGGAGGGCAGTGGGTGTTGCAGTGGGCGTTCCACCTCAACACCCATTGATTTTGATGCTGCCCCCTATTTACAAGGGCAGCGTAAAGGGATAACCTGGTCTTAACTGGGCGAAACGAGGAGAAATGCTTTATTTCTCCTCGTTTTGCTTTTTCCATGTGTGCTGCCTTGTGGAGCACACATGGAAAAAGAAAAATGCCTTGGATTGTTTATGTGTAGGAAGGTGACCCCTCCTGCACATAAACAATCCTTAAAAAACAGATATTTTGCATTAAGCAGTACACATAGAAGTGACAAAACGGCATTTAAATATTGTTTATGTGAAGGAAGGGACACCTTCCTACACATAAACAATCTTCCCCTGCACGCAGACACCCTTGCACTATGGTGCAAGGGTGCCTGCGTTGGCGCTACACTGCAAGGCTGCACCATATCCTTGTAAATATGGTGCAGCCTTGCTTTTCTGAAGTGGCGGAGTTGAGGCGTTAAGCCATGACAGCTAACGCCTCACTCCGTCACTTCTTTGTAAATATCCCCCATTTTGTCTCTTGATGATCGAGCAGTTTGAACACTTAAATATCACAATATCAACAACAAAATATTGTTAAAAAAATTGTTGTCTAATGATTGTATACAAACACAACTGACCATAAGAAAGAAAACACAAATATTGACATAAAAAAACTTCATTTTTATGTCTCAGCTAGACAGTGCATGTGCTGTCTCGAAGAGACATGTTGTATTCAATATATGGGCTTCAGCCGACTAATAGGCTTACCATTTGCTCACTCCCTGGTCAGTCTCATATTCTTTCTCCCCATTTGTCCATTGCCTGCATGATGCCTCTTCTTGTAGTTTAGCCCTTTCTGAGAGCATGGACCAGGTACTAATATCCATCCCCTGCTCCTTTTTTAAGACCTGTTTTGGAACCTACTTTTTCTTTGATTTTCAGCACTATAAACAGTTCTCGTGCCAGCTCCGTCTCCTCCCACCCAGCCACTCCCCCAAAACTCCCAGTGACAGTTCCACTCTGCACGTGACCTCAGTGATGAGCTTTCTCCGCACTACAAGCTATCACCCCTCTTCTTTATATATGGCTCTATTTCAGGTACTTAGTAACTGAGGGTAGATTATATTTTTATTTGCTAAAGATGCAATAGTGACATACAATGCATAAAACTCACCCTGCCAATTCTGAATTTGCCGGGTTTCACCATCAAAACCGATAATAGCTCGGGACTCCCAATATGTAAATCAAGCTATGGTGCTCAGCCCATCGCCTGTGCCTAACCTCAGACCCAATCACAGGCCATGCTATGGAACGGTCATCTCGGAAAAGTTGGATTTTTAGTTGTGTTTAATTATTGTCTCTCTGCTAGTCACTCTGTGATTCAGGTACTTTAAAAAAATTGTTTGCCTGAGTTCCTTCTTTCCCCTCCCGCTTACCACTTCTCAGTGTTGCTAACACCCCTTCCCATCTTCCGTACTTGCTCACATGGTATCTATCCTGTTTTCCATATTGGAGTCTGGGTACTCCTTTTACTGCTAATTAACACCTTCCATTATGCTCAATCCAACATGGTTGACACAAGTTAGCATTTCAGTGGTGTGGTATTTTAATGACCATTCTCATTACCGTGGTTCATTAAATCCCTTGAGTATACCACATCTACACAATGTTTAAGCACCCTCTTTTTTCCCCTTTGATTAGATCATAACTTAATCAATGTTTACGTTGGGGCCGCACCTTCAAGTAATTAAGTTTTTCAGTAAGTCACGTTTCCTTCATCATTATCGCAATTCCGTCCCCACCCAAATGGTATTACTGCTTTCACTGTCTCTCACAGGAGCAGTTCCGGGCAGTGTATCCCACATCTGGCTGTCCGATTTTCAGTGACTCAGCACTCACTAACCTTCAGGGTTGCACCACTATTAAAGTAATTCAGCTTGTAAGTGCTCTTAATTTGTAAACCCTCCACATCAACACCACCTGAGTTATTTTGTTCCTATTCAACGATTTCAATGTTTCAGACACAGTATGGAGCTGCACTTCTCGTGCCCAACTGGCAGCTAACGAATATATATGACGAGCTGGTAATAAAAACTTCTACACAAGCAGCATGGAGAAGTGTGTCTCCGGTGCTTGGTAGTCTGCCCATTAACCAATTCTTGAGCCAATGCCTTGAAAGTTCAACATGTTGGGCCGGATTCACACCAGTAAGTGCCTCGTTATTCAGTCCTATCATAATCATTGTCACCTAAGCCTCTTAAACTCCTTTCTTTACCTATTACAGATACAATATGGAGCTGCACTTCCTGCACCCAATTATCTACTCTTTACATAATCATGAGTTGGCACCTCATGCTTCAATGTAAGCAGCATGGAGCAGGGCTTCTAGCACCCGGCTATCCCTCCTATAACCCAGTCTTGAGTCGGCACTCCACAAGCTTGACTCATACCAGTAAGTGGCACACTCTTATCATCTAACCCCAGTGGAGGCATTGTTGCCTAAGTATCTTTATAAGGTGTCTTGAATAATTCCTTTTTGATTCTTTTAGACTCTTTTAAACACAGACGTATCTCGTGATACATCAGCACACACATCCCTTGAGTTATGTGCAATTAATACTCGGTACGTTAAAGGTCCAGGCCCCCCTTTCAATTTTTTGACCGCTTATGTTCACTCAAGGCTCATGACGTTTTTTTCCCACAGTGTTAAAGCCCAGTGATCAGCATTGACACCAGCACTGGTAGATACCCGTTTTACCAGGACATTTCAATCTTAACTTCACCACGTCATGGTATTGATTAAGTAAGTGCCTCTTGTCTGCCAACAACCCATATGTCAATGTCACCAGCTCCAGCGTCAAACACAAATACAGGTGTGGTGACGACTCAATGCATAACAAACACATAGCTAAAACACATTAACGCCTATAGCTAGCTCTCAGATTGCCGAGATGTATTGGCTTTGCCAATGATTGTTAATGATTGTGATTATCATTGCAAGTTCAAAATCCATTATTCTTTTTTAGGGGAATATCTTTTAGTGTTTTGATGACTTATAGACATTATGTCATAGTAGGTTGTAGTATGTTTGATGAGAAGCCAAGCACTCAGAGAATGTTATTAGTGTTTTACTGTCAACGAGTTGTAAGAATTTTTGAACAACAAGATTTGGCTAGGTAAACTAGGTGCACTCTACCAATTGTTAGAAAAAATAAAACATCATCAAACGTTTCAATTCAAACACATAATTGTCAGGCTGGTGCTTCAAGAGGAGGTGAAGCCAACAATTCCCCTCAGTGAAGATCAAGTCCTACAAAAGTCCATCAATTACTCCAAGCACACAAAAAAAAACAGATTACTCCAAGCACACAGAGTCTTCCAAGCTGAGGTCGTGGTTTCAGAGGTTATTTATTCCACCGTCTTTACAGATGCCCTTTTGCCAACACGTGTTTCGTCTATAGCTGACAGTTACAGCAGACTTCATCAGGGCAATATATCTACAATATAAACATTTTTTGATCAGTAGGAGCAATCTAAAGTTATTCTTCTCAAGTGACCATCACCACATTCATGTGACCAAGAAAGTTCACCCAAAAGTGTCTCAGGAAAGACATTGCTCCAAAGCGTGTTATTAGGGTTGAATGTAGTATAAGCATGGGTCTAGTGGAAACAAATTTTCTTATACCCAACATTATAGATATGTTGCGTGAAAGGTGCATCCATGTGGTACCAAAAGTCCATTAATATTACGAGAGGTGGAAATCTAGAGGATTGGTACTTACTAGATCAAATCACGTCAGTACCATCTGGTCCAAAATATACAAATCGGCGTAGAATCAAATTCTGTGAATCAATATCAATAAGAGGACCTTATAAGGCTTACTCTTCAGTTGTATAATAAAAAAAGGGGGTTCTAAAAGTCAGAAGTTTACCTGTCGGTCTAAGTCCAAATCCCAAATCCAAGAGATCTAAAAAGAGTAAATAAAGTTCTAGACCAGATATCCAAAGGTATCACAGTAACTAATAAAGTATTCCAACAAGTCCCCAAAGTTAATAATAGGACCATTTTCCATATTTCAGTCTAAATGTGAAGACAAATACTGTTAAAGGGGGTAGAGGGGATATAATTATCCTAATATCGATCAAAAAGTCCTAAACTCTTCGGGGCGTCCTCCGAAAGTGTGACCTCCTTAGGTCACCTAGGAAAAGTAAATACAAATAACGTATCTTTGTAGCATGTACAACTCGGTAATCGTCTAACATTAAGTTAATGAACGGTATTATATAAAACTTGTGTGATAAAAAACCTTAGTGGTCCGAGATCTACTCATGAGATTTCTATGTTAACCAGGGGTAATAAAGAAGGAACCACTCAATCAATTACCGCTGAGTACCAAAAACTCAGAGCGGTTCCCTAAGTGTGCACCAACTATTTAAAAAGTGATGCAACATACTAGTCATATACACGGGCGCAAACTCTCCACAGTTGGGAGAAAAGCCGTTCAGTCACACCCGCACTAAATCTCTTAAATACGTGCCCAACACTTACTGATTGTAGCTGGCTGTGAAGCGTGGTCTGCTCCGTCGTCCGCCGAGTAAGCAAAAATGACTTCTGGCGTGGACGATAGGCGCCATCTTGAAGTTCTCTTATATCATCCCACATTAACGTCCATTACGTCACAACGTACAAGAAAAACCAGAGAGAATGCGGCGGCCATCTTAGAGTGGCCAAAGAAGTGTGTAAATATGAGTGAAGAAATGGCAAAAAATATGTTACTATCCATTATTTAGAATGAAGGAAATATAAGCCTTAATGGAATTTCTAACTAAACGAAATCTCTTAGTGGCGAATAATTTTGTGTATTCCCAAAATGACAACCGTCACGTCCCGATAAGGTTCAGACCTAAATAATATATATAAGCCATCCTGGAATCACATGATGGCAGTTATCTTGAAATGTCTATATGGGAAAAGGGAAAAGATCTAGGTCATAGCCATATCTAGATATAATTGAGTCTTGTATCAACTTAGCGTAATTCCATACTAGAAGAGTCATTGATAAAAATTATCATAAATCCGAGTCACGCATTCACAATCTAGAAGAGTCAGGTGCCCAGTCAATCAACAAGACCGTGGCATCTGTTATAGCATATCCAAAATCGAATTCCTGTGATCCATAACCATTGCTCTATAAAAATTCAAGTTTATGCGAGCAAATGATCCCAAATATATGACAATACGAGTGAAACCGCCACATTAGTTACTTTGAAAGCGCTATTACATGCGCTGCCTCTCCATAAAGTTGTCACACTTCTTCCAAACGTTGCAGCCATCAGAAGGAGTATAAAGAGGGGATAGCAGAAAGATTACCAAAACCAATCCATGCATTATAGTTATAACAGAAAGTGAAAAAGGTGTAGTAGGACTGACTATGATCAGACAACATAATTCATCCTGAGCTCTCTTTAGTAAACATCTTATCTTGACATCCTCTCGTAGTTATCATTATACCAATAGTCAGGCATATTCAATCATTAGAGAGTATCAAATCTAATAGGTCATTATAATGTCCTTCACGCTAGTAAGATTCTGCAATATCTCCTAGAAGACATTGGGATGGTGCTTGTCTTACTCTACTATATTCTTCATTTCAATGTTATGGACAAATTACTCCATATCCAGTCCGCCGTGTGTTTTAACTTAATTTATAAAATACAAAAACATTTTTTACAAAAGTTAAAAAAGGAGAAAAAAAGAGAAAAACTAGGGTTTTTCTTACATAAATATTTTAAAATATAGAATCCATCCCAATATAACACATATAGTTGCACTGTTTTTGCACAAGAGCACTTTTTATAAGAAATTGGCACTTTAAGTTACAAGAAGCACGTTAGCACTTTAATGTCGCAGACAATATGTTTACATTTACTACTGCTGCTATCCGTTTTTAGTGTTTTAATCAGCCTTTTAAAATCAAATCCTTATGTATTTAAACAGATATACGATGTATGCTTTAGTGAGACCATAGATAAATATACCATACGTATAAATTTATGCATTTATGCAGATATTACTAATGCAGGCAAGTCGGGCAGTTTAGAAATTGTATATACTGGGCAGAAGACAAACATGTCTATTATGTATTTGATTTGTCAAACATTTGCTGCAGCAACACAATTTACAAGTGTAAAATTGCATAGTTATATATTTATATTTTTTATGTATATTTATGTGTGGATATTTCAATCAATTGCCCCACTTATATGTACATTAGTATGGTTCACCGTATTTGAGATCAAGGCAGTGTAATTCTTATTTTGGGATCACACACACAGAGAAAGAGAGCAGCATTGAAAAACAGTCTGTTTGCTATGTTTACACTATGATGTCACTGGGAGGAGGTGGTATTTAGCAAAGGCGGAAATGTATTGTATCCATGTGATCAAGGTAACGGCTGTTACCGAAACGGGTTATGGCTGCTTAAACGCTGAAATAAAGACAACTGTTGGCGTACCTAAAAGTAGAGTTTGTGCCCTTTCATCGCGACTACAGTGAGTGAGAGCTGAAGGAGGGGCGCTGCTGGTTATTTTGGATATATATATATCTATCTATATATATATATATATATATATATATATATATATACTCCATATATCTATAGATAGATAGATAGATAGATAGATAGATACCACAAAAGAAAATATATCGCTCACTCACTTATAAATGGTGTTTTATTGAAGCAACACATGAAGCATTTAGGCCTCCACGCTGAAACACGTTGTATGTTGCTTCAATAAAACACTGTTTATAATATGAAGCTCTTCAAATCCAAACCTGCATGGATCACTTCCAATTCAGGAAATTGCTTAAGACGTGCCTACTCTAACTGTGTTATTTCTTGCCTGTTATCCTGGTATTCACGCTGACATACCCCTCCAGGGTGATTCTTGCACATTATAAATTAAAGTAACGTAACACTTGAGTGAGTGATATATTTTATGTTGAGGTATTTATTTACACGAATTTGCAAGGAGCAGCATTGCATTTGTGTATATCTATCTATCTATCTATCTATCCATCTATCTATCTTTATATATATATAGATATATATATATATATATATATATATATATATATATATATATATATATATATATATATATATATATATATATATATATAGATCTATATATATATTCACTGAAACAACCATAGGTTTCAGGCACGTTATAGTTAGAAATTAGCATTTAAAAAACCTTACAAATTCACTGAAAAAACCATAGGTTTTAGGGACAGTTATAGTTAGTTGGACATTTCACTCATACAAAACCATAGAAATTCCCCGTTATAGTTAGTTTAGCTAACTATAACTCGCGCCCCGCAATGCACTGCTGATGACGTCACATATTACATCACTCATGACATGGTTAGTGACATCACTGATGACATCACTGATGACATCTCAAATGACATCACTGATGACATCATCCAGTGACTGTGTGTTTCTGCAAAGTTTAAATATGTTTAATATATATAGGGAAAGGTGTATTGAAGAATGAGTGGGTGTATAAGTGTGTGGATGAAGGATTTAGTAGGTCCGTGACTGACTCTATAAGTGAGTGATTAAACGTATCTTACTGAATGCAAGGGTTAGTGACTAAACTGTGTGAATGCCTATCCGTCTGTCAGTTGGTGTGTAAGCGGCTGCATGAGTTTGCGAATAGCTACATGAGTGTCTACATAGGTTATTGATTGGTTGTCTGAGTATCTGTATGGGTGCCTGAGTGTTTGTGTGGGTGGTGTGAGTGTGACTCTGTGCATAGATGTGTGAGTGGGTGATTCACTGGGTGCATGGTTTCAAGAGTGCATCTGTTATGGACTGTATGGGTGGGTGAGTGTGTGTATGGGTGTGTTAGTGAGTGAATGTATATCTCAGTGGTACATGTGTGAGTAACTACATATGTGAAAGGCAGTATATATGTGTGTTGGAGTATATAAATGGCTATAAGTGAGAGTGTGTGATTGTGAGAGTGGCTGTATGGATGAGTGTGTACTTGTATCAGTGATTGTATAAGAGCGTAAGAATGTGCTAGTATTTGTATGAGTAAGTGAGCTGGTGTGTGTATAACGGTATAGGTGAGTAAATGGCAGTGTGATTAATTATTTGCATGACTGACTAGGTGTGTGAGTACCTCTATGGATGAGTGGCGGTGTGTGAGTGTCTATGTAGGTGTATGAGTGCATATGATAGTCCTGTACTGAGTGACCATAAGTATGAGTGACTGAACGGGTGAGTGAGCGGATGTGTGTGTAGACCTAAGAATCAGTGAGTGGGTATGTAGTTATTGGTGTTGGAGTGTATATGGTTTTGAGAATGGCAGTCTGTAATTTAGAGTGGGTGTTTCAAAGGTTATATTAGGGTGTGAGAAGATGCATCAAATGATCACATGGATGATGTCATCAGTGATGTCATTTGAGATGTCATCAGTGATGTCACTGACCATGTCATGAGTGATGTAATATGTGACGTCATCAGCAGTGCATTGCGGGCGCGAGTTATAGTTAGCTAAACTAACTATAACGGGGGAATTTCTATGGTTTTGTACGAGTGAAATGTCCAACTAACTATAACTGTCCCTAAAACCTATGGTTTTTTCAGTGAATTTGTAAGGTTTTTTAAATGCTAATTTCTAACTATAACGTGCCTGAAACCTATGGTTTTTTCAGTGAATTTCAAAGGTTTTTTAAATGCTAATTCCTAACTATAACATGTCTGAAACCTATGGTTTTTTTCAGTGAATTTCAAAGGTTTTGTAAATGACAATTTTTAAATGTATTACTTGTTATATTTACTTTTTTGATAGTGATTTACTACATTTTTTAAAACTATTTATTTTTAGATATTTTATTTTTTAAATTACATTGTAATTACATTATACATTACATTACAAAATATACTTTCTCAGAATGAATTACTTTAGTTTAAATACTTTGCAAATAGGCAATAGACTTTTAAGTACAGTAGTTACAGTTGTTGCAATGGGCAACACAATTTCAAACACAATGCAACATTGAGTTCAATGTGAATTTCTAGTTAAATGCAATTAGTTACTTTATGGATTACTTTTCTAACCACAGGACTGGATCCTAGATTCAGTCCTGCGACATCTCCTGTAAACAGTTGAGTAAAAGTGTTTTGGTTACAGTAGTGATTTTTAAGGAATATTATTGTATTTTAAAAGTGGGCACTTAGAAACTTTTTCACATAGAATCACCAATGTTATCCTATGGGAGGAAATTCACTTGGCAGGTAAGTAGTGTTATCGTTACTTTTTCTTACTCAGTGGTGGATCCTGGATCCAGCACTGGTGCATCTCCTGTAAACAGTTGAAAGAATGCGTTTAAGTCATACAGGCGATTTTTTAGGAATATTTGTAGTTTGTGAAAATCGACACTTTGAAACTTTTCTGCTGAAAACCAGACAATGGATTCCTATGGAAGGAACTACAAGTTACTGGTAAGTACGGTTAGAATTACTTTTCAGGGTCAGTGCTGGGCTAAAAGATGCAGCACTGGGTTCTCTCCTGATAACAGGTGAGTAAATCGGAATTCGTAGTTCTGCTGATTTTAGAGGAATATTTATATGTTTCAAAAATCGCCTGAAACTTTTTCAGCAAAAAGCAGGCAATGATATCCTATGGAAGGAAATTCAAGTTACTGGTAAGTACGGTTAAAATTACTTTTCAGGATTAGTACTGGGCTCAAAGATGCAGCACTGTGGTCTCTCCTGATAACAGGTGAGTAAATCGGAATTCGTAGTTCGGCTGATTTTAGAGGAATATTATAAAGTTCCAAAACTCCACACTTAGAAGAATTTCCAAGTGAAACCAGTCGATGTTAGGCAATGGAAGGAAATTCAAGTTACTGGTAAGTACGGTTAAAATTACTTTTCAGGATCAGTACTGGGCTCAAAGATGCAGCACTGAGGTCTCTCCTGATAACAGGTGAGTAAATCGGAATTTGTAGTTCAGCTGATTTTAGATGAATATTTTAAAGTTCCAAAACTCCACACTTTGAAGAATTTCCAAGTGAAACCAGTCAATGTTAGCCTATGGAAGGAAATTCAAGTTACTGGTAAGTACGGTTAAAATTACTTTTCAGGATCAGTACTGGGCTAAAAGATGCAGCACTGAGGTCTCTCCTGATAACAGGTGAGTAAATCGGAATTCGTAGTTCAGCTGATTTTAGATGAATATTTTAAAGTTCCAAAACTCCACACTTTGAAGAATTTCCAAGTGAAACCAGTCAATGTTAGCCTATGGAAGGAAATTCAAGTTACTGGTAAGTACGGTTAGAATTACTTTTCAGGATCAGTACTGGGCTCAAAGATGCAGCACTGAGGTCTCTCCTGATAACAGGTGAGTAAATCGGAATTCGTAGTTCGGCTGATTTTAGAGGAATATTTGCACAATGGTGAAGGAAGGGGTGGGGCCTGAGGTGACATGTCTGCAAACACGCCCTGTGGCGCGTTTTAAGTTGGAGAATTAATTCCTCCTCAATCCCGAGGGTCCCTAGGGGCCAACTAGCCCACCAGGTACCTCCAGTATGCGCAGAGAGCTGCGTTGCAGAGAGGTGTTCAGAGGCCACGCCCCTTTTACAACACTCTGCAACGCAGCTCTGTGGCGCTTACTGGAGGTACCTGGTGGGCTAGTTGGCCTCAGGGACTCTCAGGATTGAAGGGGATTTAAATCCCCATCTTAAAACGCGCCACGGGGCCTGTTTGCACACATGTCACCTGAAGCCCCGCCCCCTCCCTTCACCACTGTGCAAACGCGCCCCGTGGTGCGTTTTAAGTTGGGTGATTAAGTCCCCTCGAATCCTGAGGGTCCCTGGGGACCAACTAGCCCACCAAGTACCTCCAGTAAGCGCCACAGAGCTGCGTTGCAGAGAGGTGTAAAAAGGGGCATGGCCTGGACCACCTCTCTGCAACCCAGCCCTGTGGCACTTACTGGAGGTACCTGGTGGGCTAGTTGGCCCCCAGGGACCCCCAGTATTGAATGGGAATTATTTCCCCAATTTAAAACGCGCCATAGCGTGCGTTTGCAGAGTGGTTAAGGGAGGGGGCGGGGCCTGACGCTCGATCGCGTCTTTTTCTTTCAATTTGTTTTTTAAGGGGGCTGTGTGGCCCCCTTCTTTTTACTTTTTGGGGCCCTGGGGACCCCATCCCCCAGGGCCTGATGCCTTTTTCCTTTAAAAAAAAAAAAAATACTGTAGGGGAAGGAGGTTGCGTGGCCCCCCTCCCATGGCCTATTCCGGCCCCGGGGACCCCATCCCCCGGGGCATGGCCACTTTTTAAAAAATAATTTTGGAGGAGGGGGGCTGCGTGGCCCCCCTCCTAAGGCCTCTATTGGCCCCGGGGACCCCATCCCCCGGGGCCGGCCTTTTTTTTTTTTATTGTTTTTGCGGAGGGGGGCCGTGTGGCCCCCCTCCTGGGCCACTACTTGCCCCGGGGACCCCATCCCCCGGGGCTGGCCCTATCCTTTGGGGTCCGTGGGGGGACCCCAACTCCCCCACGGACCCTGCCGGCTCCCCGCGTCCTGCGGGAGCCGGTATTGCTTTTCCACATGGGGAGTTGCTAACATGCAGCTCCCCGTGTGGAAAAGCAATGTGCTTTGGATATTGGAAGAGAGAGCAGGCTTCCAATATCCAAAGCAGTTTGCTATGACAGGACGGGAGCCGCCAGGCTCCCGTCCTGTCATAGCAAACTACAGTGTCCTGCAGGAGCCGGCCCTGGGGGGTGGTGGTCCCCAGGGCCATCAAGGGCTCCAGGAGGGGGGATGCGCGGCCCCCCTCCCAACTTGTTCAAAGCCCCAGGGAGGTGGTGGTCCCCGGGGCTCTGGGGGTCTCTAACGGACCCCCATATTTAAATCTTTAGTGCCCCGGGGAGGTGGCGGTCCCCGGGGTGTGTGGGGGGGCTGGAGCCCCCCCACACAGGCAATTTTAATTTAAAAAAAGAAGCCCCAGGGGGTGGCGGTCCCCGGGGCTGCAGGAGGGCCGAGAGCCCTCCTGCACCATTTCTTTTTAAAGCCCCGAGGGGTGGCGGTCCCTGGGGCTTGGGGGGGCCTTAGAGGCCCCCCCACATATTATAAATAAACCCCGCATGCCCCCGGGACTTGGCCCACCCGGGGGCCAATTAACAAACGAAGCGCGGGAGACCGCGCTTCGTTTTTTTTTTTTTATCGGCAGCGCGTTTTTGCCGATTTGTCCTTGTAGGACCCCCTGAGCAGGCCTAGGGGGTCAGGGTGTTTCTACCCTGCCCCCTTTTTGCGCTTTGCGCACTTGTTTTTCTCTTTTCTTGTTCCTCGGTTCTACCGAGGAACAAGATGGCTGCCAACACTTCCCGGTTTGGAGTGTTGACAGCCAATTAGCATGCAGCTCATGATCAGGAGGGTGCGCGGACCCTACGCGGCCATAGATATATATGTGATTTTCCATTTGATTTTCTCAGGAACTACTTGACGGATTTACACCATTTAACAAAAAGGGTTCTTTCTGAACCAAGAACTACCTCTTTGCCAAATTTGGTGTAATTCCGTTCAGCAGTTCGGGCTGTAGCCGTGGCTAAAGTTTCCTATGGGAAAATGAATGGGGAAAACACATTTTGGGACCCCCCTTTTATCTCAGCCCCCGCTTGACGAATCAAACCGAGACTTTCAGGATAGGAGCCGACCGGAGCGGGCCATAAAGTTTGAACATTTTGCGAAGATTCGTCAACCGACGCAAGAGTTATTTCAAATAGAAGGTTGCGGATTTCCTATGGAAAATAGGTCCTAACTATAACTATCTACTGGCGACCGCCAGTAGATAATATATATATATATATATATATAGCTATATAGATATATATCTATATATATATATATTCACTGAAAAAAACACAGGTTTCAGGGGTGCTATAGTTAGTTGGACATTTCACTCATACAAAAGCAGAGAAATTCGGCCGTTATAGTTAGTTGAGCTAACTATAACTCGCTCCCCCACAATGCACTGCTGATGATGTTGCATATTACATCACTCATGACATGGTCATGGTCAGAAAGAAGCAAGAGAAGTGCAGAAAGAAGCAACAGAGGTGCAGAAAGAGGGATGAGGGGTGGAGAAAGAGACAAGAGAAGTGCAGAAAGAAGCAACAGAGATGCAGAAAGGGATAAGAGGGGTGAAGAAAGAGGCAGGAGGGGGCAGAAGGAGGCAGGAGGGGTGCAGAAAGAGAGAAGAAGGGTGCAGAAAGGGGCAAGAGAGGTGCAGAAAGAGGCAAGATGGGTGCATAAAGAGGCAAAAGCGGTGCAGAAAGTAGAAGAGATGTGCAGAAAGAGGCAAGAGAAGTGCAGAAAAAGAAAGAAAGGTGCAGAAAGAAGCAACAGAAATGCAGAAAGAGACAAGAGAGGCGCAGAAAGAAGTAAGAGTGGCTTGCACACCATTAGTACCAATTTAACACCCACATTTAGCAATAAGTAACAGGTGACCATTCTAGGTTTGCAAAGGACCTTCCACCACGCTGTATCACTTGTCGCGACAATTTTTGGTAATGTTTGAGCCGTTTGAGCTAGAAATAAGGCTTTTTTTGTTCAAATCTGCAGATTAGGCAGCAGATGATGGATTATGTGGCTGATGCGGAAAATGTATAATTGTGCGAAAGTCGGTGCAGCCAAACAGTCGTATAATTCCAGTGGCCCAGCTCATTCCTCCTACTAGGTCCAGAAGTGCTCCTCAGTGATTCCTTCTTTTTTTTGTCTCATTGAGTTCATAGTTTATCTTCTATGGAAACGTGGAAGACTAAACCTGAGGTTACCACTCCACAACACAGACTACCATACCACATAATTACTCTCCATAACACATAATCCCACTCTATATAATTCCTATACTCTAAATACCACATACTTTCTATCCACATAATTTAACTGCACAACATACCACATAATTCCTCTACACACAACGTACATCCACTCCACTCCAAAAAACATTAGTAAAAAACTTTTACATTTACAACGCCAATAGCCGTAACTTTCGCAAGTTCGAGACCTATTACATTCCAAATGCTTCTTTAACTAGTAGTCGCGTTTGCAGAGTGGTGGAGAAAGTGGGCTGGGCCTCCGACCAGCGCTCAGGAATTTAGCTGCGTAGGACTTACAGGAGGTATCATTAGGGCTTCTCGGCCCCCAAAGTCCCTCAGGAGTAAAGTGGACTTCATCCCCCAACCTGTAGTGTGCCAGGAGGCGCGTTTGCAGAGTGGTGGAGAAAGGGGGGCATGACCTCCGAAGACCTCTTAGCAATACCACTGTGTGGGATTTACTGGAGGTAACAGGAGGGGTAGTTGGCCCCCAAGGACGTCCTTGGGGGCCAACTACCCCCCCTGTTACCTTCAGTTAGTCCCACACAACAGCACTGGTAAGTTCTCATAGCAGGCCACGCCCCCTTTGCCCACCACTCTGCAAACGCGCTCCCTGGCACGCTCTTTGATGGGGATTAAAGTCCCCTTCGATGCTGGGGGTCCTTAGGGGCCAACTAGCCTACCTGACTCCTCCAGTAAGCCCTACACAGTGGCATTGCTGAGAGGTGGACACAGGCCATGCCCCCTTTCTGCACCACTCTGAAAACGCACCTCATGACGTGCTCTTGGTTGGGGGATGAAGTCCCCTTGCCCCCTGAGGGTCCCTGGGGGCCAACTAGCCCTCCTGTTCTCTCTAGTAAGCCCCACACAGCTGGATTGCTGAGAGTGGTCTGAGGCCACGCCCCCTTTATACACCACTCTACAAACACACCTCCTGGCGCACTGCTGCTCGGGGGATGAAGTCCACTTTAGTCCCGAGGTCCTCAAGACACAAGAGGACCTCATTCCCCCACCAGCAGTGTGCCAAGAGGTGCGTTTGCAGAGTGGTGTAAAAAGGGGTGTGGCCTCTGACCACCTCTCAGCAATCCCACTGTGTGGGGCTTACTGGAGGTACCTGGTGGGCTGGTTGGCCCTTAAGGACCCTTAAGATTCTAAGGGACTTAATCCCCCTACCCAGAACACACCAGGAGGCGCGTTTGCAGAGTGGTGCAGGGAGGGGGCGGGGCCTCCGGCGAGATGCCGGTTTTTCTTTTCTTTTGATATTTTTAGAAGGGGGGCTGTGTAGCCCCCCCTTCCCTTAATTATTTTTGGGCCCTGGAGACCCCATTCCCAGGGCCTGAGCCATTTAAAAAAAAAAAATGGGAAGGAGGCCATGTGGCCCCCCTCCTGAGGCCATTTGTGGCCCCGGGGACCCCATCCCCCTGGGCTTTGCCTCTTTTTTTTATTATTTATTTAATTACGTGAGGGGGCAGCGTGGTACCGCTTCCCTGGGCCACTTCTGGCCCCTGGGACCCAATCCCCCGGGGCCTGGCCTCTTTTTTTTTTTTTTTATTAGGGTAGGGTGGCCGCGTGGCCCCCCTTTCATGGGCAACTTTTGGCCCCGGGGACCCCAGCCCCTGGGGCCGGCCCTCACATTGGGGCCCACGGGAGAAGCCCCAATGCCACCGCGGTCCCAGCCGGCTCCCCGCCTCGTGCGAGAGCCAGCATTTCTTTTGGACAAGGGGAGCTACTGACATGCAGCTCCCCTTGTCTAAAAGCAATTCTGCTTCGCTTCATGGAAGCGAGAGCACGCTTGCTCTCACTTCCATGAAGCGACGCAGAGTTTGCAATGACAGGGCGGGACTGCAATGTCCCGGGGGGGCACCCCGGGACATTGCTGGAGCCGGCCCTGGGGGGTGACGGTCCCCAGGGCCATGAAGGGCTCCAGAAGGGGGGCCACGCAGCCCCCCTCCCAACATGTAAATAGCCCCCGGGGAGGTGGTGGTCCCTGGGGCCGGGGGTCCGTGACAGACCCCCGCACTTCAATAATTAGTGCTCCGGGGAGGTGGTGGTCCCCGGGGAAGTGTGGGGGGGCTCGAGACCCCCACTCTTACTTTTTGGCATAGCCCCAGTGAGGTGATGGTCCCCAGGGCTTGGGGGGCCCGTGAGGCCCCCCTGCCCATTAATAACTAAAGCCCCGGGGAGGTGGCGGTCCCCGGGGCTTGGTGGGGCTCACGAGGCCTCACTGCCCATTGATGAAAAAAGCCCCGGGAGGTGGTGGTCCCCAGGGCTGCAGGGGCCCACATGGCCCCTGCATATATATGTCACATTGGCCCAGGGACCTGGCCCACCCGGGGGCTGATTAAAATAAAGCGCGGGAGACCACACTTTGTTTTTTTTAAATTTTTCGGCGGGATTGGTGCACCCTGTGGGACCCCCTGACCTGGCCTAGGGGGTCAGGGTGTTTCTACTCTGCCCCCTTTTTTTTTTTTTTTTTTTTTTACTGTTTTCTTGTGACTTGGTTGTACCGAGTAACAAGATGGCTGCCAACACTTCTTGATTTGGAGTGTTGACAGCCAATCAAAATGAAGCTCATGCTCGGGAGGGTTCGCAAATCCTCCTTGGTCACCAGATATCGATATTTTTATTTCTTGAATTTCTCAGGGACTACTGAACGGATTTGCACCATTTAAAAAAAGAACACTTTCTGAACCAAGACCTACCTTTTTGCCATATTTGGTGTAATTCCGTTCAGCAGTTCGGGCTGCAGCTTTTTCTAAAGTTTCCTATGGAAATTAACATGGGGAAAACATGTTTTGGGACCACCTTTTTTATCTGCCCACGCTTGACGAATCACCCCGACATTTTCAAGACAGGAGCTGACCTGAGTGAACCATTAGTTTTGAAAATTTCGCGAAGATTCATCAAACGGCGCCAAAGATATTAGCAAAAGAAAAAATGCTTTTTGAATAGAAACAACTATAACTACCTACTGGCGACCGCCAGTAGTTAATATATACACATATATATATACACACACACACACTCATATAAACACACAAACATTATATTCCGATACAGATAATTAATGAGAAAACATTTAAACTACTTAAAGTTCAATCAAGGATATACTGAAACTTCCATTCAAGACGAAAAGTTCCATATATGAAGACAAAGAATACATAAGTTTAGAATATATTTTTAACAAACAATTAAGTATTTTATGTAATTTATATGATTCACAGATCACAAAAGTCCTGTGGTGGTGCCAACACAGTCATTAATAGCATAGAAAATGTGAAAGAGCTTAAGCATCCACCTTCTGTGGCAGAAAAGGGAATTAGAAACACAGGACATAAATGACTCATCTACCAGCACTACAGTTCCTATAGGGCAATTATTAAAGTATATGACGCCGAAATCGCCCCTCAAGTGATTTGACAAATACCATTAATCTTATACCTGAAGACAACAATAAGAAGGAAACGTAGAGCAATGAGACAAGCTCCACAAGCACCTACACGCGTTTCTGATGGAAACATTCTCCCATCCGAGGATACACACCAAAGAATTCATCTTCAAAGCCAACAAAAATGATGATGAAAGAATAATTATATTTAGCACTACCAAAAATCTTATCACAATCTACCATTTGGCTAATGGATGGGATGTTTAGTTCATCTCCCCCTTCAGCCAAATTCTTACAACTCCATCAATTACTCCAAGCACACCTGAAAGCTGGGAAGATGGTGATTTCAGCACCACAAACCATTTGTTGATAGCGTTTGCAGGGAAAAAAACAGACGCTTTCTTCTGCAGCACTTGTTTCCCATTTAAAAAAAAATAAAAAAATTGCTGTATTTTGGCTAATTTCTGTGTCTCCTCCAGGGGAATCAACAAACCCTGATGACCTTTGAAATCCCCATGATGTTGGAAGAAAAGGACGCAAATTTGGCCTGGATACCTTATGTGGTCAAAAAGTTACAGGGGCCTAAGCGCGAACTACCCCAAATAGCCAAAAAAAGGCTTAGCACAAGGGGGGGGGGGTAAAAGCCTAGCAGCGAAGGGGTTAATAAAACTGTTTCTGCTTCCCTCAGAGACCATAATATGTGCTCTATCTATAACAACAATCTGTGTGTTGACACGCATGGAATATATAGAAGTGATAGAGTTCACTTTACAAACAAAGGGAACAGGGTGTTTCTAAGCAATCTGAAAATCTGCATGGTCTTATCTGTAGCTAGCTTATACACACTCTCAACAGAAAGGCTCTTGTCAGAGCCACCCATGAGGTCAAAATGTTGTTCATTTTCTTGTCAAATAGTTTTTAGGGAATCTTTAAAATCCGCAACGATGTTGCGATGATCGAAATCACATTGCGAAATAGCAAAACAAAAGCAGACATTCAACAGCCACCACCACATTCATTAATTTTAACTTCAAAAATTCATTCCAACTATTACAATACACACATTACTAACCACATCACTGGTTTAAAAACAAATCTGTACACATATTATTCTAGTAAGTATTTAAAGAAACAGTTTAAAATCTACTTCCTGTTTTCGCGATAACACCAGGAGTTGCGAGGACTCCGGTAACCACGATGATCACGCCATTTTTTTGGGGGTGCAAAACACATTTATGCACACATTTTACAGTATTATAGACACTAGGGGTTTATTAATACACTGTTTAAAGTCATATTTTTGTAGGGAGTTTGTATAAAAGCAACCATTGAATCCAATTTTCAGTTTTCACGATGATGCCTGGTGCCGCCATGATATCAGTAGCCGCAATCACTGCAAATACGTCGTGAAATGACAAAATAAATGCAGACATTCAATAGCCTCCACCACATTCAAAACCTATAACTGCAAAATGGATTATAACCAACACATTACTATCTAAATGACTGTATAATAGCATGTACAGCTCCCTTAATATCTCTAAAACACAGTGCATAACTTTTCAGTGTAATCAATGACTGCATGCATCACTGTATCACAAAGTATTTGAGAGGATCGTTGAGATGGTGCACTCATCTATCAATACTTCTGTAATGAAATGCATGACTGCCTCAGTACATCTATGAGTGGGTGCATCATGTCACAATGGGTCTGTGATTGGTTGCGTAAGTCTCTCATTCAATCTGTGAGTAGGTGCCTGAGTGCCTTTGTGCATTTGTAAGTAGGTATTTGACTGTCTGACTGGATCAATGAGTGGATACATGAGTGTCTAAGTGGGTGTCTGAGTGGGTGAGTGAGTGGGTGCATGAGTGTCTAAGTGGATCTGCGAGTGAGTGCATGAGTATCAGTGGGTCTATGACTGGCAGCGTGAGTGTCTGAGTGGTTCTGAGTGGGTGCATGGGTCTCTGTGTGCAACTGTGAGTGGGTACATGAGTCTCTGAGTGTATAACTGACTGGGTGTATAAGTAGCTGAGTGGGTCTATGAGTGGCTGTGTGAAAGACTTTATTGGTGTGTGAGTGTCTGTGAGTGGGTGTATGAGTGTCTCAATGGGTCTGTCAGTGAGAGCATAAGTCTCTGAATGGGTGAGTGAATGTGTGCATGCATGAGTGTCTGAGTGGGTCTATGACTGGGAGGGTGATTGTCTGGGTGGATCTGTGAGTGGATGCATGAGCCTTGACTGGGTGAGTGAGTGGGTGCGTATATATCTGACTGAGTTTGTGAGTGGGTGTGTGAATTTCTGAGTGTATGAGTGAATGACTGAGTCCATAAGTCTCGGAGAGGGTCTGTGACTGAGTGTGAGACTGACTGTATGGGTGGGTGAGTGGGTGTATGAATGTCTGACTGTATCTGTAAGTGGTTGCATGAGTGTCTCAATGGGTTTGTGAGGACATGCATGAGTCTGTGAGTGGGTCTGTAAAGTGGGTGCGTGAGTCTCTGAGTGGGTCTGCACAAGGGTACATGACTCTCCAAGTGAGTCTGTAAGTGGGTGCAGGATTATTTGATTGGGTCTGTGAGTGGGTGCAGGAGTGCCAAGGTGGGTCTGTGAGTAGGTGTAAGAGTATATAAGTTGGTATGAGACTGTATGCATGAGTCTATGAGTGGATCTCTGAGTAGGTGCATGAGTCTCTGAGTGGGTCTGTACATGGGTGGATGGCTCCCCGAGTGAGACTGTAAGTGGGCCCATGAGTATCTGAGTGGGTCTGTGAGTGAGTGCGTGAGGGCCCAGGTGGGTCTGTGAGTGGGTGTATAAGTCTTAAGTAGGTATGAGACTGTACACATGAGTCTATGACTGAGTATCTACATAGGTGCATGAGTCTCTGAGTAGGTCTGTACATGGGTGCGTCACTCTCAGAGTGAGTCTGTAAGTGGGTGCATAAGTACCTGAATGGGTATGTGAGTGAGTGCTTGAGTATCTGAGTAGGTATGTGACTGGATGTATGTGTGTGAGTGGGTATGTGAACGTGTGAATAAGTGAGTGAGTTTGTGAGAGTGTACATGAGTGTTTGACAGTGACCTGCAAGTGTGTACAAATATATATATTTTTTAAATATATTTTCAATTATGTTCTCGATGACTTCGCGATAGTCACGATGGGGGCTGCGCTAGCGATTGCGGCATTGTTATAAATATCACGCGTGATTAAAAAATCAATTTTGAACACATCACTTGTGTCACTAACACACCCATTTCTCAAGCATGGGGTCAAAGTATCTCCACCCTGACTGCTTACTTTAGCTTTCCCACAAATTTTCAGCCCCGGGAACCGTTCCCGAATGATAAAATGGGTGCTGCAACTTTCTGTTCAGATTGCGTCCAGCCAATCACAGCATTCCTGATGGCGCCCGCATCCGCGATCAATACTGAAACCACCAATAAATATCCCCGTCCAGAGATATATCTATAATTTTTGGCTTATCTTTCTCAAAAACTACTGGGCGGACTTGCACTAAATAACAAAAAGCACAATCTGCGTAACAACATCTACCTTTCTGCCAAATTTGGTGTAATTCCATCCAGCGGTTTGGGCTGTAGGTCCAACAACGCGTTCCTGTGGGAATTAACATTACAAACGCACCCTTTTTTCGAGCCCCTATTTCTCAGTCCCGACTGCACGGATCACCCCCATTTCCATGACATACAGAACCTACTTTGACACTTTTTTGGGAAAATTTCTGCAAGATTGGTTAAACAACGCCAACGTTGTAGGCAAGTCAAAAAATGCTTTTCCTATAGACACTAGGTCCTAACTATAACTACCTACTGGCGATATATTCACTGAAAAAAAAACAAAGGTTACAGGGACATTATAGTTAGGCTCAGGTGTCACTCATACAAAACCAGAGTAATTCAGCCGTTATTTTTAGTGAGCTAACTATGACTTGTGCCCCCTCCAATGCACTGCTTATGACCTCACATATTACATCACTCATGACATGGCCAGTGACATCACTCATGACATCACTGATGGCATCATCCAATGACTTTGAGTGTTTTTTTAAAAGTTTATGAGTGTTAAATATGTATACCAAGGTGTATTGGTGAATCAGTGGGTGTATGAGTACCTGATTGGATGATTCAGTGGGTGCATGACTAACTGTATAAGTGAGTGATTAGGTGTCTCACTGAATGTATAGGTGAGTGACTAGTTGTGTGAATGTCTACCTGTCTGTCAGTTGGTGTCTAATTGGTTGTATCAGTATGTGAGTGGGTATGTGAGTTTCTGTGTGGGTGATTGGTTGTTTGAATAGCTCTATGGGTGTCTGAGTGTCTATGTGGGTGGGTGAGGGGGGCGTGACTGCGTGTATGGATGAGTGGATGGGTGAGTCAGTGGCTCTATGGATTAGTGAGTATGTATGTGTAGGGCTGTATGGGTGAGTGAGTGTGTGTATGGCTGTGTCAGTGAATGAGTGCATGTGTCAGTGGTATATGGGTGAGTAACTGGGGTATGTGAAAAGCTGTATAGGTGAGTGATGGAGTATGTGAGTGACTGTATGGGTGAGTGAGTGAATGTGAGAGTGGCTGTATGGGTGAGTGTGTGTTGTGTCAGTGACTGTATAGGTGAGTATGTGTTAGTGTCTGTATGAGTAAGTGAGTAAGTGTGTGTGTAACATTATGGGTGAGTAAGTGGCTGTTTGAGTAGATCTATGGGTGACTCAGTGTGTGAGTGGCTGTATGGGTGAGTGAGAGTGGATTGCTATATACTGAGCTATCATCTTCCAGACAAATATTGAGAGAAGCTATAAGAGAGACACGAAGTTGGAAACAAATTTTCACAAGCAAGTTACAAGACAGCAGCATTCTGCATTTCTATTTGTAAATGAACTGATACAGGAGCCCCACATACCATTCATCAACATAATTGTGTTTCATAATATTAATGGTTCTCACTATCACATTGTGTTGTTTACAATTAATGTAATATTTCTTTTTCAGCTAATATATCATAAAGTAAGTAACCACTTCATTCCAGCTGTCAGGGCTTAGTGATGGTCTTAGAGTCGCACACAGCCTTGCATTATCACTTACCTACACTGGGAGGTACATAGGAGAAATATGCAACAAGGGTTAGGAAGCAGTAATCTATGTTAACTGGGTGCTGCTGCTTGATGGTGAGTCCCTTGTGTGGTAGGTATGATCAAGAAAACACTGTCTTGCACACACTGAGGACATTTTACAAAGAGAAAGCAGCTACACAAAATAGATGTAGGGTGCATGTCGGCTGACATCTTTCTTTGGAACACATTATATAGAGAACTATATGTCTGGCAACTATTAAGGGCCTTATTACAATGTGACTCGGAAAGCCTCCGACCACAGGTCGGAGGCTTTCCGAGTCACATCATAGGTTTCACTTTCGACCACCGCATTACAAAGCAGGTGGTCGAAAGGGAAACCGGTTGGTCATTCCGGCTGGATTCTGACAGGCTCAAGGAGCCCAACACCCAGTTTGAGGCCTCATCGTAATCCCTAAGGACGGCGTTTCTGACTTTGGGATTACGATGTCGGTTTCTGACAGACTTTCCATGTCGGGCTATCTGCCATGGAAAGCCTGTCGGAAAGTGACTTTGGGGGCCCCTAGCAGGGCCCCCTCTCCCTGCAGCCTCTGGTTAGGGGCCAAGGGGGCACCTTTGGTACTCCTGTAGTAATCCCTGCACCGTGTGGCAGGCACCATAAGGTGCCTGCCACACGGTGCAGGGATTAACAGAAACTCCCATTTCTCTATGGGAGCTTGTGCTACGGCCAGTTTACGGCAACAGCACAATCTCCCATAGAGAAATGGGACTATGCGACCGCCCCATGTGCGGTCGCATTGTAATAGCGGTGTCGGTACTGCTGACAGGAGGTTGGTCGTCCCAAGACCGCAACGGTGTCTGGTGGACGTAAGTACCCACATCATCATAGTAAGACCCAAAGGGTTTTTTACTTCCTGTGAGGATTGCGATTTTGGGTTAACACAGAGAGAGAAAAAGTAAAAATGTTCACAAGAGAAATTCCTTGCTGCCTGGCAACAATGCGAAGTGGTGGGCTTCACTCACTCTTCTTGTTTATTTATTTATTTATGTACTTGTATATAGCACGGACGTTACCTAAAGGTACCAGAGCGATTTACAGTGGACATATGTCTCTACTTGGGTAGTTGCAGTTTTATAGTATAATTTCCTCTTTTAGTTCGCACCTGGACATCCTGTGTTGTGCACCTTATCTGTTTTTGCTGCTCCTCTTTTTTTGGATAGTAGCTGTTGTTTGCTCTCTCTCACCTCCCTTGTTTGTTCTCTGATTAAAATCAAGGATTATTTGGCGAGTTAGTCATCTAAGCACCACTCAGTCATCAGTGCCCAACTGACCTTTGGTGAGTAGGTGCTTCTTTCTGCAATCTCTTCTGGTATTGAAACAAATATATATTCTCTGTTAGTCAATTACTCTTTGCTTCATCTCTCTTTGAGTTTAATGTCATACTTGTGGTTCCTTCTGATCCCAGCCTTCTCCCATGATTCCTTCTGTGGTTCCACTGTTTGCCAAAGCGCCCTTTGTGTTGATACAGTACTCAGTCCATTACTTACCCTTTGGGAGTGGGGGGACCTTGAGTCTAGCATGGTGTCTGGTTTCTGTACGAATCCTTGTTCATTTTCTGACACCATGCTCAGATCATTATCATGGAAATTCCGAGCACTACTCAATTTACTCAGTCAGCAACCTCCTGAAAATCTTGAAAAATGAATTACATACACTGTGGAATATGTACAAGGAAATGTCAGAGCACGGAGCTGCGCCATATTTGGCAGTGCCATGCTCCCGACATTTCCAAAATGCAGGGATGCGCCGTATTTACAACAATATGGCACACCCCTGTGTTTTCCCTGGTCTGGCGCTAAAATTAGCTGCCTAGCACCAACACAGGCACCCTTGTACTATAGTGCAAGGGTGCCTGCGTTGCAGGGAATGATTGTTTATGTGCAGGAAGGTGTCCCTTTCAGCAGATAAACAATCCATAATGGCCATTTGTTACTTCTATATGTGCTGCAGCACACATAGAAGAAGAAAATCGTCATTGTTTAGTGATTGTTTATGTGCAGGAAGGGACACCTTCCTGCACATAAACAATCATTCATGGCGTTTTGCTCTTTCGATGTGTGCTGCAGAATGCAGCACACAAAGAAAAAGAAAAACAAGGAGAAATAAAAGTATTTCTCCTCATATTGCCATTCTAATGCCTGCTCTTGCATGGCGTTATTTTTTGGCACAGCCTCTGATTTACACATATTTGTAAATCTGGGACAGCGTCAAAAAGCAATGGGTGCTGCGGTGGAACGCCCACAGCAAGACCCATTGCATGTCCCTTTTATGCATATAGCTGCGTGAAAGGGTACCATATTTACAAAGCAGCGTTAACAGGGGCGGCTCCTCCATTAGGGTGGAGGAGTGTCGCCCCAATGCTTTCTCGCAGTGCAAGAAGCAGAAATATAAAATGGTAAAACTACCATTTTATGTTTCTGCTTCTTGCACTGCGAGAAAGCAGAAGGGTTTGGTTGGGGGCGGGCGGGCGGGCCTGCTGGACCCGCCCACCTGCCGGCCCTGACTGTTTGGTTGGCCCTCTGGGGCCGACCAAACCAGTCATGCACGCTCTCCCTTTTCTCCATGTAGGCTGCATGCATGCAGCCTACATGGAGAAAATGGCCTCCCCATAGGAGCCCAGATGGGCGCCGACCCCACCAAGGGGAAGGGGAGGGAGGCTGCCTGCTTCCTGTTCCACTGGCCCGGCCAGGAGCTGAGACGGCACGTGACCCGGGAAGGTAAGTTTAATATTTTTTTTATTATTAAAATCCCCCCGCGCGAACTCCTGCACGACCCCAAAACCCGCAAGTCATGCCGGCCGCGACTGAGCGTTACGCCACTAAAAGTGGCTTAACGCCACTTTGTAAATATGGAGCAGGGCATTGCACCACAGGAACATCGTTAAAAGTGACGTTCCTGTGGCGCAATATCCTTGTAAATATACCCCATTGATCCTGTATTATCAAGAACAAATACCTACTGGTGATATTTCTGTACACTCCTCAAACAAGCCTCTGTATCAATGGACAATGATTTCTCATTATATTTCAACATGACCTAAAACATTGATTATAATTCTGCTACACTAGTACAACAGAGAGATCTATTTCTAATCAATGATTATTCATGTCATACTGCATTTCATATGCCAAATGATAGTATGAAATTATTACTTCTGAGAGTATTTGAATCTGTGAAAGAAAATGCTAAATTGAATACGCATCTCTGAAGAAATGAGTCATGCTGATTGGAATAATAAACTCCAGAAAAAATAATTATTTGTTTCTTTCTGTTGGAAGGCAAAGAGACATTGCAAGGACTGTGCTATGATGCAGATTATGATGGTGGCTATTAAACTGCAAGTTGCCATAGTGATATCTTTATTTATTGAAAAGTTTTCAAAAGCAATTAACAAAATCTTTGTTCAAAACGGCATTCAGAAAACAGGAGTGTCAGTGTACCAGAATTTACATTCACATACAAAAGTTTTAAACCTTATTTTTAAATACATAGCTCTGCAACAATCCAACATGGGTCATGGGGGTGAGGTGAAATAAAGTACCCTACGTTTTGTAGGTGCTTCAGTACAATTTAGCAAGCTAGTAATTGCCAGAATCAGCAGAAAAGTGACTGCAGCCCAAAAACGTTCTACAAGTGGTTTACAGCCCTTTGTTTATCCTGGCTTCTTTCTATGATGTAAAATAGTGCCCTTAGCCCCAGACGCTGATTGGTTCTGACTATACCCTCGCTCACCAAAACCAATGTGGAAATAGGGCACAGCTTCTTCCACCTTGACCAAACAAGTATCTAAGACTTTCACAACAACAGTGAAGTATTCGTAGTCTGTCAGGAAGGAAAGTTTACACTTGCAAAATTCTATAGGGTATTTAGCTCAATTAGTTTTGTTATCTGAAATTCTTGATTCCTTCTATAAACCAGTTTACCTCTAATCATATATTGGTATTTTCAAGGAACTCCGAAATCATGTGCCAAATTATTCATGTAAATACCTAGGGCATTTACCCGAAATAGCTAGTGCTTTTTCTATTATGGCCGTCATCCCCACCGGTAATCCTAATTGTGGGCGGAAATAAGAATTTGTGCCCGAATCAGGATTACAATTTGCAGCCAAATTATCATACACACACAGCGGTTTTCACTGCACTAATTTGACCAAATAACCCCTAGCAAAAGTGCAGAGAGAAACACAATCTTCTGAGTATTGCAGATTGTGTTTAGAAAAAATGTGGTTTTAATGCGTCAATCCTAATTCTGAGGTGCTTGTAAACTTGTAATCATGATGTAGTACCCCACCTGGGAAAACTGAACCCCACGCTGTTGGTGCTTTCCTCTGCGGTATTAATGACGCATTTCACCAAGGTACTTGTCATAAGCCTAGCGTGCTGTTTATTTTTTATTTTTTTATTTATAAAGCTCTTATAGTCTATAGACGCTTCTTGACGCCAAGACTAAAACACCGTCAAAACACAACACAGAAATCACAAACAAAAGAAAATACAGAAGGAGGGGGGCGCAGGGGAACCTGCATACTAGCAAACAAAGGCTTTAAGAGCCTTTCTAAAGACAGAAAGCTCTTAATTTCCCAAACTTGATAAACAAGTCGTTCCAGAGAATCTGCTCTACGTTTCAAAAATAAACATATATCAGCCTGCAGTTAGTGGATCCTGAGAACAGAAAACTGGACAGAGTGGCTGTTGCTGAATGTGAACTGTGGCTTGCTGTTAGATGCGGCCAGAGAGCTGAGACTCCTGCCCAGAGAATATATTATGCGTCAAGGAGAGGCGCTTGAAATTGACTCTGTGCTCAATTGCTAACCAGTGCAATTCCCAGTGAGTGGCCCAGACATGATTTAACGTGCACAGATTTTGACCACTCACAAGTCGATATTCAGCACAAGCTGAAGGGAAGGGATCCAGCAGGTACTCACGCAGCCCTTAATTAAGAGTATTGCAAGGCACGAGGTGACAAAACGCTGTGACAAATTCCGAAAGGATTGGTAGAAGTTTCCTTGGCTGCCATAGCTGGTGAAAATAGGGGCTTGCAAGTGTATTGATATGCGTTTTGAAAGAGCCCGTCTTCTCAATTGTTACTCCTTCCTAAACAATGATTTGATGGCTATGGCCAGAGTTGTTACAGCGCCATACAGTGATGCCAGAGTGGCATGTTACAACGTTCCATGTTGTTGCCTACGACAAAGAACTGGAAATGAGTCTTAGGAAGTTGTGTCCAATTATGGATTACTTCCAAATAATTCGCCATCCTCATCATGGAAGCACGGGCGTGGTTGTCCAGCCTGATAATTAGTTAAACATCATCAGCAAAGGAGAACACTCTCCAGCCTAAATAGCTAATCAACTCCAATAAAGGGAAAAGACATTACACAATATAGGGAGTGCGGCTGACCCCTGTGAAACCCCCCAAGGAACCTCCGCTTCGACGGATCTAAATGGGGAAGACATAGGGGTTGTGTATGTCCTTCAAGGCTGGAACCACTTGAGCACCACTCCCCCAATGATGATTACAGTCCAACGATGGCCGAATACATTGTGGTCCCCTACAAATGTGGCAGAGAGGTTCAGTAGGACCACAACAGCCGTTTCTCCATCTTTAGCGATGGATCTTATCTCTTCTGGAGCACAAACCAAGGCTGATTCAGTATCCCAGCCCAGATGGAAGACCTTTACAAAGCAGTCTAGCAGTTTGTTCGCTACCGGTATCTTTGGCGCTTTATCCAGAGCCAGTGAGAGGATAATTACGGGAGTCAGTTGGGCCAAAGTGGCTTTTTTGTTTAGCAATGGTGATGCCGTCATTTCCCAGGCATCTTGCAAAGATCGACATAAAAATGTAAGTAAAAATATTGTGCAGCACTTATATCGATTAAGAATTTCGTAGATATGTAGTTCAGAAAAAGTAGTTATTTTTCCATAGATATGCTTGCCTTTACAATACACTGGGAACCAATACCGTGGAGTCTGTGTATGTGCAGGTCAATATTATTGACCTAGATTTTGGGACACACAGCCGATCTGCACAATGCCAGAGGAGAGAATGGCTTTTGCTATAGTTGAAATGAAGCTGGCAATGTTTGAGCTCTTTTGTATCGTAAACGAAGGGCACAGATCACCAGGAATCTAAGGTCAAAGAAGCTAATACTATGTCCGTGGACTTGCAGCACAACAGTCTGAGTGCCAGTTGCCCAAACAAATGAACTAGGTTATTATTCTATAAATGTTTTCTTCTCTTATGTCGTCATGGTGCTATTAAGCCAGATGGTGAATCACTTGCTTATGCAGGTGTCAACGCTTTTTACCATTAAAGGAGCTGATATAATTGGTCGGGGCTATGTGTGAGTTCCAAAGGATGAGAGAGAGAGCCCTTGACATGAATAAACCACAGTCCATCAGCAAGACATCAAACTTGAGTGTTTAAATATTGCATGCGTGTTCCTTCGGCAGCAGGCAGTAAGGTTGTAAATTGTTACCTCTAAAATAAACATTACCACAAGATAGGATTGTCAAACTTCTGAATTATGAGTGATCTTAACAAAACACTGATGGGCATTTTAACACTAGCTGCACAGACAAAAAAGAGAATGCACAAGTGAATATGCAGCTTACAACACTTTCAAATAGACTTGAGGCTTTGATGTGTCAATTGTAAAACTTCATTAAGAAAAATACCATGGATTGGCTCTATTTCCAACCCATCTACATTAATCAAACACATCATTTTATTCATCAATGTTGCTTTATCCTTTAAGCATGCATCAGTTCATCTAGCCAGGCTAATCAAATAATCAGTAATTTTCCAATTGTTATTAAATATTATAGGTAATTGCCTTAATCATAGAGGCCTAAACACAACTTGCAGCAGAACATTTAAATAATAAGTTGCCTAAACAAATGTGTGGGTTCCTCTTATAATGTATTCCCCTTGTTAAACATTGGGGCATATGTACAAGCCCCTATCGCCATGGGAACTTAACTTTTTGTGACGCTTCCTTGGCGATAGGGGCTTTGCCTTATTTACTTAACGTGGCTTAAAGCTGCCTTGTAAATAAGGCCCCCTTTCCCGCTATGCTTAGCGTGAAAGGGGAGGGCAGTGGGTGTTGAGGTGGGCGTTCCACCGCAACACCCATTGATTTTGATGCTGCCCCCTATTTACAAGGGCAGCGTAAAGGGATAACCTGGTCTTAACTGGGCGAAACAAGGAGAAATGCTTTATTTCTCCTCATTTTTGCTTTTTCCATGTGTGCTGCCTTGTGGAGCACACATGGAAAAAGCAAAATGCCTTGGATTGTTTATGTGTAGGAAGGTGACCCCTCCTGCACATAAACAATCCTTAAAAAAAAGACATTTTGCATTAAGCAGCACACATAGAAGTGACAAAACGGCATTTAAAGATTGTTTATGTGAAGGAAGGGACACCTTCCTACACATAAACAATATTCCCCTGCATGCAGACACCCTTGCACTATGGTGCAAGGGTGCCTGCGTTGGCGCTACACTGCAAGGCTGCACCATATCCTTGTAAATATGGTGCAGCCTTGCTTTTCTAAAGTGGCGGAGTTGAGGCGTTAAGCCATGACAGCTAACGCCTCACACTGTCACTTCTTTGTAAATATCCCCCATTTTGACTCTTGATGATCGAGCAGTTTGAACACTTAAATATCACAATATCAACAACAAAATATTGTTAAAAAAAATTGTTGTCTAATGATTGTAAACAAACACAACTGACCATAAAAAAGAAAACACAAATATTGATATAAAAAAAACGTAATTTTTAGGTCTCAGCTAGACAGTGCAAGTGCTGTCTCGATGAGACATGTTGTATTCAATATATGGGCTTCAGCCGACTAATAGGCTTACCATTTGCTCACTCCCTGGTCAGTCTCATATTCTTTCTCCCCATTTGTCCATTGCCTGCATGATGCCTCTTCTTGTAGTTTAGCCCTTTCTGAGAGCATGGACCAGGTACTAATATCCATCCCCTGCTCCTTTTTTAAGACCTGTTTTGGAACCTACTTTTTCTTTGATTTTCAGAACTATAAACAGTGCTCGTGCCAGCTCCGTCTCCATCCACCCAGCCACCCTCACTCCCCCAAAACCCCCAGTGACAGTTCCACTCTGCACGTGAGTAAGCCTGGGCGTAGTTCGCGAAGTAGCGCTACGCGAAGCTACGCAAAGTGCAGTTCGCACTACGCGAGCTACGCGTAGCACTACGCGAACTGCGTAGTGCACTGTTCGCAATGATTGCACAGTGCCGGATGCTTGTCCGCACTGTGCAATCATTGAAAACGGCATCTTGCACAGTGCGAGCTGTGCTTTACTGCCGCTCGAGTAGATTTTTACTCGAGCGGCAGCTTTCAACGCGGACTGGTAGTTTCTCATCGCGAGCGGTCGCGAGCATACGCGACCATTCGCAATGAGAAACCTGACCTCCCCGCGTTGAGAATCTCGCCGGGAGGTTTATTTTCCACGCTCGCGATCGGCAACTTGATGTTGCTGATCGCGAATGAGGAAAAAGTCTCGCCGGGATGTCATTTTGCTTGCTCGCGGTCGCCAACTTGACGTTGAGGACCGCGAGCAAGCAAAAAATGACCGCTGCACTACGCGTGTTTGCACTGTGCTACGTGCAATTCGCCTTGTGCGAAGTAGCGCAAACTTCGCAAACTACGTGAGCGTAGCGTAGTGCTTTGCCCAGGGTTACACGTGACCTCAGTGATGAGCTTTCTCCGCACTACAAGCTATCACCCCTCTTCTTTATATATGGCTCTATTTCAGGTACTTAGTAACTGAGGGTAGATTATATTTTTATTTGTTAAAGATGCAATAGTGACATACAATGCATAAAACTCACCCTGCCAATTCTGAATTTGCCGGGTTTCACCATCAAAACCGATAATAGCTCGGGACTCCCAATATGTAAATCAAGCTATGGTGCTCAGCCCATCGCCTGTGCCTAACCTCAGACCCAATCACAGGCCATGCTATGAAACGGTCATCTCGGAAAAGTTGGATTTTTAGTTGTGTTTAATTATTGTCTCTCTGCTAGTCACTCTGTGATTCAGGTACTTTTTAAAAAATTGTTTGCCTGAGTTCCTTCCTTCCCCTCCCGCTTACCACTTCTCAGTGTTGCTAATACCCCTTCCCGTCTTCCGTACTTGCTCACAGGGTATCTATCCTGTTTTCCATATTGGAGACTGGGTACTCCTTTACTGTTAATTAACACCTTCCATTATGCTCAATCCAACATGGTTGACACAAGTTAGCATTTCAGTGGTGTGGTATTTTAATGACCATTCTCCTTACCGTGGTTCATTAAATCCCTTGAGTATACCACATCTACACAATGTTTAAGCACCCTCTTTTTTCCCCTTTGTTTAGATCGTAACTTAATCAATGTTTACGTTGGGACCGCACCTTCAAGTAATTAAGTTTTTCAGTAAGTCACGTTTCCTTCATAATTATCGCAATTCCGTCCCCACCCAAATGGTATTACTGCTTTCACTGTCTCTCACAGGAGCAGTTCCGGGCAGTGTATCCCGCATCTGGCTGCCCGATTTTCAGTGACTCTGCACTAACTAACCTTCAGGGTCGCACCACTATTAAAGTAATTCAGCTTGTAAGTTCTCTTAATTTGTAAACCCTCCACATCAACACCACCTGAGTTATTTTGTTCCTATTCAACGATTTAAATGTTTCAGACACAGTATGGAGCTGCACTTCTCGTGCCCAACTGGCAGCTACTGAATATATATGACGAGCCGGTAATAAAAACTTCTACACAAGCAATTGAGCCAATGCCTTGAAAGTTCAACATGTTGGGCCGGATTCACACCAGTAAGTGCCTCGTTATTCAGTCCTATCATAATCATTGTCACCTAAGCCTCTTAAACTCCTTTCTTTACCTATTACAGATACAATATGGAGCTGCACTTCCTGCACCCAATTATCTACTCTTTACATAATCATGAGTTGGCACCTCATGCTTCAATGTAAGCAGCATGGAGCAGGGCTTCTAGCACCCGGCTATCCCTCCTATAACCCAGTCTTGAGTCGGCACTCCACAAGCTTGACTCATACCAGTAAGTGGCACACTCTTATCATCTAACCCCAGTGGAGGCATTGTTGCCTAAGTATCTTTATAAGGTGTCTTGAATAATTCCTTTTTTGATTCTTTTAGACTCTTTTAAACACAGACGTATCTCGTGATACATCAGCACACACATCCCTTGTGTTATGTGCAATTAATACTCGGTACGTTAAAGGTCCAGGCCCCCCTTTCAATTTTTTGACCGCTTATGTTCACTCAAGGCTCATGACGTTTTTTTCCCACAGTGTTCACAGCCCAGTGATCACCATTGACACCAGCACTGGTAGATACCCGTTTTACCAGGACATTTCAATCTTAACTTCACCACGTCATGGTATTGATTAAGTAAGTGCCTCTTGTCTGCCAACAACCCATATGTCAATGTCACCAGCTCCAGCGTCAAACACAAATACAGGTGTGGTGATGACTCAATGCATAACAAAAACATAGCTAAAACACATTAACGCCTATAGCTAGCTCTCAGATTGCCGAGATGTATTGGCTTTGCCAATGATTGTTAATGATTGTGTTTATCATTGCAAGTTCAAAATCCATTATTATTTTTTAGGGGAATATCTGTTAGTGGTTTGATGACTTATAGACATTATGTCATAGTAGGTTGTAGTATGTTTGATGAGAAGCCAAGCACTCAGAGAATGTTATTAGTGTTTTACTGTCAATGAGTTGTAAGAATTTTTGAACCACAAGATTTGGCTGGGTAAACCAGGTGTACTCTACCAATTGCTAGAAAAAATAAAACATCATCAAACACATAATTGTCAGGCTGGCGCTTCAAGAGGAGGGGAAGCCAACAATTCCCCTCAGTGAAGATCAAGTCCTACAAAAGTCCATCAATTACTCAAAGCACACAAAAAAAAAAAAATTACTCCAAGCACACAGAGTCTTCCAAGCTGAGGTCGTGGTTTCAGAGGTTATTTATTCCACCGTCTTTACAGATGCCCTTTTGCCAACACGTGTTTCGTCTATAGCTGACAGTTACAGCAGACTTCATCAGGGCAATATATCTACAATATAAACATTTTTTGATCAGGAGGCGCAATCTAAAGTTATTCTTCTCAAGTGACCATCACCACATTCATGTGACCAAGAAAGTTCACCCGAAAGTGTCTCAGGAAATCCTTTGCTCCAAAGCGTGTTTTTAGGGTTGAAGGAAGCATAAGCATGGGTCTAGTGGAAACAAATTTCCTTATACCTAACATTATAGAAAATTTGCATGAAAGGTGCATCCATGCAGTACCAAAAGTCCATTAATATTACGAGAGGTGGGAAGCTAGAGGATTGGTACTCACTAGATCAACTCACGTCAGTACCATCTGGTCCAAATTATACAAATCAGCGTAGAATCAAATTCTGTGAATCAATATCAATAAGAGGACCTTATAAGGCTTACTCTTCAGTTGTATAATAAGAAAAGGGGGTGGTTGTAAAAGTCAGAAGTTTACCTGTCGGTCTAAGTCTAAATCCCAAATCCAAGAGATCTAAAAAGAATAAATAAAGTTCTAGACCAGATATCCAAAGGTATCACAGTAAATAATAAAGTATTCCAACAAGTACCCAAAGTTAATAATAGGACCATTTTCCATACTTCAGTCTAAATGTGAAGACACATACTGTTAAAGATGTTAGAGGGGATATAATTATCTTAATATCTATAAAAAAGTCCTAAACTCTTCGGGCGTCCTCCGAAAGTGTGACCTCCTTAGGTCACCTAGGATAAGTAAATACAAATAACGTATCTTTGTAGCATGTACAACTCGGTAATTGTCTAACATGAAGTTAATGAACGTTATTATATAAAACTTGTGTGATAAAAAACCATAGTAGTCCGAGATCTACTCATGAGATTTCTATGTTAACCAGGGGTAATAAAGAAGGAACCACTCAATCAATTACTGCTGAGTACCAAAAACTCAGAGCGGTTCCCTAAGTGTGCACCAACTATTTAAAAAGTAATACAACATACTAGTCATATACACGGGTGCAAACTCTCCACAGTTGGGACAAAAGCCGTTCAGTCACACCCGCACTAAATCTCTTAAATACGTGCCCAACACTTACTGATTGTAGCTGGCTGTGAAGCGTGGTATGCTCCGTCGTCCGCCGAGTAAGCAAAAACGACTTCTGGCGTGGACGATAGGCACCATCTTGAAGTTCTCTTATATCGTCCCAAATTAACGTCCATTATGTCACAACGTACAAGAAAAACCAGGGAGAATGCGGCGGCCATCTTAGAGTGACCAAAGAAGTGTGTAAATATGAGTGAAGAAATGGCAAAAAATATGATACTATCCATTATTTAGAATGAAGGAAATATAAGCCTTAATGGAGTTTCTAACTAAACGAAATATCTTAGTGGCGAATAATTTTGTGTATTCCCAAAATGACAACCGTCACGTCCCGATAAGGTTCAGACCTAAATAATGTATATAAGCCATCTTGGAATCACATGATGGCAGTTATCTTGAAATGTCTATATGGGACAAGGGAAAAGATCTAGGTCATAGCCATATCTAGATATAATTGAGTCTTGTATCAACTTAGCGTAATTCCATACAAAAGAGTCATTGATAAAAATTATCATAAATCCGAGTCACGCATTCACAATATAGAAGAGTCAGGTCCCCAGTCAATCAATAAGACCGTGGCATCTGTTATAGCATATCCAAAATGTTGATCTGATTAAGATTGATGTATATAAGTTTGTTCGCAAACTGAAGCTGAAGAGACATTTTCATTTTCAGGACAAGTCGAGTACTGAAGTTAGGACAACAACACCAGAAGGTGAATATTCTATACAAGATGCCATTAACACAACCACTCTACTTTCATTAACAGCAGATAAAGATGAAGAGACTAGTGTTAGAGAACTGTTGGCACATCTAAGTATAGATACGGAACACACTACAAATAGTGGATTGAAACCCAGGTCAAAATGGACTCCGAACTTGCCTGCAGACAACTGTTGTGACTTATTTTTCAAGAAAGTCTGCAGAGACTTAGATAATATTCCTTCAAGAAGAATGAGTAATAGATGGACAGCGACAGAAAACCTCACCCCTGGGTAGAGAAGGGCACTTAAGGAATTACGTGAAGATGTAGATTTGATTATCAGAGAAGCGGATAAGGGGGGCTGTGTGGTGGTGATGAATAGAACTGACTACCATAGGGAGATTTACTCTCAACTTGACAACAGAGACAGCTACAGCCCCCTGGACACTAACCCTATACCCCGTATTGCCAACGAGATTAATCAGAATATCAAGATTTGGTACGATCAGGGACTCATTTCATTTGAAGAATACTTGTTTTTGAAAGTGGAACACCCCAGGTAACCCTGTTTATATACCCTCCCAAAAATACATAAAAATGCCACTTTTCCACCAGGTAGACCGATCGTTTCAGGCATTGGTAGACCTACGGAACGATTATCACAATTTGTGGATGTTTTTTTGCAACCTTTAGTGGTGAATTTGCCATCCTACATCAAAGACACCAAGCATGTTCTCAACCTGATGAGTGATGTTGTCTGCGAAGAGGGGATGTTTATGGTTACACTTGATGTAGTTTCACTATATACAAATATCAAGACGGAGTGTGGAATGATAGTTATGACACACTTTTTGAACAAGAGATCTGCTCATCTACTGTCATATACTGAAATGTTACTTCAAATGATAAGGTTAATACTGGACAATAATACTTTTCTTTTTGAGGGGAAGTGGTACCATCAAACCGGCGGGACTGCGATGGGCCCCCTCGTATTCCAACCTTTTTATGGGTTGGTTTGAGATGGGGAGGGTCTGGGGCCGGTCGAATTTCCAATGGTCACAGTATATACACTATTGGGGCAGGTTCATAGACGATATACTCATCCTATGGACAGGCTCGGAAACCCAACTTTATGAATTTCTACATTACTTGAATGACAATCCATATAATATATCCTTCACCATGAACTTTGACAGTGGCAGGATTCAATTTTTGGATATTGAATTATATATACACGAGTCTAAAATCATGAGTAGGATGTATAGAAAAGAAACATCCTGTAATGCCTCACTACATGCGAGTAGTGCCCACCCAAGACATCAATTAGAATCAATCCCCTATGGGGAAATGGTCAGGGCCAGAAGAAACTGTAGTACAGAGGACAAATTTACCAGAACTATGACAGACATCAAACAGAGATTCTCTATTAGAGGATATGATAAAAACACAATTAAGAAAGCCAGTATGAGGGCTCTCAAATTGGAAAGAACAAAAACTCTCGCATACAAAAAGCCAGAAGTAAATAAGAATGGTAAAATGATTAAGCCAATATTGCCCTATGGCAGCAATACTGGCGAGATAAGCAGAATACTTAACAGACATTGGCACTTATTGAAGGAGGACAGAGTCTTGGTACAATACATTAATAACAAGGCTAATACGACATTTCGTAGAGGGAAAACTATTAAGGGACTTATTAGTCCAAGCTACCATGGAATGAATAATACACAAAGTAACTGGTTGATGCAACACAATAAGGGCTCTTATAAGTGTGGGCATTGCCTAATTTGTGGATTGACAAAGGAGAGAACAAGATTCAGCTACAACAATAGCCGTTTGTTTCATATTACTAGCAATATTACATGTACTACACGATATGTTGTTTACATTCTGATATGCAAGTGTGATAAGATATATGTGGGGAGTACGATCAGGATGCTGAAGTATAGGATAATGGAACATCTAAGAGCGGTCAAACAGGGGGACCCGAAATATCCCTTTCCCTTCCACACACTCACATGTGAAAAACAAACGAAATATAGGGCCTTTGATTACCATGGGCTGGAAATGATTCCCCGTGGGGAAAGAGGTGGCAATCGAGAATTGCAGCTGAGACGTAAAGAGGCAATTTGGATTTTGCGCTTGAAAGCGGTAGATTATGGTCTGAATATTGACCGAGAATTGCACCACTTTCTAGGGGAATGAATTTTACAGGGTAGCTAATATTTCCTGTATCATAGAGAGGCTACTATTTACTAATGATTGTAAATTAAGTAAAAAGATTATGTCAACAATGGAAAACCAATTGTATTAAAGCATGTATGTACATCCCTTTGACGATGAATTAATATGTCATTGAATTGTAGGTGCTATTTGTCCATAACATTGAAATGAAGAATATAGTAGAGTAAGACAAGCACCATCCCAATGTCTTCTAGGATATATTGCAGAATCTTACTAGCGTGAAGGACATTATAATGACATATTACATCTGATACTCTCCAATGATTGAATATGCCTGACTATTGGTATAATGATAACTACGAGAGGATGTCAAGATAAGATGTTTACTAAAGAGAGCTCAGGATGAATTATGTTGTCTGATCATAGTCAGTCCTATTACACCTTTTTCACTTTCTGTTATAACTATAATGCATGGATTGGTTTTGGTAATCTTTCTGCTATCCCCTCTTTATACTCCTGATGGCTGCAACGTTTGGAAGAAGTGTGACAACTTTATGGAGAGGCAGCGCATGTAATAGCGCTTTCAAAGTAACTAATGTGGCGGTTTCACTCGTATTGTCATATATTTGGGATAATTTGCTCGCATAAACTTGAATTTTTATAGAGCCATGGTTATGGATCACAGGAATTCGATTTTGGATATGCTATAATAGATGCCACGGTCTTATTGATTGACGGTGCACCTGACTCTTCTAGATTGTGAATGCGTGACTCAGATTTATGATAATTTTTATCAATGACTCTTCTAGTATGGAATTAAGCTAAATTGATACGAGACTCAATTATATCTAGATATGGCTATGGCCTAGATCTTTTCTCTTTTCCCATATAGACATTTCAAGATAACTGCCATCATGTGATTCCAAGATGGCTTATATACATTATTTAGGTCTGAACTTTATCGGGACGTGACGGTTGTCATTTTGGGAATACACAAAATAATTCGCCACTAAGAGATTTTGTTTAGTTAGAAACTACATTAAGGCTTATATTTCCTTAATTCTAAATAATGGATAGTATCATATTTTTTGCCATTTCTTCACTTATATTTACACACTTCTTTGGCCACTCTAAGATGGCTGCCGCATTCTCTCCGGTTTTTCTTGTACGTTGTGACGTAATGGACGTTAATTTGGGACGATATAAGAGAACTTCAAGATGGCGCCTATCGTCCACGCCAGAAGTCGTTTTCGCTTACTCTGCGGCCGACGGAGCATACGACGCTTCACAGCCAGCTACAATCAGTAAGTGTTGGGCACGTATTTAAGAGATTTAGTGAGGGTGTGACTGAACGGGCTTTTCTCCCAACTGTGGAAAGTTTGCGCCTGTGTATATGACAAGTATGTTGCATCACTTTTTGAATAGATGGCGCACACTTAGGGAACCGCTCCGAGTGTTTGGTACTCAGCGGTAATTGATTGAGTGGTTCCTTCTTTATTACCCCTGGTTAACATAGAAATCTCATGAGTAGATCTCGGATATTATGGTTTATTATCACATAAGTTTTATATAATACCGTTCATTAACTTTAAGTTAGACGATTACCGAGTTGTACATGGTACAAAGATACATTATTTGTATTTACTTATCCTAGGTGACCTAAAGACGTCACACTTTCGGAGGACGCCCGAAGAGTTTAGGACTTTTCGATCGATATTAGGATAATTATATCCCCTCTACCCCCTTTAACAGTATGTGTCTTCACATTTAGACTGAAATATGGAAAATGGTCCTATTATTAACTTTGGGTACTTGTTGGAATGCTTTATTAGTTATTGTGATACCTTTGGATATCTGGTCTAGAACTTTATTTATTCTTTTTAGATCTCTTGGATTTGGGATTTGGACTTAGACTGACAGGTAAACTTCTGACTTTTAGAACCCCCCCTTTTTTTATTATACAACTGAAGAGTAAGCCTTATAAGGTCCTCTTATTGATATTGATTCACAGAATTTGATTCTACGCCGATTTGTATATTTTGGACCAGTTGGTACTGACGTGATTTGATCTAGTGAGTACCAATCCTCTAGATTCCCACCTCTCGTAATATTAATGGACTTTTGGTACCACATGGATGCACCTTTCACGCAACATATCTATAATGTTGGGTATAAGAAAATTTGTTTCTACTAGACCCATGCTTATACTACCTTCAACCCTAATAACACGCTTTGGAGCAATGTCTTTCCTGAGACACTTTCGGGTGAACTTTCTTGGTCACATGAATGTGGTGATGGTCACTTGAGAAGAATAACTTTAGATTGCTCCTCCTGATCAAAAAATGTTTATATTGTAGATATATTGCCTTGATGAAGTCTGCTGTAACTGTCAGCTGTAGACGAAACACGTGTTGGCAAAAGGGCATCTGTAAAGACGGTGGAATAAATAACCTCTGAAACCACGACCTCAGCTTGGAAGACTCTGTGTGCTTGGAGTAATTGATGGAGTTGTAAGAATTTGGCTGAAGGGGGAGATGAACTAAACATTCCATCCATTAGCCAAATGGCAGATTGTGATAAGATTTTTGGTAGTGCTAAATATAATTATTCTTTCATCATCATTTTTGTTGGCTTTGAAGATGAATTCTTTGGTGTGTATCCTCGGATGTGAGAATGTTTCCATCAGAAACGCTTGTAGGTGCTTGTGGAGCTTGTCTCATTGCTCTACGTTTCCTTCTTATTGTTGTCTTCAGGTATAAGATTAATGGTATTTGTCAAATCACTTGAGGGGCGATTTCGGGGGCATATACTTTAATAATTGCCCTACAGGAACTGTAGTGCTGGTAGATGAGTCCTTTATGTCCTGTGTTTCTAATTCCCTTTTCTGCCACAGAAGGTGGATGCTTAAACTCTTTCACATTTTCTATGCTAATAATGACTGTGTTTATTTATTTATTTATTTATGGCTAGACCCGTAGGTATCTGAGCGCTTTACATGAGGATCAGCAAGTTAAAGATTATATAATTACTTCAGTTACAGATTCCAAGAATAGACATCAGAGAAAGATAGAGGGAAGGAAACATAAGAGGGAGGTGAGGAAAAACAATGTCATATGTCCGGCTGGGTAGGTGACAGCCGAAGGGGTGAGCCAGGGCCAAACTCCTCTATAGCTGCATAGGACAGCTCCACCGGGCATCGGCCAAGGTTGTTCGGACTCCGCGGTGAAAACAGGCAGTTGAAAAACATGCTATTACACAATAATATAAGTTATTTTCGCGTTACGTAGCAAAGACAAAACGTCTTATGTGGAATGGAAGGTAGAGGGGGAAAGGTAAACAGGGGAGAAAGGAATGCAGCTAGCGTCAGGCTGACCAGAGGGGGTGAAGGGACTTCAGGGGAAACAGGCAGTCAAAGTGAAAGATAGACAAGACCGTGAAGCACCGTTAAGAACAATGTCCGATGTCCGGCTGGGTAGGTGACGGCCGAGGGGGTGAACCCTAGCCAGACTCCTCTATAGCTGCATAGGACAGCTCCACCGGGCATCGGCAAAGGTTGTTCGGACTCCGCGGTGAGAACAGACAGTAGAAAAACATGAGATTATACAATAACATAGGTTATTTTCGAGTTACATAGCAAGACAGAAACATCTTATGTGGAATGGAAGGTAGAGGGGAAAGGTAAACAGGGGAAAAGGAATGCGGATAGCGTCAGGCAGACCAGAGGAGGGAAGGGACTTTAGGGGAAAACAAGCAGTCAAAGTGAAAGATAGACAAGACCGTGAAGCACCGTTAAAAACAATGTCCGATGTCCGGCTGGGTAGGTGACGACCGAAGGGGTGAACCATGGCCAGACTCCTCTATAGCTGCATAGGACAGCTCCACCGGGTAACGGCCAATGGTACTTGGGTTCAGCGGTAATTACAAACAGATTCGGTTTTTCGCCCATGGTATAACAATGATAACAGATTTGCATGGTTACGTTAGTTAACAGTTGCATAATCAAACATAGGAGATCAAGACCCCAGTAGAGGAAGGAGGGAATAAGGGAGGGAGAAGAAAAACAGGTGTCAGGGAAGCAGATCAGTTCTGGTAGACTGGCAATGGAGGAAAAGTGTCTCATGGGGGCCCAAAAGTTAGAGCAAGCGGGACCAAAACCCAGGTGGGGCCACATAGATACTCGGTCCATTGCCAATAACAAACACCATGCAGGGTCATCTCGGCACCTAATTTGAGATTGTGTGTCAGCCCCCAATTGTCAGCTCCCACAGTCTCACCGGCAGCCGATTAAGTCAAGGTGAGGGGGGTCATCCAGCGGCACAGGTTTGGTGTTTCCGGGCCACTCATAACCAGCACAGAACAGTTGTGTGCAGCCACACTCAGGAGCTGCCCTAACGGTCCCCCGTGCAGTGTCAGTGCCACCTCAAAAGGACCTTATCGCATGGAGTTCCAGCCTGTAAGACAAGCGTGCACCCCCCAGGCAGCGCTGCAGAGAGGAAAATGTCCGGTGTCTGCTTTCAGCGCCGGACGCACCCGTGGGGGGGGGGGGAATTACCTCACCTCCGACAGCGGAATGCCACCGAATGATGCCTCCGAGTCCCCCCTCAACCACCTGCCCGGAACAGCGGTCCCGCAACGAGCCCAGGCACCTTCGTTCAGCTCCCCGGGCGCCATCTTAGCATATTTACTGGCAGGGACGTCTGTCAAACAAGGGCGCCATCTTAAGGTCAGGTTACAGTCGAACAAATCTTTCATTAAAGTGGCCAAGATCTGACAAACACGGGAGCCATCTTAAGGTCAGGCTCTGAGCTCATGGGGATCGCTGCGTAGATGAGCTTGGCTTTGCAATAGCTCATTCCTAATAAGATGTCAGGCACCGCATCAGCAATACTTGCCCAGGTTATAGGATTCAGCCGCTCAGCCCCGCCGGAGAAGGTGAGGCGCGCCCCGTACATCCTCTATGGTCGCCATCTTAGGGTCAGGCCGATTAAAACTGTTGGCACCACCACAGGCCTTTTGTGATCTGTGAATCATATAAATTACATAAAATACTTAATTGTTTGTTAAAAATATATTCTAAACTTATGTATTCTTTGTCTTCATATATGGAACTTTTCGTCTTGAATGGAAGTTTCAGTATATCCTTGATTGAACTTTAAGTAGTTTAAATGTTTTCTCATTAATTATCTGTATCGGAATATAATGTTTGCATGTTTATATGAGTGTGTGTGTGTGTGTGTGTATATATATATATATATGTATATATATATTAACTACTGGCGGTCGCCAGTAGGTAGTTATAGTTATTTCTATTCAAAAATCATTTTTTCTTTTGCCAATATCTTTGGCGCCGTTTGATGAATCTTCGCGAAATTTTCAAAACTAATGGTTCACTCAGGTCAGCTCCTGTCTTGAAAATTTCGGGGTGATTCGTCAAGCGTGGGCAGATAAAAAAGGGGGTCCCAAAACGTGTTTTCCCCATGTTAATTTCCATAGGAAACTTTAGAAAAAGCTGCAGCCCGAACTGCTGAACGGAATTACACCAAATATGGCAAAAAGGTAGGTCTTGGTTCAGAAAGTGTTCTTTTTTTAAATGGTGCAAATCCGTTCAGTAGTCCCTGAGAAATTCAAAAAATAAAAATATCGATATCTGGTGGCCGAGGAGGATTTGCGAACCTTCCCGAGCATGAGCTTCATTTTGATTGGCTGTCAACACTCCAAATCAAGAAGTGTTGGCAGCCATCTTGTGACTCGGTAAAACTGAGTCACAAGAAAACAGTAAAAAAAAAAAAAACAAGAAAAGGGGGCAGAGTAGAAACACCCTGACCCCCTAGGCCGGCTCAGGGGGTCCCACAGGGTGCGCCAATCCCGCCGAAAAATAAAAAAGAACAAAGTGTGGTCTCGCGCGCTTTATTTTAATCAGCCCCCGGGTGGGCCAGGTCCCTGGGGCCTTGAGACATATATATGCGGGGGCCACGCGGGCCCCTGCAGCCCTGGGGACCACCACCTCCCCGGGGCTTTTTTCATCAATGGGCATTGAGGCCTCGTGAGCCCCCCCAACCCCCGGGGACCCCCACCTCCCCGGGGCTTTAGTTATTAATGGGCAGGGGGGCCTCGCTGGCCCCCCAAGCCCTGGGGACCGTCACCTCACTGGGGCTATTCCAAAAAGTAAGAGTGGGGGGTCTCGAGCCCCCCCACACTGCCCCGGGGACCACCACCTCCCCGGAGCACTAATTATTGAAGTGCTGGGGTCCGTCGCGGACCCCCAGCCCCAGGGACCACCACCTCCCTGGGGGCTATTTACATGTTTGGAGGGGGGCTACGTGGCCCCCCTTCTGGAGCCCTTTATGGCCCTGGGGACCGTCACCCCCCAGGGCCGGCTCCAGCAATGTCCCGGGGTGCCCCCCGGGACATTGCAGTCCCGCCCTGTCATTGCAAACTCTGCGTCACTTTATGGAAGTGAGAGCAGGAAGCGTGCTCTCGCTTCCATGAAGCGAAGCAGAATTGCTTTTGGACAAGGGGAGCTGCATGTCAGTAGCTCCCCTTGTCCAAAAGAAATGCTGGCTCTCGCAGGAGGCGGGGAGCCGGCTGGGACCGCGGTGGCATTGGGGCTTCTCCCGTGGTCCCCAACGTGAGGGCCGGCCCCAGGGGATGGGGTCCCCGGGGCTAGAAGTTGCCCAGGGAAGGGGGGCCACGCGGCCACCCTACCCTAATTTAAAAAAAAAAAAAAAGAGGCCACGCCCCGGGGGATGGGGTCCCCAGGGCCAAAAATGGCCTCAGGAGGGGGGCCGCGTGGCCTCCTTCCCATTTTTTTAAAAAAAAATGGCTCAGGCCCTGGGGGATGGGGTCCCCAGGGCCCAAAAATAATTAAGGGAAGGGGGGCTACACAGCCCCCCTTCTAAAAATATCAAAAGAAAAGAAAAACCGACATCTCGCCGGAGGCCCCGCCCCCTCCCTGCACCACTCTGAAAATGCGCCTCCTGGCGCGTCCTGGGTTGGGGGATTAAGTCCCTTAGAATCTTAAGGGTCCTTAGGGGCCAACCAGCCCACCAGGTGCTTCCAGTAAGCCCCACACAGTGGGATTTCTGAGAGGTGGTCAGAGGCCATGCCCCTTTTTACACCACTCTGCAAACGCACCTCTTGGCGCACTGCTGGTGGGGCAATGAGGTCCTCTTGTGTCTTGAGGACCTCAGGACTAAAGTGGACTTCATCCCCCGAGCAGCAGTGCGCCAGGAGGTGTGTTTGCCGAGTGGTGTATAAAGGGGGCGTGACCTCGGACCACTCTCAGCAATCCAGCTGTGTGGGTCTTACTAGAGATAACAGGAGGGCTAGTTGGCCACCAGGGACCCTCAGGGGGCAAGGGGACTTCATCCCCCAACCAAGAGCACACCATGAGGTGTGTTTTCAAAGTGGTGCAGAAAAGGGGCATGGCCTGTGTCCACCTCTCAGCAATCCCACTGTGTAGGGCTTACTAGAGGAGTCAGGTAGGCTAGTTGGCCCCTAAGGACCCCCAGCATCGAAAGTGTATTTAATCCCCATCAAAGAGCGCGCCAGGGAGCGCGTTTGCAGAAAGGTGGGCAAAGGGGGCGTGGCCTGCTATGAGAACTTACCAGTGCTGTTGTGTGGGACTAACTGAAGGTAACAGGTGGGGTAGTTGGCCCCCAAGGACGTCCTTGGGGGCCAACTACCCCTCCTGTTACCTCCAGTAAATCCCACACAGTGGTATTGCTAAGAGGTCTTCGGAGGTCATGCCCCCCTTTCTCCACCACTCTGCAAACGCACCTCCTGGCACACTACAGGTTGGGGGATGAAGTCCACTTTACTCCTGAGGGACTTTGGGGCCGAGAAGTAGGCCTGGGCGGTAAATTCTGTTCCGCTCGCGGAATTTGCGAAATTTGGGTAATTTCGCGTTCCGCGGAGAACTTCAAAATTGCCAAAAATTCCGCGATCGCCGGCTTCGCAGAGTTTTTTGCTTGTTCGCGCTTTCAAAATGCGTGTTCGCAAGATATTTCTCCCCGAGCACGCAAACAGCGTTCGCGAACAGGAAAAAAGCATCGCGAACGGGCAGAACAAGCAATTCCGCGTGTTCGCGGAACTTTTGCGTGCTCACGGAGATTTTTTACCATTTCGCAGAGCTTTGCGTAGCGCGACTACGCAAATTCCGCCCACCCCTACCGAGAAGCCCTCCTGATACATCCTGTAAGTCCTACGCAGCTAAATTCCTGAGCGCTGGTCGGAGGCCCAGCCCCCTTTCTCCACCACTCTGCAAACGCGACTACAAGTTAAAGAAGCATTTGGAATGTAATAGGTCTCGAATTTGCGAAAGTTACGGCTATTGGCGTTGTAAATGTAAAAGTTTTTTACTAATGTTTTTTGGAGTGGAGTGGATGTACGTTGTGTGTAGAGGAATTATGTGGTATGTTGTGCAGTTAAATTATTTGGATAGAAAGTATGTGGTATTTAGTGTATAGGAATTATATAGAGTGGGATTATGTGTTATGGAGAGTAATTATGTGGTATGGTAGTCTGTGTTGTGGAGTGGTAACCTCAGGTTTAGTCTTCCACGTTTCCATAGAAGCTAAACTATGAACTCAATGAGACAAAAAAAAGAAGGAATCACTGACGAGCACTTCTAGACCAAGTCGGAGGAATGAGCAGGACACTGGAATTATGCGACTGTTTGGCTGCACCGACTTTCGCACAATTATACATTTTCCGCATCAGCCACATAATCCATCATCTGCTGCCTAATCTGCAGATTTGAACAAAAAAAGCCTTATTTCTAGCTCAAACGGCTCAAACGTTACCAAAAATTGCTGCGACAAGTGTTACAGCGTGGTGGAAGGTCCTTTGCAAACCTAGAATGGTCACCTGTTACTTATTGCTAAATGTGGGTGTTAAATTGGTACTAATGGTGTGCAAGCCACTCTTACTTCTTTCTGCGCCTCTCTTGCCTCTTTCTCCATTTCTGTTGCTTCTTTCTGCACCTTTCTTTCTTTTTCTGCACTTCTCTTGCCTCTTTCTGTACATCTCTTCTACTTTCTGCACCGCTTTTGCCTCTTTATGCACCCCTCTTGCCTCTTTCTGCACCTCTCTTGCCTCTTTCTGCACCCTTCTTCTCTCTTTCTGCACCCCTCCTGCCTCCTTCTGCCCCCTCCTGCCTCTTTCTTCACCCCTCGTATCCCTTTCTGCATCTCTGTTGCTTCTTTCTGCACTTCTCTTGTCTCTTTCTCCACCCCTCAGCCCTCTTTCTGTACCTCTGTTGCTTCTTTCTGCACTTCTCTTGCTTCTTTCTGACCATGACCATGTCAGGAGTGATGTAATATGCGACATCATCAGCAGTGCATTGCGGGGGCACGAGTTATAGTTAGCTCAACTAACTATAACGGCCGAATTTCTCTGGTTTTGTATGAGTGAAATGTCCAACTAACTATAGCGTCCCTGAAACCTGTGGTTTTTTCAGTGAATAAATATATATATATAGATATATAGATATATATCTATTTATATATATATATATCTATATATATATATATATTTATATATATATATATAGATAGAAAGATAGATGGATAGATAGATAGATAGATAGATATACACAAATGCAATGCTGCTCCTTGCAAATTCGTGTAAATAAATACCTCAACATAAAATATATCACTCACTCAGTAGTTGTTGTGTTACGTTACTTTAATTTATAATGTGCAAGAATCACCCCGGGAGGGGTATGTCAGCGTGAATACCAAGATAACAGGCAAGAAATAACACAGTTAGAGTAGGCTAGTCTTAAGCAATTTCCTGAATTGGAAGTGATCCATGCAGGTTTGGATTTGAAGAGCTTCATATTATAAACAGTGTTTTATTGAAGCAACATACAACGTGTTTCAGCGTGGAGTCCTAAACGCTTCATGTGTTGCTTCAATAAAACACCATTTATAAGTGAGTGAGCGATATATTTTCTTTTGTGGTATCTATCTATCTATCTATCTATCTATCTATCTATCTATCTATCTATCTATCTATAGATATATGGAGTATATATATATATATAAATATATATATATATATCCATCAAACAAAGGTTACCCTTATGGAAGAGCCTCCAGGTAAGTGGTAAAAGCGCTTTTCTTTAATGGGAAACAGCAGAGCACAAAACAGCAAACGTGCTTTTAAAAGTCAAATGGCAACCTCTGCCAAACGCGTTTCAGGTTTCCCTTTCGTCAGTGGCTGATGGTGCTACGATACTCCAGGTGGCTTGTGCAACTAATTTATCACCGATGAACCTCCCCAGAGGGCGTAGCCGTTCCTACAGCATTCTGGTTCACGTAGTTGCATAATGTATATTGCTCAAGTGAGTTGTTCCCCAGAGTCCGGTAATGTTCATACTAAATCCCCAGTGGGTAAAAACAAATGTCTCGTTTGGGCGCTGCTTGATTTATGGATCCCATTTAGGCTATACCTCCCGCTTTCCTGATGACCTCTCACCCGAAGTCATCGCGGGTCCGCTCCAGCAGTGTGGCATCTTCCGCGACTGGGCCAGCCGCTACTTATCCATCAAACAAAGGTTACCCTTATGGAAGAGCCTCCAGGTAAGTGGTAAAAGCGCTTTTCTTTAATGGGAAACAGCAGAGCACAAAACAGCAAACGTGCTTTTAAAAGTCAAATGGCAACCTCTGCCAAACGCGTTTCAGGTTTCCCTTTCGTCAGTGGCTGATGGTGCTACGATACTCCAGGTGGCTCGTGCAACTAATTTATCACCGATGAACCTCCCCAGTGGGCGTAGCCGTTCCTACAGCATTCTGGTTCACGTAGTTGCATAATGTATATTGCTCAAGTGAGTTGTTCCCCAGAGTCCGGTAATGTTCCTACTAAATCCCCAGTGGGTAAAAACAAACGTCTCGTTTGGGCGCTGCTTGATTTATGGATCCCATTTAGGCTATACCTCCCGCTTTCCTGATGACCTCTCACCCGAAGTCATCGCGGGTCCGCTCCAGCAGTGTGGCATCTTCCGCGACTGGGCCAGCCGCTACTTATCCATCAAACAAAGGTTACCCTTATGGAAGAGCCTCCAGGTAAGTGGTAAAAGCGCTTTTCTTTAATGGGAAACAGCAGAGCACAAAACAGCAAACGTTTACATCAAACTTCAAAAACAACAAAGTCCATTTAGGGATCCACAATGGTCAATAAAGAGAATTTGAGTAAGTTAAAGGCTTTTATTATCTATCCAATAAGATTTGACTGTTTTATTCAGTAAATATTAATCTCTTAGTCATCATTATTAGAAATTCAAATAATCCATTATTTGGTATTTCAAAAAAAGGTAAAATAGGGAATAGAAATATTGTGGCATGAAGCCTAAGCATTTAAGCAACAAAGACTCTTGCAAGCTGGAAAGTATTCTCAGCTATAAATCAACAGGTGTCTCTAAAAAAGAAAAGGGCTCAAAGGAGATCTCTCCTGAAGAGAAGTAATCCTAAGAATCCCAGAAGAGAGTCCTAACTTGTTTTTGGAATACACGCGAATGTAAATTTGCTTAAAACATGGTTGGTTACAGTAGATGCATTCCAAGTACTCGGCATTCAATCAGATTTTAGCAAACCCTGGGAACAGGTAAACGCCCACTTTCTCATGCTTGACAATAGGCCACAGAATCAAGTCCTTGAAAAGATACTTCCTCCACATCTTGCGGTTCAGACAGTTCTTCTCATGAGTCATATTTTCTGCCATCTGATCTCCTCCCAGTGAGAACCTCACTATCAGTTGTCTAATATATAACAAAGGCCTATTGATTAACTAACCGGAGGCGTCTGGAAAGTTGCAGCATCTGCAGTGGAAGAGAAAAATATCTTGTGCAAAACAACAGAGAAAAACAGGCTTTTTAGTCCTAATATATAAATCAATGTTGATATGGCATCTGGAGTTAGGCTAACTTAAGTCAGTATGTTATTGTTTCTTTTGTATGCTTGTAATGCCTAAGCATGATTACCTACTACAAAAATTCCAATAATTATATGTATGTTAATTAGCATACACTTTTGCACTTTCCATTTAAATGTGCTTTTGTTTGTAAATTGAGGAAATTTGCAATATCAGCCCCCCCCTTTTGATTGCTAGAATAGCCATCACAATTTATCACAAATGAATCTCTAAGGTGCACTTTCCCCTTTTGCTGAGTCATCTATTTTATTTTTAAAGTTTCCACCTCCTTCAACTTCTTGTAAGCCATAGTCTTTCTTCCTTCCATTTCCATTTCTTTCCTTCTTTGTCTTTCCTTTTCTTTATTTCTTCTTTATGTTAGGTAACATCTAAATCCTTCATATACAGCAAACATGCATATTAAGCAAATGCCCCCCTCGCATCTACCACAGAGCCGCGGCCGCCATCGCACCCGAACTACAACGCACCATCAACACCACCTTCAAAACAGGCACCTTCCCAGACGACTGGAAGCGCGCAGAAGTCAGACCCCTGCTCAAGAAGTCCACAGCTGACCCCACCGACCTCAAGAACTATCGGCCCATCTCGCTCCTCCCCTTCGCAGCCAAAGTTGTAGAGAAAACAGTCAACAGGAAACTGTCACAATTCATTGAAGAGAAAGCCGTCCTCGACCCGTCACAATCCGGATTCCGAAGCAACCACAGCACAGAGACCGCCCTACTCACCGCCACAGACGACATCCGCACCCTCCTGGACCAAGGCCACTCCGCAGCCCTCATCCTACTCAACCTATCAGCGGCCTTCGACACCGTCTCCCACCGCACACTAGTCGCCAGACTACACGACGCAGGCATACAAGGAACAGCCCTGGACTGGATCCGATCATTCCTCACCGGAAGAAGCCAAAGGATCAGACTCCCACCCTTCCTCTCTGACCCCACGAAAATCACCTGCGGAGTCCCACAGGGTTCATCACTGAGCCCCACCCTCTTCAACATCTACATGGCCCCCCTCGCAGCCATCGTCCGACAACACAGCCTCAACATCGTATCCTATGCCGACGACACCCAGCTCATCCTCTCCCTCACCAAAGACCCCACCACTGCCAAACTCAACTTCCAGAAAGGAATGCAAGACGTCGCAGTCTGGATGACCAACAGCTGCCTAAAGCTCAACGCAGAGAAGACAGAAATCCTCGTCCTCGGTACCACCCCTTCTGCATGGGACAGCATCTGGTGGCCGACCGCCCTTGGACACCCACCTACCCCCTCAGACCACGCCAAGAACCTTAGCATCGTACTCGACTCATCACTCACAATGAACCGACAGGTCAACGCCGTCACCTCCAGCAGCTTCAACACCCTCCGCAAGACCTTCAAGTGGATCCCCCCTGACTCAAGGAAAACAGTCACCCACGCACCCATCACCAGCAGACTGGACTATGGAAACGCACTCTATTACGGCATCAACATGTCCCTACTCTGCAAACTCCAAACAATACAGAACACCGCCGCCAGACTCGTCCTCGGCATCCCCCAACACGAACACATCAGCCAACAGCTACGAAGTCTGCACTGGCTCCCCATGGAGAAAAGAGTCACTTTCAAAATCCTCACTCACGCCTACAAATGTCTACACAACAACGGACCCAAATACCTCAACGACAGAATCAACTTCCACGTACCCAAAAGAAACCTCCGATCTTCCAACCTCGCACTGGCCGAAACCCTGCACATCCACAGAGCCAGAGCAGGCGGAAGATCCTTCTCTCACATTGCAGCCAAGACCTGGAACGAGCTACCGGCAGACATCAGACGCGCCCCCTCCCTGAACACCTTCAGGAAGACCCTCAAGACCTGACTCTTCGGCTAAACAGATCTGCGGACCCCCCCCTCATCGCCTTGAGACCCTCATGGGTGAGTAGCGCGCTTACAATTCCCTGATTGATTGATTGAAGGTTTGGGTAAGGGCTAAGGGTGGGCAGAATTTGCGGAGTTGCGTTCCGCGAAATTCCGCGAAACGGCAAGAAATCTCCGCGAGCACGCGGAATTTCGCGTGCTCGCGGAGATTTGGCTGCGCCCGTTGAATCCTGCCCTGCATATTTATCCACGAAGATGCCACCATTTTGTGCAATACCTCTACTCAACTGGAGTACTTTCTACTGGCTAATCAGTAAGTGCTACCTCGTTGGGTAAATGTATAGTGCCTTTCCTACACTACAGCTGCGTAAAGGTCCAGAAGAATTGACCCCAGTGACCTGTGTGTCTGTAACTTTGCCACCGCGCCGAAAGCGCCGGGGTCCTTTGATTAAGCTGTCCATCATTCTACACGGGGATTGCGCTCGAGAAAATCAAGGATGCAAAGACCTCCATCGGGGATTACAGCTAACTTTTCACGTTGGAAATGGAGAGAAGGCACACCTGCTTAACCACGCTCACGAATTCTACACGAGGATTGAGCTCGGAAAATCAAGGATGCAAAGACCTCTATCAAGGATTACAGCTAACTTTTCACGTTGGAAATGGAGAGAAGGCACACCTGCTTAACCACGCTCACGAATTCTGCACGAGGATTGCGCTCGGGAAAATCAAGGATGCAAAGACCTCCTTCGAGGATAACAACTAACCACGCTCACGAATTCTGCACACCTGCCCTGCATATTTATCAACTCGGGCACCTGCTTCAGTGCTTTCTTGCACCCAAATTCCGTTCCGCCGCAGATCGCGGAAGTTTCGACATTTCCGGAAATGCCGAAATTTCGCAAGTTCCGCGAGCGGAACGGAATTTGCCGCCCACCCTTAGTAAGGGCATTCAATTCTGCCATTTATGCAGAGGTAACACCTTAACCCCAGGAGGCTTCTGCCACTTCTAGAATTGTACAAACAGCAAAGCTGCTCTCAAAGTTCTTCCCCTGCCCTCACAAAGCTCTAAGAAGTCTGGGGTTACAAAAGGCTGGTGTCAGGTTCCCTTTGTGTGTGCTGGAGGCAAGCACTTTGACGTGCAAGTGGGTCAGGGCGCAACTCCTTCCCCAGCCACCCTGCCCACACATATTACCCTTTGTATAACTCACGATAAGCAATAATCAAACCCCAACACTAGAGCCATTAGCAGTCATGTGACTCAGGACACTGGCAAAGGGCACAAATGCTTAGGACAAGAAAATGGCAACTTTCTAAAAATGGCGTTTGCAGAATAGTGACTTAAATTATGACTTTACCATTAAAGATGATTTTAAATTACAATTAATTTGAATCTAAACAGTTTATCTCTATCTGCTATCAATCCAAAGTTAATACTTATTAACTGTAATAAGGTAACCCAGTGTTAGTCAATGGGAGAGATAGGCCTTACGACAGTGATAAACAAGTTTAGGAGTTTTTCACTGGTAGGACATGTAAAACTTAAATACTCATGTCCTACTTTTATATACAATGCACCCTGGCCTATAAGCCTTCAGAACCTACCTTAGGGGTGACATATATGCATTAAAAAGGAAGGTGTAGGCCTGGCAAAATGTTTATTTGGGCAAGTTAAAATGACAGCTTAAAATTGCATAATCCACTGCAGGCCGGAGACATGTTTTAGAAGACTGTATTGGTAGCACAATGAGTGCTGCAGACCCACGAGTAGTATTTCATTTACAGGTCCTGGTACATGTAGTACGATTTAACCATTTTATAGGGACTTACAAGTAAATTAACTGTGCCAGTCAGGTAGATGCCAACTGTACCATGTTTGTGGGAGTGAGCACAAGCACTTTACCACAGATTAGCAAGGAAAAAGTGAGCAGAATCCTAATGTCAACAAAATGGGGTTCAGAAACAGAAGGCGAAAATCTGAGGGTAACCCTGCAAAAAGTGCCAGGTCAAACATGCAGTATCAATTATTTTTTCTGTTTTTGGTTTGAGTGGCCTCTGGGATCCGTCCACAAAGTCTGAGGATTATAGAATCCATATCCCACTTCCTGTTATGTTCTATTTCTTTTGCTTCAGGACATCGGGTCTCAGTCCCCGTATCCTAAAATAAATGCCAAATATCTTTGTTGATGTGAGGCAGCCAATAATTTCTTATCTTTTGATCTGCTGGTTCTGTGGTACTACCCCATATTGAGATATTTATATATTTTTAACTCTATTGAACAAAACGTTTTGGGAGGCCCTGTTGCTTTCTTGGATGTGTCAGCATTTCAAACACTTCTGTATGCCCCCCCGGTGTGACGCACTGCAGCCGGTGTGCTCTAGAACTACATTTCCCAACAACCCCCGCACTTTACACGACCACTTCCAAGGCAGTCTAAACACCATTTAAATGTGCTGCACATCCCCTGAACATCGTCAGATGAGAACAAACACGTGTCTCATCATATTCCTTCATGGGGTTTTCCCGAGCTAGTGCTAGGGTATGTCATGCAATCTGTGATGCCAAAACAAGAGCATATGATTTAAGGATTTTTACATCCACTACTTTTCTCACCTATTTGCAGTGGTTTGCAATGTATACCTTCCACGAGTGCTGTATGGTGGGTTTCACACATAGCTTGAATTCAGCATGCTACAAGGAGCATTGGTTTCTTGTTTTGTCTGTCTCTGTTTGTCTTTTGTGTTTTCCACTTAATTTTTCATTTTGTTCATTTTGTATATTTACTTATTTTAGGGCCAATAAATATTAACAGTAACAGAAGACTTGGGTCTGATTTCCCATCCACCAAAATATAAATCTCATTATTTTATTTATTTATTTATTTATTTATTTATATAGCACAACATTCATCCGAATGGATATCACGGTGCTTAGGAGAGCGAAATCCTAGGTGAGAGTGAAGTGATGTGAGAGGTTTCTGTGTCACTGATCAGACCCTGGGGAACAGATGGGTTTTTAGCTTCTTTCTAAATGCTATGTAGTCATCGGTAAGCCGGAGTTCTAGTGGTTATTGGCAAAATGCCATTGTCAGCAGGAGTTTGCTGCATGTCTGGGTCTTAGTCCTTGCCCTGAGCCCAACCACTCACTGGTGGCCAACACCTGCTATACAGGGCTCACACCTGTGTGAAATAGGGTTGGCCAAAAGGCCTGACTTCTGGCCTTCTGCCATATGCAGCAAGGGTCGGATGAAGGGCATGGCTTCCTGCTAGGCCCTGTACCAAACTCACCACCTTTGGCAGCAGGTGTTGGGCAGTTAACACCTGCTGCATATTGCTATTGACCATGTGGACAGGGTGTTGGGTGCAGGGTCTGGACAGAGGCAAGACCTTGCATCCAAACCTTGATGGTGGCCATTCCCATAGTTCAAGGATTTTTGCCATGTGGAGTGGGATCTGGGCACTGAGTTGGGCCCGTGCCCAGGCCCTGTGCCCAATCATCACTGGACAATGAACTACCGCTGCACACAGTGTATGTTTGTGCATATCAGGTTTGGGCAGAGGACTTGGCCAGAGGCCATACCCACTGAACTGTGCTAAGTCCCAGCACCCAACCCACCATGGATGGCGAACCCCTGCTGCAGATGGCCTTCAGCTAAGAGCAGCAGGGGTTGGGCACATGGCCTTGCCACCAGACTGGCCCTGCACCCAACCACCCACAGGCTGTCTATGCCTGCTGTGCATGCCCATTTTCTGTAGGCAGGTGGAGTTGGCCTCAGGGCGTCACTATCTGACAGGCCCTGCACCAAAACCACTGCCTCTAGCCGTGCACAGCTGGGATTGGCCTCAGGGCTTGCCCACCTGACAGGCCCTGAGCCCAAACCACTGTGGGTGGCCAACCACCATTGCACAAGGCCTTCAGCAGTATGAAAAAAGGGATGACTGAAGAGTCTGGCTGCACTCAAACACCTCACTTTGCACGATCTTTAGCAATGCACTATAGGGTTTGGCACAAGGCCTGCTGATGGCAAACGCACTGCAAGCAGCAATCTCTGCTATACACGGTGGAAGGCCCCATGCAGCATGGGTTAGCTGCAGCCCTGGTGGGAAGCCAAAACCTGCGCCTAACCACCCACGGGAGACCAGTGCATCCTGTCCATTGGGTTGCCTGCATAACCTGGCAGAACTGCTCGTGATTTTTTTTAAAGATTTGCAGATCTAGTTATAGGATCCGTGGACCCATGATGAACCTTCAGACGAGTCCTCAAACTAGATTTCATTTTAGCTGACCCTGCCAATATGCCAATATGAAACTTTGAATCTTGTTGTGCTATTGCTGTACCGTGTCCGTGAAGCTAACACTGTTTTTATGGTACTCAGCTGGGCTCCATGGATCTCAAGGGTCAAGCCAGACATCACAAATCTGGCACCAAGATCGGCAAACCCCACACCAAAATATCTTTTAGAAATAAAGAACGCACCCCCAACATGAGCCTGATCACAGGGATTGCTCATCCTACAGTCTTATGTCACCTTTCAGTTTTTTTTCAGGACACGGGGACCTGCTCAGTACTTTCTGCAATGGTAGTCACAACCTTTTTATTGAAGCTGCAGCTGGGTCAATCATATTGTTCTGGTTTCATAGATCCTTCTGAGGATCTGTGAACCTGAAAAGACTGAGAGGACAAAAAGCTACCTTAGCCAATCAGCTTCAAGTAATTTTCTTAACTTTTGCATCTGCGAAGGTTTGCAAAACTGGTTTCACACAACTCTGTGGATTAATGGTTCAGACATCTCCAAAATGTAACTTCTTCATGCTGCCCTGGGACACATTTTAAATGCTAGTTTCTTGAAAACTGCTTAATGAATTTACAGCAAACCAGTCAATGCCACTTCCTTGTGTAGGGTTCGACATTCATACCGAGTCTGAGATAATTCAATTTTTGATAGATCTGCAGACAATTTGCCACAAACAACCCAATGGAGATGTACATTCTTTGGATATTTTTGTGCAGGTTCTACAAACGGTACCAAAGTTTTTAGCAAAACAAAAATACATTTTCAATGGAAAGTCTGACCTAATCATAATTACAAATTACAAGGGTCTGTTTTCAGAGCCTTTCTTCAGTCATTAAATGTGTCCAAAAAAATTAAATGTGTTTGACAGGAATCACAAATCATGATTTGCGATTTTAATGCCACAGATAAACAAAGTGTTAACCCTTTAAGGCCCACTCTGTAACTTTTCTAAACACTTATATCTCAGAAACTCCAGAATGGATTTACCCAAAACCAACAAAGGCGTGCTTTCTGAGCAAAGTTCCACTTTCATGCCGAGTTTGGTGTAAATGTGTTCAGCTGTTTGGACTGCAGGCATGAGCAAAATGTTAGAAAGGGAAAACACATCTTTTTTCACACCCCTATAATTTTTTTTCCCTCTATGAACCTGCTCAAAAATTGGTTTGCTAGACATTAGCTGACGACGCCAAGCGATTGCAAAGTTTAGTATCCACTAGGCCAATTGTTACAGGCAAATCAATAAATGCCTTTTCAATGGAAAATTTGGCTTACCCACAACTATTTGGAGGCTATAGCCATATAAATATTGTAGTTTAAGTCTTTGTTCTTCGTTTTTGCACCCACAGGGAATTATTGCCTGTCTGAGGGGAAAAACTAGCTCAAAGTCTAAACATGCGAAAAACAGGAGTCTCCTGGATCTACGGGTAGGTCAACAATTATCCTTTATGCTCACAAAATAAAAACTTTCAACGCTCCTTTTTGTATGTATGCTGGATTTATTTTATATATTATATTATATTATGTTATATTATATTGTATTATTATACTATATATGAGAGTACACCCCCAGCATATTATAAGGATATTACAAGACACTCTGGAACTCTGTGACCATAAAAAGGTAAGAGGTAGAAGACCGAGTTTCTTTATAAGGTCATGGGAGTCCAAGGTGACATGCAATGTCCTTTTAATGTATGACAAAAGGGGGATTTTTTACATGGGTACATCATCACCTTTGCCAGAAACTGCTTACGTTGTTGATTTCTTGCTACTTCATATGAAAGAGATAGTATGAGTGAAGACCATATCTCACTTCTGATTCCACTGTTAATTTTAGAAAAACAGACCAAAAAAATGAAAAATAGTTCTAATTTTCTTTATTTAAAGTGCAAATGTAATAATTCCCTATGACCTGCCTTTCACCTTGGATGATGGCTCTTGCAGGAGCCACAAATCGATTGTAATAAATTATCACACTAACTATGTCATTTTGTTAATGGTAACTCAACTGTTTTAAGGAAATTGTAACCAGGTTTTTACAGGGATTGCATGCATCAATATATTATATTATATTATATTATATTATATTATATCGGTAAGGAATTGGCTTATTAGTAGACCTGGAATTTATTTTACTTACTCCGGAGTAATTGGAGTAATTGTACTTATTGCGGATTACTCTTGTGATACGAAATTACCTAAATTACTCGATTATGCCACCTTGATTAATTAAGAGAGTTTGGGGTAAAAATCCTACCACAGGAGCACAGGAAAAACAAACTAAGAGAGAGCGAGCAGCTGCTGGCAAATGCTGTTCGAGTCCTGTAGCATTTTATGCTATTTTCTTCCTCGAGCCCATTTTTGGATATTAGGATTCATTTTGCGCTAAGAAAATAGTGCTCAATGCTGGATTACATTTCTCATGTAATTATGCATATTTTGGAGTGATTTTGCTGTAATTATGAGTACAAGGGCACCCGGGTGCTGCCTTTTCATTAGGGGCTAACAGCGATCCACAAGGCCCCCATCACCCTAGCCACTCACAGCGCCCAGCTCAGCTGTGTGTAGCTAGTGCTAGAGTGACTTTCCTTCTTCACCTGCTGTGCCACTCCTCTGCTCCCCAAGACACAGGCGCGGGTGGCACTGCACTATGTCCCTAGGCAACTAGCCTCCCTGGGGGCAATTCAGCCATGACACGGCTTCTCGATCTCCATTTATGTCACAGATCTCTGGGGCCAGGAGTCATCTTTAGGAGGGGCGCATCGCACCCCCCTCCACAACAAATGAAATTGTGCTAACCCCCATGGGCTTGGCTGTACCCCGGGGAATTTATTTAATTGTAGAGGAATGTTACTTCATTACACCTTTTCAAGGTGATCTTTCTGGCTGTCTGGCTTGATTTGTACTAGGAAGGTGTTGCTTTGCTCCTGGTGCTGAACTCTAGCCACCAGGAGCATTTTCCCAGTCCTCCTGCCCTCTAAATTGTACTTTTGCTGTGGAAGCTTGATTTTCTGCACCAGTTGCTGGACCTGTTTTCTATCTTGACTGTGGATACTCTCTAATGCTTGGATGGACGTATTCCACGGCCCATCCACAGCCAACCAACAGATCACCCTTTCTGCCTTATTGACTATTTGCAGGACACCTGTGTGTGAGTGGAGTCAGGGGCCACACCACAGAAGTCCCAGGGAAGCCATTGAAGGTCCCCCAGCCGGTCCATTCTCTCTACCATTCCTCAAGGGGCATTAGAGGGCCTGTGCCACTGGCCCTGAAGTAACTCATCCTAGTCATGGGTGCAAGCTGAAGTTTCAAAATCCTAAAGTCCATCCTTGCAAAGGATCAGAGCCTTCTTACTTTCAGCTTGGCATTAGTCTGGCATCACAGGTCCAGAATCTGTTCAGGTGGCTTTCTCTTGGGCAGGGCTCAAGTGGCGGTAGAACATTATGAAAGGTAGGCTCCTAGGGTACCACATCATCACTGGGCCCCTTCCCCAGCATTCTGGGACATGTAAAGGTTGCCTCTTCTATTGGTCTATGAAAGTACCTTTCCTGGGAGCCTCAGCCCTACACCCAGATGGCACAGATGACTGATCCCTTCCCACCAAAACTTCTGAGGGGAGCCTCTCTTGTGTTTGGCTCTAGAGGTCTGAGTTTACTCCTATGTTTCTGTGGGCTATGGCTTACATAGGTCAGGAACAGGGAGTTGGGTTGGTAAGCACATACAGATTTTCTCCCCATCCCTTCCTTTTCCAAGAACTGGGCCAAGCACGGTTAATAGCTCTATTGTGTGGGGAGGCTTTTGATTCTTCGGCCTGCCAGCAGAGTAATGAACTGAGCCCAGTAGGGTGTAAAGGATTGGAATCTGATTATAGCTGATCCAGGAAAACATGATAATTCTCAAAGTGCAATAATGAGTAGAGTTATCCCAAAAGTAACAGTTAATCTGCCCTTGGTTGACCCGTCTACCCTAAAATTGATACCTGACTGGTACCGCAAGTGCCAAGTATGGCAAAACTGCAATGGTTCCTTTAAGTAAGCACTATAGATGTACACTACTAACATTATAATGTCTACGCCAATTCACCACCAATTCCGGAAGGGTCCCTTCTGCAACAGGCTACCTGTGGGCAAAAACGGCTGTGCTAGATGGCAGTCTCAATCGCTAAGCCTGCACATGTATGCAAAAACATGTACCCACATGTTTATGTGTAACCAGCACAGAGCCTCATACAGAGCTGCTCAGCAGCAGACGTTATCGTAAAGAGTGAATACAGAGGTTTATGTGAGAAGTTGGCCTGGTATATGCTGTCCACTAATTATAGTGGGCACCTTGCACCAGTCCAAACAACCCCTTATTGGAGATAGGTTAAAGACAACCTTATTGAAAGCTATCCTAGTGGTAGCTATGGAGAGCAGCCTTCAGGCTAAGTCTTGAAGGAATGTAAAGCAGCTTGTTTTACCAGTCTATAATCTCTTGAGTGATCAAATGAAAGAGCACCACACCAGGTATATATTCAAAATATATGTATTTATTGCTAAACACACCCCTCTAGTCTCTTTATGAGGCTAGAGTTCGAAGTACATAAGTTAGAAGTTATTTAAACACAGTAATAGCACGAATACACGTTTGGGCCCTAGGGGCGTACCAAACCATATACCAATAAAGGGGTATAAGAACCACGACTGAACTAGACACTAGGCCTAGAGCCTCTAGAAGTGCTTGGACCACAAGGAACCACCCAAGGTAGTGACACAGGGGACCCACGGGAGATGCGTGCAGTGTAAATACACAACCGCGATATGCCGTTGACTTCTATGGAGAAAGTCGTGATCTGGAAATTAGAGAAAAGGGACACTTAAAAGAGGACTTGGACCAAACCCTTTGAGATCTAGGACTTTGAAGAGTCTCTACCCACGGGAGCACCGGAGTACTCGTGTTACCTCACCCAGGGAAGCCGGGTGCATAGGTGCCTTTCGGGGTCGGGTTTCGTCGTCGATTTGAATGGCGATCTGCTGCAAAGTGCTGCTGGCGACCAAGGGAAAAGTGTCCGGGTGGATCCAAGAGTGGATCGGAGTTCTGAAGAACCTGAAAGCAGAGGGGACAGAGTCTGGGTCACTAGCCAGTGACCAGGAAGGCGATGGACAGATGCCCACCGATGTTGAGTGCTTCAGGTGCATTGATGGTCGTCTTGACTCTTCAGCCACGAGATCCAGGAGGTGTTGTCGGTGACCAGGAGCAGGATTCGGGCTGGTACACGAAGTCTGTCGAGTGCTGAGGTGTCGGTGACCGGATTGGACCCAACAAGCCTTGGCAACGGCAAGTCTCGATGCAGAGGAAGATCGTCGATGGTGCAGACCAGCAAGGTCTGGGGAACTCACCCAGCAAGGGTAAGTGAGGGCAGGCCTGGAGCAATCAGGATGCCAAGTTAGGAAAAGATTGGCCTTCGTTAAGGGCTACTAGCCAACGGGCTAGCGACCGCGAAGGAGCCTCGTGACGCCGCACGTGGATCTGGCTTACAGGACACTCGTGGAGTGGGGGCCAGTGATCTTCGGTGCAGGTGGTGCTGGAGGCTAGGGATACTCGGAGCCCAAAGCACGACTTCTTGGGAGACCCAGAAGAGGATGCACTTGCAAATGTGCTCGGTGTCCAGGGGTCACGGTCTCAAGTCACCCACGATAGCCACAGGCCTCAGCTTTGCTGGGGACTCAGGGTAGCCTCGGGGAAGTCTGAGAATCCACCTCTGGTGATGCGATGACTTCGGCGTCTGACGGGAGCTTCAGAAATGCGAACCGGACAGATGCTTCTTTGGTGCCTGCCAAGCACGGGAGTCACTCCTTGACCCCAAGGGAGATTCTTCTGTCCTCTAATCTTGAGTAGAGCGTCGAAGGTCCAGGATTCAGTTTCAGAGTTTCGTCCAGGGATAATCTAAAGTCCTAAGGACTGGGTTCCTACCTTTATACTAAAGATAGGGGTTGGACTACTCTGTGGCCCCACCTATGGGTGGGTCAGGGCAGAGGGGTGGCTACACCCCTTTTCCTTTGTCCAGTTCACGCCAAAGCAGGGGCTGCAAGCCCCTGATCCGGTTTGAACTGGGGTATGCACAGGGACACCAAATGTGCCCCCAGTGCAAGACTTCAAAGCACCCGAAAGTGCTCCCGCCCAGCCCCAATACACATTATCCTGTCTGGGGAGGTGGTCACACCTCCCTGGGACAGGAAACCTATTGTCCAGGCCTCCCCTGCCGGAGTTTCGTCCAGCAGCAGGAGGCCAGACTCGTGTCTGTGGCAGCAGCATCCATTTTGTGATGCCAGGGCTCTGGAAAGAAGTTACCGGACTAGTCAGAGTTAACATGTCTTTCCTCTAGAAGGGTGGAATGCTACCCCCGCCGCCAGGATTGGCGGGGGGTAGTATTCCAAGATGTTTGACACCAAACACGACATGTTTAGGTGCAGCCATTCCAAAGTTAGCATTTTACCGCGAGGATATAATGCGCTAAGAGTATATGGTCAGGCTGCACTACAAACAGCATCAGAGATGGTCTCCGAACGCTGCAGAGGGGCCCTGCTCATGCAGGGGCACCCTCTCACATAGGAACCACGCACTCTGCCTTTAGGATTGATAAGGCCTGCCTTAGGAGTGACTTATAGGTTTATATGTGTGTATGTATTTCGTGATATAGGTAACCTATATCACAGTAAGGGTGCATGCACCACCTTACCCAGGCTGCAGTAGCAGACCTGTGGTGTCAGTTTGGTTGGCCTTCCAGGGGTGGCATAATACATGCTGCAGCCCCTGGCAGGCCTCTGAGGTACCTATGCCCTTGGTACATAGTATACCATATACTAGGGACTTATAAGGGCACTCCAGATCCCAATCAGTGATGTGCCTAAGGCACATGGAAACCAGAGGAAGCAGCTAGGCTGGGGTTCTGATTAGCAGGGCCCCAGCCAGACTAATGTCGAAAAACAGTGAAGCATCAGCAAAAAGTGGGGGTACCCATGTGAAGCAGATCCTACTCTCCTACACAACCCCCCCAAACGTAGGGACATTAAACTAACCTTGCCCAGTTAAGTCTTCATGTTCTAAGTGGAAATACCTAGAGAGTCCATCTGCATTCGCATGGTTACTCCCAGGCCTATGTTCCACTGTAAAGTCCATCCCCTGTAGGGAAATGGACCACCTAAGCAGTTTGGGGTTTTCACCCTTCATTTGTTTTAGCCATAAAAGGGGCTTATGGTCTGTCTGAACCAGGAAGTGTGTACCAAACAAGTATGGCCTCAACTTCTTCAGAGCCCAGACCACAGCAAAGGCCTCCCTCTCTATGGCTGACCAACGTTTCTCTCTAGGGGTCAGCCTTCTGCTAATGAAAGCTACTGGCTGATCCTGACCTTCTTCATTCAATTGTGACAGTACAGCCCCTACCCCCAATTCAGATGCATCAGTTTGAACAATGAACTTTTTGGAGTAATCAGGACTCTGCAGAATTGGAGCAGTGCACATGGCCTGCTTGAGGTCATCAAATGCCTTTTGACAGCTAACTGTCCACTGAACCTTTTTGGGCATTTTCTTAGAAGTTAAGTCATTCAGGGGTGTTACTATTGATCCATACCCCTTGACAAATCTCCTATAGTACCCAGTCAGACCTAAGAAGGCTCTCACCTGAGTCTGGGTAGTGGGAGCAGTCCAGTCCATGATGGTCTGGATCTTGCTCTGCAAAGGTTGAACCTGGCCTCCACCCACAAGGTGGCCCAGGTACACAACCTGACTCTGCCCTATCTGGCACTTAGTGGCCTTGATAGTCAGGCCTGCCTTTTGCAGGGCCTGTAAAACATTCCTGAGGTGGACCAGGTGATCCTCCCAGGTGGAGCTAAAGTCAGCAATATCATCTAGATAAGCTGCACTATAGGCTTCCAGTCCTGTGAGAACTGTATTCACCAACCTCTGGAAAGTGGCAGGTGCATTCTTCAGACCAAAGGGCATTACCACAAATTGATAATGTCCACTAGGGGTCGAGAATGCTGTTTTGGGCTTTGCAGTATCAGCTAGTCTGATCTGCCAGTAGCCAGCTGTTAGGTCAAATGTGCTGAGATATTTGGCAGAGGCCAAAGTATCTATGAGCTCATCTGCCCTGGGTATTGGATGGGCATCAGTCCTAGTGACTGCATTGAGACCCCTGTAGTCCACACAAAACCTCATCTCTCTTTTTCCACCACTGGTGTGAGGTTTTGGTACAAGGACTACTTGACTAGCCCAAGGGCTATCTGAGGGTTCAATAACTCCCAATTCCAACATTTTCTGGACTTCAGTCCTGATACAGTCCCTGACATGGTCAGGTTGCCTATAAATCTTGTTTTTAATAGGCAGACTGTCCCCAGTGTCCACTTCATGAGTGCACCAGGTGGTCTGACTGGGTGTCAGTGAAAACATATGTCTAAACTGATTGAGGACTTGCCTGCAGTCAGTTTGTTGCTGGGCAGTGAGGCTGCCTGCCAAGGCTACACCATCAACTGACCCATCGTCAGGGTTCTGTGAGAGCAGGTCAGGGAGTGGGTCACTCTCTTCCTCCTGCCCTTCATCAGTAGCCATGAGCAAGCCCATGTCTGCCCTGTCCACATATGGTTTTAACCTGTTGACATGGAGAACCCTGTGGGGACTCCTGGGTGTTCCTAGGTCTACTAAATAAGTGACCTCACCCTTCTGCTCAACAATAGTGTGGGGTCCACTCCATTTATCTTGGAGAGCTGCTGGGGCCACTGGCTCCAACACCCACACCTTCTGTCCTGGCTGGTAAACAGTCAGAACAGCTCTTTGGTCATGCCAGGCCTTTTGAAATTCCTGGCTAGCCTCAAGGTTTTTGGTTGCCTTTTCATGTACTCAGCCATCCTGGAGCGGAGACCAAGTACATAGTCCACTATATCTTGCTTTGGGGGCTTGAGAGGTAACTCCCATCCTTCCTTCACCAAGCACAGTGGACCCCTCACAGGGTGGCCAAACAGAAGTTCAAAAGGGCTGTAACCAACCCCTTCTGAGGCACCTCCCTATATGCGAATAAAAGGCAGGGCAAGAGTATGTCCCATCTACGCCTAAGCTTTTCTGGGAGCCCTTTAATCATGCCCTTCAAGGTTTTGTTGAATCTCTCAACTAAACCATTGCATTGTGGGTGATAGGGAGTGGTGAACTTATAAGTCACTCCACACTCCTTCCACATTGCTTTTAAGTACCCAGACATGAAGTTAGCACCCCTGTCTGAGACTACCTCCTTAGGAAAGCCCACTCTTGAGAAGATTCCCAGGAGGGCCCTTGCCACCACAGGTGCTGTAGTGCTCCTGAGGGGAACCTGGTGGCATGATCCACTACCACCAGGATAAACCTGTGCCCAGAGGCTGTTTGGGGATCCATGGGACCAACAATGTCAATCCCTACCCTTTCAAAGGGCACCCCCACCACAGGTAGTGGTATCAGGGGGCCTTTGTAGTGCCACCTGCTTTGCCACTGGCTTGGCAGGTTACACAGGAGCGACAAAACTCCTTACTGTCTTCAGACATGTGGGGCCAGTGAAAGTGAGGGACAATTCTGTCCCAAGTCTTGTTCTGGCCCAGGTGACCTGCTAAGGGAATATCATGGGCTAGGGTCAATAGGAAGCCCCTGAACTTCAAAGGTATTACCAACCTCCTGGTAGCACCAGGCTTGGGGTCTCTACTCTCTGAGTACAGGAGTCCATCATCCCAATACACTGTATGGGGACCACTAGCTTTCCCAGCAGCCTCAGCAGCAGCTTGCTGTCTGAGGGGTTCAAGGGAGGGGCAGCTCTGCTGCTCCTGGCTCAGATCTGCCCTAGAAGGTCCCCCTGTCCCCAAGAACTCAACCTGGTCAGGTTCAAGTTCCTCTGGGACAGTTCCTTCTTCAGGGCTGAGATCATCCCCCTCTAGGGACTGATCTTCCTCCTGAGCCAAGGGGGAAGGCACTGCCTTAACCCTACTACTCCTCCTCTTGGAAGGCACTTGGTCCATTCTTCCAGAATCCAAGGCCTGTTCAGTGCTAGACATTTTGGCTTGTGACCTGGTCACAGCAAACACATCTGCAGGGATCCCCAGCATTTCTGCATGGGTCCTGAGCTCCACTTCTGCCCAAGCAGAAGTCTCTAAGTCATTGCCAAGCAAGCATTCGACTGGTAGGTTTGCACTTACCACAACCTTCTTAAGGCCAGTTACCCCTCCCCAGGAGAAGTTAACAACTGCCAGAGTATGGTCTGTTCTGACATTGCTAGCATTGGTCACTTGGTACATCTCACCAAGCATAACTTGCCCAGGAAGCACAAGGTCTTGTGTCACCATTGTGACACTTGCCCCTGTGTCCCTAAATGCCAAAGCCTCCCGTCCATTGATTAAAGGCTGTTGTCTGTACTTGCCCAGATTACTGGGACTCACAGTGGAGGTCACATCCATGCCTCCATCACAGACTAACACAGCCTGAGTCAGTTCTCTGACTAGGTCAGAGCCCAACTCAGTTCCCAGGGTGAACCCTACTAAACACTTTGCTGGAGCACTTCCACCAACTGTACTAGGGGGAACAGGTGCCTTAGGGGCATTGGTGGGTGCTGGACTGGAGTCTTTGGACTTGGTGCAATCACTGGTCCAGTGGGTCTTTTGCTTACAGACCTTGCACCATGGTTTTCTTTGGCCTTTCCCTTTGGTAGACTGTGAATCCCCACCAGAAGAAGATTTTGGGGGCCTGATGAAGACTTTTGATCTTTACCCTTCTCCCCACCCTTGTCAGAGTTCTTAGCATCTTGCTTCTTGGTTTCCCCACCTTGGTTCTGTACCTTCTGCTTCACCCTGGTTCTGACCCATTTGTCTGCCTTCTTTCCCAATTCTTGGGGAGAGGTCAGATCAGAGTCTACCAGGTATTGATGCAACAGCTGATTTTGATAGTTATTAAGAATCTGCTCCCTCATTATCAGATTGTACAATCCTGAGAAGTCACACACCTTACTGCCCATCAACCAGCCTTCCAGAGCCTTGGCAGAACAATCCACATAGTGTACCCAGTCTTGAGTCTGTGCTTTTTGGGTGTCTCTGAACTTCAACCTGTACTGTTCAGTGGTTAGGCCAAACCCATCAATAAGAGCACTCTTCAAGACCTTGTAATTATCAGCATCCTCCTCTCTAACAGTGAGGAGCTTATCTCTACCTTTGTCAGCAAAGGAGAGCCACAAGATTGCTGCCCACTGCTCTTGAGGGACCTTCTGTACCTTACAGGCCCTCTCTAATGCAGTTATCCATTTGTGGATATCATCCCCACTCTGGTAGGGAGGGACAATCTTGCTCAGGTTCCTATGGTCATAGGACCTTTCCCTGTCTCTAGGGACATGGCTGCCACCATGGGACTCTAGTCCCAACTTTCTTCTCTCTCTAAGGAGATCTAGGGATTCCCTATCTAAAGCCAATTGCTTTTTTCTGATTTCCAGCTGAGTTTCCTCATACTGGACCAGTCTGGCTCTCCTCTCATGAGAGGATTCCCTCCTGTGAGAGGAGACAGAGCTCCCTATAGAGGTGCCAGAGTGGTTAGACTCCTGAGAAGGAGATCTAGACTTCCTGGGCACACTCTTAATCCTTCCTGGGGGACAAAGAGGGCATCATCCTGATCATCCTCATCATCGTCCACAGGAGGGATTGGGTTATCCAGGTCAGGGTCATTGTCACCCTCCTGGCCAGTTTCAGAGGGGGGCTGGGGGTATTGGTACCCCTGGCCTCCTCCTCTTCTCCTGCCCCACCCTCAGCTCCTACCCCTTCAGTCCCCAAGGGCTTACTAAGGTCATAAGCCACCAACAACTCCTTGAGGTGTTGGGTGGTGGGGCTTTGGCCTGTCCTTATTTTTCTCAAGTTACATAAAGCTCTCAATTCCAAGAATGGGAGTGTATCATACTTGGAGGGTGGAAGCTCAATGGCTTCCTGCAAGGATTCTTTGGATCCTGCCCTTAAAGACATTACTAGTGTGGTGTGGTGTATGCACTACCTACTCTAGTGTGGCCTACTAAACTCTCTTGAGTTGTAGAAAGGGTTGTGCTATCCCTTAACACACAACTCTAAGTTCAGTAGAACTTACTGTATTCTAAGCTTAAATTATATGTACCTTAGGTACTCTTTAGTGGTTTTCAGTTGATCAATTCAATTGAGATTATCTGGTAAAACAATAGCAAGCTGGAATCCCACACGCTGCACACCAATGTGAGAAGTTGGCCTGGTATATGCTGTCCACTAATTATAGTGGGCACCTTGCACCAGTCCAAACAACCCCTTATTGGAGATAGGTTAAAGACAACCTTATTGAAAGCTATCCTAGTGGTAGCTATGGAGAGCAGCCTTCAGGCTAAGTCTTGAAGGAATGTAAAGCAGCTTGTTTTACCAGTCTATAATCTCTTGAGTGATCAAATGAAAGAGCACCACACCAGGTATATATTCAAAATATATGTATTTATTGCTAAACACACCCCTCTAGTCTCTTTATGAGGCTAGAGTTCGAAGTACATAAGTTAGAAGTTATTTAAACACATTAATAGCACGAATACACGTTTGGGCCCTAGGGGCGTACCAAACCATATACCAATAAAGGGGTATAAGAACCACGACTGAACTAGACACTAGGCCTAGAGCCTCTAGAAGTGCTTGGACCACAAGGAACCACCCAAGGTAGTGACACAGGGGACCCACGGGAGATGTGTGCAGTGTAAATACGCAACCGCGATACGCCGTTGACTTCTATGGAGAAAGTCGTGATCGGGAAATTAGAGAAAAGGGACACTTAAAAGAGGACTTGGACCAAACCCTTTGAGATCTAGGACTTTGAAGAGTCTCTACTCACGGGAGCACCGGAGTACTTGTGTTACCTCACCCAGGGAAGCCGGGTGCATAGGTGCCTTTCGGGGTCGGGTTTCGTCGTCGATTTGAATGGCGATCTGCTGCAAAGTGCTGCTGGCGACCAAGGGAAAAGTGTCCGGGTGGATCCAAGAGTGGATCGGAGTTCTGAAGAACCTGAAAGCAGAGGGGACAGAGTCTGGGTCACTAGCCAGTGACCAGGAAGGCGATGGACAGATGCCCACCGATGTCGAGTGCTTCAGGTGCATTGATGGTCGTCTTGACTCTTCAGCCACGAGGTCCAGGAGGCGTTGTCGGCGACCAGGAGAAGGATTCGGGCTGGTACACGATGTCTGTCGAGTACTGAGGTGTCGGTGACCGGATTGGACCCAACAAGCCTTGGCAACGGCAAGTCTCGATACAGAGGAAGATCGTCGATGGTGCAGACCAGCAAGGTCTGGGGAACTCACCCAGCAAGGGTAAGTGAGGGCAGGCCTGGAGCAACCAGGATGCCAAGTTAGGAAAAGATTGGCCTTCGTTAAGGGCTACTAGCCAACGGGCTAGCGACCGTGAAGGAGCCTCGTGACGCCGCACGTGGATCTGGCTTACAGGACACTCGTGGAGTGGGGGCCAGTGATCTTCGGTGCAGGTGGTGCTGGAGGCTAGGGCTACTCGAAGCCCAAAGCACGACTTCTTGGGAGACCCAGAAGAGGATGCACTTGCAAATGTGCTTGGTGTCCAGGGGTCACGGTCTCAAGTCACTCATGATAGCCACGGGCCTCAGCTTTGCTGGGAACTCAGGGTAGCCTCGGGGAAGTCTGAGAATCCACCTCTGGTGATGCGATGACTTCGGCGTCCGACGGGAGCTTCAGAAATGCGAACCGGACAGATGCTTCTTTGGTGCCTGCCAAGCAGGGGAGTCACTCCTTGACCCCAAGGGAGATTCTTCTGTCCTCTAATCTTGAGTAGAGCGTCGAAGGTCCAGGATTCAGTTTCAGAGTTTCGTCCCGGGATAATCTAAAGTCCTAAGGACTGGGTTCCTACCTTTATACTAAAGATAGGGGTTGGACTACTCTGTGGCCCCACCTATGGGTGGGTCAGGGCAGAGGGGTGGCTACACCCCTTTCCCTTTGTCCAGTTCGCGCCAAAGCAGGGGCTGCAAGCCCCTGATCCGGTTTGAACTGGGGTATGCACAGTGACACCAAATGTGCCCCCAGTGCAGGACTTCAAAGCACCCGAAAGTGCTCCCGCCCAGCCCCAATACACATTATCCTGTCTGGGGAGGTGGTCACACCTCCCTGGGACAGGAAACCTATTGTCCAGGCCTCCCCTGCCGGAGTTTCGTCCAGCAGCAGGAGGCCAGACTCGTGTCTGTGGCAGCAGCATCCATTTTGTGATGCCAGGGCTCTGGAAAGAAGTTACCGGACTAGTCAGAGTTAACATGTCTTTCCCTCTAGAAGGGTGGAATACTACCCCGCCGCCAGGATTGGCGGGGGGGTAGTATTCCAAGATGTTTGACACCAAACACGACATGTTTAGGTGCAGCCATTCCAAAGTTAGCATTTTACCGCGAGGATATAATGCGCTTAAGAGTATATGGTCAGGCTGCACTACAAACAGCATCAGAGATGGTCTCCGAACGCTGCAGAGGGGCCCTGCTCATGCAGGGGCACCCTCTCACATAGGAACCACGCACTCTGCCTTTAGGATTGATAAGGCCTGCCTTAGGAGTGACTTATAGGTTTATATGTGTGTATGTATTTCGTGATATAGGTAACCTATATCACAGTAAGGGGTGCATGCACCACCTTACCCAGGCTGCAGTAGCAGACCTGTGGTGTCAGTTTGGATGGCCTTCCAGGGGTGGCATTATACATGATGCAGCCCCTGGCAGGCCTCTGAGGTACCTATGCCCTTGGTACATAGTATACCATATACTAGGGACTTATAAGGGCACTCCAGATCCCAATCAGTGATGTGCCTAAGGCACATGGAAACCATTTTAGAGAGGAAGCAGCTAGGCTGGGGTTCTGATTAGCAGGGCCCCAGCCAGACTAATGTCGAAAAACAGTGAAGCATCAGCAAAAAGTGGGGGTACCCATGTGAAGCAGATCCTACTCTCCTACAATTTATCATTTTCATTCCATTTCCACAGAATTTGCCTTGAGTAGGACTGAATTGATAAGAAGCACGCATAGTAAAAGTCCAGAAATAGGTAGTTCGAAATTGAAAAATCCAGGAGAAGTAAATGGGCACAACCCATCTTATATTATATTATATTATATTATATTATATTATATTATATTATATTATATTATATTATATTATAATATATTATATTATATTATATTATAGAGGAGCTTGCAATCCCTGTATAAAAGCCCATGTCTAATTTCCCTATTACAGGTATTTATGGTATCCATTGTCGCCTGTAATAAAGAAATGACATGGCTACTCAACTTATTGCATTTAAGTTCTGACATCATAATGCCTGCTGCCAAAGCCAGCAGCCTAGGGGAAAGATGTGCTTTAAAAAATGAAAACAAACCTGTTCCTTCTTCTGCTCAGATTTTCTGTATGGACAGTAATAAACAAAAAGTAGATATTTATGGCAACATGTTTATTTGTCCCAACTTTCAGGTAAATATTGAATAGCTAGACTCTATCTGTTTTTTTTGTGTGCATTTTAAGCTAAGATTTTTTACATATCTGACTTGTACTAAATTGATTCTAATATATTTTTGCATCAAATATCTAACTACGTTTTGGTGTGTTTAATTTTGCACTTGAGTTTCTAATTTTATTCATGTTTACAAACATTATCTCTCTTTCATATGAAAGAGCACCACACCAAGGATATAAATGGTTTGTGTGAAAGGTTATGGTGTGGCCATATTATAGTCAGCACAGTGATCCAAGACCTTTTAAAGGAATTAGGCCATGACTTGGAATATCCTCATAATGTACAACAAATATAATTATATTATATTATATTATATTATATTATATTATATTATATTATATTACATTAGATTTAGTTAGATACAAGATTTCTAATTTTAGTTAATAATTGAAAGGTAAAAATCATTATAAAATGTTCAGTCAAAGCCAGTTGTCAACCATGGCTATCAATAGACCTTTCTGTTTGGAATTCGCTTTTCATTTGACGTGCAATAACCGGAAGCAATATGAGGCAGAGTCATCTCTGATGTATATGCTGAATGTATTTGTAAAATGCGCCCATTCTTTTCTTGCAGACACATTAGTCAAATGAAACATTTAAAACATTACAAGGGGTATCAAGGTGATCATATTTTACTGGTACGTTATGAGCAAATGCCTTGGTGAAAAAAGGTGCGTTTTAACCTTGAGTTTGTTTTATGGTGCTTTAAGATCTGTTCACCGATAATCGCATTTGGTTACTTGAGATATGAACTGAAGGCTTTGACAAAGTGTTAATGATGATCAACACCTCGTTATTGAAACATATTAAACCTGCAGAAACAGATGGACCAGGGAGCATGGCCTGAACCGCCACAAGATGGCCTTGTCCGGCTGAGGCTCCGCGTTTCAAGCGGGACCTTTTCATATCCCGGAGCCGTTTTTTCTGAGTGTCGGGGCAATGGACTAATTCCCCATGAGGCGCGGAGGCACAGGTAGCTATCTTTTTTTCTGCATTTTTAGCTGTTTTTTGCCCTGTTTCCTCCGCGCCTCGCTCGCCTCAGAATACCCAGCTTCGTCCGCCATTTTGCTTGTGGCGGGACGCCGCTTTGATTTATGGCTTTTCTTGTACCGCTTGAGGTACGCCTTGGGGGCAATGCTGCTGTATTCTTTTGGGAGCTTCATGTTTTTGGCAAAGTTACTGGCTCCTAAAGCAGTATCTCCCACCAGCAATTTTATAAGGAGAACATTTTAATATACCAGCATTACCTGGAATCGCCTGATGTGTTTCAAGCTAAGTCTAGTGTTGGGAACAACTTGAATTATGACAAGGTGGCCACATCCAATTGAGGCTTCGTTCTTCGAATTGGTTTGCCTTTTCTGCGAGACGGGTGCTACTGTGTTTGGCCATCACGCATTAAGTGTGCTCTCTATTTGTGTTCCAGCAGCATTCGACACCCTGCTTCCAGTGCTCTGTGGCGGTGTTTAGTAGAATGCTCTTTCTGCACGCCTTTTGAAATGCTTCAATCCCTATTAGCAGTCAGCCAGTAACGCTTATTCAACGTATTTTAACTGGATTTGGATTCCTCTCGGCTGACTTTAAAACCTCCCATCACCAATCTGATCATTGGAGACACCTTTGACTGTTCTGCACGCTGCTAACTACGATTGCAGGTTAAAAGTTTTATCTCGTTCTTTTTAGAAGTTTCTATAAGTTATTTATTCCATTCCCTTACACTGCTTGTCTCTTGAGTCTTCAACATCTCAATACACTCTTCTATATGGAGCCCTCTTCCTCCCTTGGTCAGAAGAGTACCTCTGCAAGTATGTCTTCCCTCCGCAAGGACTCTAACATGGCTACTTCTACCAAACGCCAAAAGAAGGAACCAAACTCTCCTATCAAATCTCCTCTTCCTTTAACACTGGAAGACCTCATGGAAGAGATAAAGCTCATTAAACCTTTTGTGATCGACACAAATGCAACCTTCAGAGGATGAAGAAAAGTGGTCTAACTTGGACTCGAGAGTATCCTTGGTGGAACAAAGGATCAGCAATACTCAGGATGTAATTCCTCAAGTTGCAGCTATGTCTAAAGAGATTGCTCTCCTTAAATTGCAAACGGAGGACTTAGAAAATCGTAACAGGCGCAACAACCTTTGAATCTATGGTATTCCTAAGGAAGAGGAGGGATCTGACATACTCGCCTTTTTAAAAACTCACATTCCTAAAATTGTTGGTCTTAAACACGGCACCACTCTCAACTTGCAACGTGCCCATCGCATCGGTCCTAAATCCGGAGGTTCATCTTCTACCTCATCAGGCAACCGCCCCAGAGGGATAATCGTTCTATTTCTGGAATACACTGAGCTGATAATGGTTCTCTCAGCGGCAAAGCTAAGAAAGCAGATGCTATGGTCTGGTCAAAGAGTTTTCTTCTATCAGGATGTGGCTCGCGCCACTGCTGCTCGTCGCAAGGAATTCCTCTCTCTTTGCCCGGCTCTTTGATCCATGAATGCCAGATATGGCCTGGTGCATCCCTGCTTCTTTAAAGTCACATATAAAGAACGGTCCTACTCTTTTGATCGTCCTGAAGATTTAAGACAATTTATTTCTCTCATCATAAAGGAGATGAGATGGACTTTGGTGGGGCCTGAGCAATGTCTTCTCTTGTTTTGTCTTAAGTCCTCTGAGTTATCTTCTCTCATTCCAATGTTCTGAAGACTGCAGTCTTCTTGTGTCACTGTTGGTTGTGGCCTGTTGGTGCTATTGCTGACTGTTGTAGTTTGTCCGTCTTCCACGGAGGCCATTTCTTACCATTTCTTTGGTTTTTCTCCACAGATGTTTTCCTTCTCGTACCGACTCATTTCCCCGATGTTTCCTCTCCTCCTGCCTTCCCATCCCGCTCCTAATGTTCATAATTATTCCCCAAGTTTGATAAGTGTCAATTCTTTTAATATATATCCCTGTTGCAGTCGTTTACCCGTTTTACATTTTTCACTATATGTTTTTCTTGTAGTCGGTCTCTCCCTCTGTGTTATCTCTTAATGAGCTCCCTGTTTTTCGCATCTTTCTCTCTATTGGGCCCTGTCATTTCCCGGTGTCCTCGCTGGCTTCGCCATCTGTCTTCCTTCTGCGGTTCCCTGCCTCCACATGCTACTCTCTTTATTCTGGATATGTATTCCATCATTCTTGACTGAAGTCTCCCGGCTTCCTGTCAACCTCTCTTTGTTTATCACTTATCTTTTTCACGTTTTCTCCTTTCTTCTTCTCTGTTTTCCTTTTTCTGTTTTTTCTTCCTTGATTTCTGATCCCTTTTTCTCTTTTTCTTCCTTAGTTTCATCATCTCCCATTCTTTTCCACCGTTTCATAACCCCTACATTTATCTCTTTCACATCCTTTCTTCTTATTTGTTTTTTATGCAATGTTATAACCTTGTTGACTTTAAATTTCCGCTTATCGAGTTCTTAACTTTTTTTCAATTATATATTACTCTTGGTGTTTCATATTAAGTGTCTACCTTTTTTTCAATTTTATAATACTCATGGGTTGTTTAATGCTTTTTCCCCCTTGCAAATGACGGGTATTGTTCGAATTATTTCTTGGATTGCAAAAGGTTTACTTAATCCTGTCAAAAGGCAAAGGGTGCTTACTCATCTCTCCAAATTACAATGTAAGATTGCAATGTTACAAGAAACGCACCTTAATGCAGGCAGAACCCCTGGCCCCCGCGTACGCCACGACGCCCATCTCCGCTATGATGCCAGCACCCTCCACGCACTCAACACCGGACGATCACACACCTGCTTCCCGGCCGCCCCGATGCGAACCCAAGGACCCTTCTCCTGCCGGAGCTGCAGCTTCACCAGCCTCCGAGCCACCAAACCACCCACAGAGAAATGACGCAACCACCTCAGATGCATTCTACTCAACACCCGCTCCGCCAGGAAACACTCCATCAAACTCTGGGACCTACTCGACTCCACCTCCTCAGACGTCGCCTTCCTGACGGAGACCTGGTTGAACCCCTCCTCGGCACCCGACATCGCCATAGCCATCCCTGACGGCTACAAGATCCCCCGCAGGGACCGCATCAACGGAACAGGAGGAGGAATCACCATCGTCCACAGGAACACCCTCAGAGTCTCGACCAGCACCGACGACACCCTCAGCACCGTCGAACACTTGCACTTCCAGATCCACACTGATCCCAACACCACCCTCAGAGGAACCCTCATCTACAGACCCCCCAGACCACGGCCACAGTTCAGCGATGCCATCGCCGACTTCGTCAGCACGCATGCCCTCGCCTCCACAGACTACATCCTCCTCGGGGACCTGAACTTCCATCTCGAGAACAACAACGACACCAACTCCACCACCCTGATTGACAACCTCACCAACCTCGGACTCAGACAGCTTGTCACAACACCCACCCACTCTGCTGGCCACACTCTTGACCCCATCTTCTCTGCAAGCTCCCACGTCTCCTTCAGCCACACCACCGAACTCCACTGGACCGACCATCGCTGCATCCACTTCACCTTCCGGAAACCCACCACGCACCACCGCACTCAACAGATCCCTCGCCGATGCTGGAGCAAAGTCACCGAAGACCAGCTAAACACCACCCTCGCCCAAAGCCCACCCGTCGACCCCGACACGGCCGCCCGCACCCTTAGACAGTGGATCGCCAACACCCTCGCCCCGCTCAAGAAACCCTCCAACAGACACACCAGTAAGAAAGTCAGTTGGTTCACCACGGACCTCCAGGCATCCAAGCAAACCTGCCGGAAACTAGAGAAGAAATGGCACCGCGAACAGACACCGGACAGCTGCGCAGCCCACAAGAACGCCATCCGCAGACACCATCACCTCATCAGATCCGCCAAAAGGGCCTCCTTCAAAGACCGCCTAGACAACAACGCACACAACAGCAAAGAGCTCTTCAACATCGTGAAGGAGCTCTCCAACCCCAGCTCCAACACCAACGACATCCCACCTTCGCAAGACCTGTGCGACGCCCTCACCACCTTCTTCCATCACAAGATCGCAGACATCCACGACAGCTTCAACACCCTGACCGCCCCGACAATCACCGAGACCTCCGACCTCACAACCACCATCCTCACCAATCCCCTGCTCACCTGGACCAACATAAACGACGACGACACCATCAAAATCATGAACACCATCCACTCCGGTTCTCCGTCAGACCCATGCCCACACAACATCTTCAACAAAGCCAGCTCCACCATCGCACCCCATCTCCGCAAGGCCATCAACATCTCCTTCGAGACCGCGACCTTCCTGGAAAGCTGGAAGCACGCCGAGATCAACGCCTTATTCAAAAAACCCAAGGCGGACCCCAAGGACCTCAAGAACGTCCGACCCATCTCCCTGCTCCCGTTCCCAGTGAAGGTCATCGAGAAGACCGTCAACAGACAACTGACCCGCTACCTCGAGGAGAACAGCATCCTGGACCCGTCCCAGTCCGGGTTCCGCAGCAACCACAGCACCGAAACTGCCCTCATCGATGCCACTGATGACATCAGGATCCTACTGGACAACGGCGAAACCACGGCCCTCATCCTCCTGGACCTGTCAGCCGCCTTTGACACTGTTTGCCACCGCACCCTATGCACACGCCTCCACAGCGCTGGGATCCGAGACAAAGCACTGGACTGGACCACCTCCTTCCTCTCCTTCCTCTCCGGCAGAACCCAGAGCATCCGCCTCCCCCTTTCCAATCCGAAGCCACCGAGATCATCTGCAGCGTACCCCAAGGATCATCCCTCAGCCCGACATTGTTCAACATCTACATGGCACCACTCGCTCACGTCGCCCGACTGCACAACCTCAACATCATCTCCTACGCCGACGACACCCAGCTGATCCTCTCCCTCACCAAGGACCCCTCACCGCCAAAACCAACCTTCACGAAGGAATGAAAGCCGTCGCCGAGTGGATGAAGATCAGCTGCCTGAAGCTGAACTCAGACAAGACGGAAGTCCTCATCCTTGGCTCCATTCCCTCGGCGTGGGACGACTCCTGGTGGCCGACCGCACTGGGAGCAGCACCAACACCCACCGACCACGCACGCAACCTAGGGTTCATCCTCGACTCAACAGTCTCCATGACCAAGCAAGTCAACGCCGTCTCGTCCTCCTGCTTCAACACCCTCTGCAAGATCTACAGGTGGATCCCCACCGAAACAAGAAGAACGGTCACCCAGGCCCTCGTCAGCAGCAGGCTAGACTACGGTAACGCCCTCTATGCAGGAGCCTCAGCCAAACTCCTGAAACGACTACAACGCATACAGAACGCCTCCGCACGCCTGATCCTCGACATCCCTCGCCACAGCCACATCACACCCCACTTAAAAGACCTGCATTGGCTTCCCGTCAACAAGAGGATCACCTTCAAGCTCCTCACCCACGCACACAAAGCACTCCACAACACCGGACCGACATACCTCAACAGACGACTCACCTTCTACACCCCGAACCGCCAGCTCCGTTCCGCCGACCTCGCCCTCGCCACCATCCCCCGCATCCGAAGAGCGAACACCGGCAGCAGATCGTTCTCCCACCTCGCCGCCAAAACCTGGAACACCCTCCCCATCCTCCTACGGCAGACCCAGGACCTACTCACCTTCAGGAGGCTACTCAAGACCTGGCTATTCGAGCAGTCGCAGCACCCCTCCCCTCAGCGCCTTGAGACCCTCTCGGGTGAGTAGTGCGCTTTACAAGTGTTATGATTGATTGATTGATTGATTGATTAATGACAATTACGTTAATTCCCTCAAAAAACAATGGGTTGGCTATGTATACAATTCCCAAGCTAAAGATAGTAAAAATGGAGTGGTGATACTATTTCATAAGTCCCTTTCCCTTATTATAGAGAGTGAGGAAAAAGATGCAGACGGGCAATGGCTTCTTCTACATGCCCTTATAAATGGATCCCGTATTTCTTTCCTCAACATTTATGGTCCCACAGGTATTGACTCACAGTTTTGGCAATCCATGTCACACACCCTTCATTCATGTTCTGATTCTAACCTCATAGTGGGTGGGAACTGCAACCAGGTCATGGATCCTTTTACCAATAGGAAATCCTCCTCTAGATATATTCCTAATAACATGCAAAAGACCTTTGCTCGCACACTACTTTCGAGAGGCCTGATTGATGCTTGGAGGATGTATAATCCCATTGTTTGGAATTTACCTTTTACTCCCCCACTCATAAATCTTCATCTAGAATTGACTACATTTTTTTGAGCCCACAACTCCTTCCCAATTTACAACATGCTGAGATTGGATCCATCCTTATTTCCGGTCACGCTCCTGTCTTTATTAATTTGGAGCTCCCTTCCCTACCTTCCAAATCCCGCCGTTGGCGCTTTAATAATTATCTCCTCAAAAGATCCTACCTTTATTGACCCCTTTAAAGATTTCCTGTCAGAATTTGTTTTCTTTACTGCTAGTCCAGATATGCCCTTTCACAATATTTGGGACGCCTTTAAAGCGACAGCCAGGGACTTTATCATTGACTATGTTGCTATTAAAAAGAAACAATATCGTAAGGAGTCTGCCTCCATTCTGTCATCCATTAAGAAATTGGAACATGCATATTTCTCTTCCAATGATGAACTCTTAAGAATTTGGTCCAAGCAAAACTAAACTTTAATAGAAAATCCACTGAGGAAGCTTCCGGGACGTTATTAAAAATTAATTCCAAATTTTATGGAGGTCGCAATAGAGCTGGTAAACTGCTGGCGAACTATTTGAAGATCAGGTCCCAAAGATCTAGAATAGTTAAAATCACTTTATAAGTATTTGGGAATCATATTCGAAAATAAATTGTCTTTTAAACAGCATTTTATTTAACCTCAAAGCAAAATCTACAGCCTTATCCTTTGCTTTTAGGAAGCTGAGAGATACGTTGGCATGTCCAAACCATGAGCATTTACTTAAGGTTATGAAAGCAAAGCTGATTCCTTCTTTGGCCTACGGCTCAATGATTTTTCGAGGGAAAGATGCGAAAATCCTTGATAACCTGCAAATAAAAGTTTTTAAATCTGTTTTTAGGGTTCCAAGGTATATGGGTCATGCCAACGTCAGATTGGAATTTGGTCTGAAAAGACAAACTCTGTTAAGGCAATCTGCCTTTTTAAAATCGTTATATTCTTTTTTCCGCTCAGACCAGGGCACCCTCGCAAACCAGTGTTGGCAGGAGATAATGAGGTATGAGCATGCTAGGAGTTGGAGAGCTTATCTAATGGGGAGTTTAAATAATTTTAAGTCTCCATCTTTTGAAGACGAAGTCATGAGCAAAGTGGTGTACAAACAGACAATAAATCGATCAGCTACCTTTCTATTGATTCTCTTAGATAAGGATGAGCTCGCAAAAATGAGTCACTCTTGGTCAGTTATTAACTCATTCACAAAATTAGAACCTCAACCATATCTTACGACCCATTTAAAATCATTTTTAAGGGACAGATTTATGTTGTTACGGTTTGGGAGATATCCCACAAAGGATGGAATCCCTATATGGGAACGAAGCTGTAGGTTATGTGGCTTTCATAAAGAATCTTTTATGCATATTGTAACTACTTGCCCTCAGTTGTTAGAAGAGAAGAAAGTTCTGTTGAAATCCATCTTTAACGAATTAGGGGTGAGAACATGTCAACAAGCTATTATAACCTGTCTCACTGGGAATACGCCCCGCCTGATCCCACAATTTGTAAAGTTCGTCCTCATCGCAGAAAAAAAGCTACTCTCTGAGTGTGACACCCAACATCAGTCACATGCTTAGATTATTAACGATTGGTTTTGCAGGATAATGTTGTTAATCTCATTAATGTTAAATGAAAATTTGCAATCGTGAAAAATTGTTCCTAAAGTTCTGTGTATGGCCTCGAATCTGAAGTTCTAAAAGATTTTATTGTTTACAGTAACTGGAAAAAAGCAAACCCGAGGTTTTAAAAAAAATATTTTAATTGCTCGTAGTAACTGGTAAAATCCTAATACTAAATCAATTATTTACATAGTGTGGGCCCGTTCTGATGAGGAGAAATTATCCATTTTAACTAACAGTTCAGAACGTTTTTTTTTAGCTGTTAGACTCTGCACAAATGCACTTTAATTATCGTTGCTAAATGTAAGACTCTGCACAAGTGCTTTTAACCATTGCTGCTAACTGTAAGATATTGCACAGGTACACTTTATTAAGTACATCTTAATTTTTGAAACACCAATGTATGCATTTCAAATTTGGGGGTAGGGCAGGTAGTTCCCTTGAGAAGGTTTTTATTTTCCATTTGGAGAAATGGTTTTTGTGATAGGTGTGAAATATGATTTTTTTTAAAAATGTACCTCGATATTACTCGTATCAAATTGTATTATATGTGTTTTTGTTTTTTATAGTTGCTATATTAGACAGACTGATTTGGTTTAATTAAGTGCACTCTTATTATTGCTGTTAGATGCTAGACACTGCACAAGTGCACTTTACCTATTGCACCTCAGCTATGGTATATTGAAATGTGAATTTTAAAAATTGAGGGTAGTGTGGTCGTTTTATGGTGAACATTTTAGCTTTAATTTGAAGGGATATCTCCTGCGACTGGTGCGAAATATGGTATTGATCACCAATGTACCACGATATTTCTCAAAACAATGATGTATATGTGCTCTGTCGGCTAAAGATGTGATTCTAGTTAATCTAATTGGTATAATAATGTTCATAACCCAATGTGTTTTTATTCTTGTTTGTAATGATTTTTATTAATCAACAAATAAAGTATTTCTTCTTCTTCACTGATGATAGTGGTGTTAATCGCTTTAAAGACGAAGAGATACTGAATTGCTTTACGGACTTCTATAAGACCCTATATACCCCTGAATCCTCCCCTTCTGACGCTGCCTTGGACTCATTTTTTGATTCATTCCCCCCCGCTCTTCCCCCCACCTGACTGTTCTATATTGGATACAGACATGTCTCTTTCAGAGATTAAGTCAGCCTTGTCTAAGCTACCTAAAGATAAGGCCCCTGGCCCGGACGGCTTTACTGCTGAATTTTATTCCTGTTTCTCTCAAATCCTTTCGCCTCACCTTTTATCTCTTTTTCAATATTTTATTCCTCACAATGAGGCTCGAGGCTCTTTTCTCAAAGCTATGATTTGTTTAATTCCAAAAAAAGATAAAGATCCCTCACTGTGTGCTAATTATCGCCCCATTTCATTGATCAATTTAGATTGTAAAGTTTTTGCCAAGGTACTAGCCCTCCGTATCAATCAGGTACTTCCAGAACTGATTGGTTCTGAACAGACGGGATTTGTTAAGGGAAGGACTTTGGCTGATAATCCTAGAACTTTTCTTAATATTATTCATCTGGCGTCTAAGAGTTACTCTCCTGTTGCAGCCATGACCCTCGACGCGGAGAAAGCTTTTGACCGTATTCACTGGCTTTTCATGATGCGCGCCCTCAAATGGCATGGTTTTGGTCCTTCTATTCTGTCCCTTATCAATTTGCTATATTCCTTCCCAACTACCTCAGTTTTTGTTAATGGATCTCAATCTTCCTATTTCACTTTGCAACGGGGCACTCATCAAGGCTGCCCTCTTTCTCCCTTGCTCTTTATCCTCTCTCTTGAACCTTTTCTTCACTCTCTACGTCACTCATCTACTTTTCGAGGTTTCAAACACAAGGCAGTTGAAGTTAAATTCACCGCTTATGCGGATGATATCATGCTATACATCTCTGATCCCTCTACCTCTTTGCCTTGCCTTCACGGATCACCTCTCCTCTTACGCCGCTTTGTCTGGTTACAAGTTAAATTTTTCCAAATCCGAAGTGCTTCCATTAAACAAATACTGTTTAAAAAGCATGTTCGATGGGACTGATTTTAAATGGAATACCAATAATATCACTTGCCTGGGCATTAAGTACTCTTCTTCAATTGTGAGAACGGTTCAGATTAATTTGGACAATGTTTTATTAAAAGTAAATAACATGGCAGGAAGATGGTCCCCCCTTTTTTGTCATGGTGGGGTAGACTGGACGCAATCAAAATGATGATGCTCCCTGTTATCAATTTTTATTTATCCATGCTACCAGTGAAACTTCCACAACATTTTTTAAAACCCTTAATGGTGTTTTGGGTAAATTTCTTTGGAATGGTCGTAAAGCTCGTATCTCTCTATCTTTCTTGTCTGCTCCTAAGGATCGGGGAGGTGTTAATTTTCCCTATTTTGGACAATATTATTCCTCCTTTTTAATTCGTCAAGTGTTACCATATTTGTCCCCTTCGGAAGACATTCCCTCATCAGTTTGCCATAAATTGGAGGAATCCCTGATTCATCCTTTCCCTTTTTCCTTGTTAGTTAATTTTACCCATCCTCCTCGTTCTTTTAACTATCCTACCATTTCACAATTTATTTCAACCTTCCATCCGGTCAAGCGCAAATCCCGTACTCCTCTACAAATATTTCTAGATTCACCTCTTTGGCATAACAAATTCATTAAATTGTCTAATCGTACTATTTTGTGTAAAAACTGGGCGGCTAAGGGGGTCCTCCTGGTTAAACTCCTAATACATGGTTCGTTTTTTCTTTCTCCCCAGGAAGTTCAATCTAAGTTTGGCCTACCTGTCTCCTCACTCCTTAGGTATGACTATTTAAGATTGCTTTTAACTAATCAATTTTCTCTCCTCTCCAGATCTCCCCCCTCTGCTTCAGATCCCGTTTTAGAACCTCTGTCTACCTCTCTTTCCCTTTGGGCCTCTCATATTTATAAATATCTTCATTTCTCCTCCCCTAACCGCCCCAAGAGTAAGGTTGAACTCTTATGGGAATCCGATTTGCAGTGTACCTTCTCTATTCACACATGGAACTCTATTTGGGTACGCATACACCACACTTCCTGCACTGCAAGCACCACTCAGACCCTTTATTATTTCTATCAGAGGTTATTTTTAACACCATTATCTCTTTCCAAGTATAGTTTAGATCTATCCCCGAACTGCTAGTCCTGTAAAAATACCCCGGGCTCATTTGTACATTCCTTTTTTCTTTGCCCCAGCATTACTTTGTTTTGGACCAAGGTGTGTGAATCAATCTCCTCCATTTGCTCTATTAATTTTTCTTTTGACATTTACTCCATAGTCTTGGGAAGTAATTCTGCAAATTGGTTTGGATCTCGCAGGGTGGGTATTTTTGTGGATTTGTGAATTGCTATTGCCTTTCAGGTAATTACATCTAACTGCAAGGATGCCACTAAAGTCTCTTTTTCTGCTTGGTGGAACCTTCTTTGCTATCATCACAGACTGGATAGAGCTTCTGCTACCACATCTCAGCAGCTTCTTCGAAAGGAAGCCTTCTGGTCTCCACTCACCAATTATCTATCCGCATCTGCATTGCGCAACAAGGACAGTTCCTTCGTTTATCAGCCACCATGAGTATTTTTTTTTTTTTTTCTCAAATAGTTTTTTGTTTTTTATAAGTCAATGTATGGTTTCTACTCTGTTTTTCAGGACATAATATACTGATTGTACCTTGGTTGTCTTATATAAGATATCTGATAAGGATGTTGCTTTCTTTTCTTTTCCTTTCTTTTCTTTTCTTTTCTTTCCTACCTTCTTTTCTCTTTGTCTAGCTTTCTCTCTATTCTGAAAAATATAAAACGCTATTTTCTTTTAAGGTACAATCTTTCACTAATGCCTTCATCCTCTGGTTTTATTAGTTTAACAATGGTTGTTATCGTAAGTTATCATTCCTCCTTATTATACATTTTGCTTGTTAGTTTTTGCCATTTTTCTATAATTATCGCTGTAATGTTGTACCCATGTTCTTATTTACTTTAATAAAGCTCTTTAAACAAAAAAAAAAAAACCTGCAGTAACCAGACGCAAAGTTTATCTCACAAGCTGCACACAAATCACAAATGCCTGCGTCTGCCAGGCTCAATATTTCATCAATAAAGGCATATTTTACACTATGAGAGGATAGGTGGTATTGCAGAGATAGACAGCGCTCTTCTTCCATCACAAATAAGTTCATCTGTGCTTTTCTCTTTGCCTCTGACTGAAATAAGACGTGTTCTTATTATGCTAGTCTGGGCAAGAGGAGTGCGAACAGAAGGTGAGACATTCTTTCTGCAGAATCGTGCATGAGTAAGTCTTATTATAATACAATAAAATAGAGCTCACTGCAGATTCAATTCTAGAAATGGTGCAGTTTATAATTTGTAAAAAAAAAAAAGGGCGGAGGCCTACATTTTTCTTAGACGTCAGCCATAGGCATTACAGAGCACTGCAACTGCTTGAACTCCCAGGCCGCAAAGTCTAGTCTAGGGATTCACCCTCATGCCTCTCACACCATTATACACTTGTCTCTTCAACTCATTCTTGCAGATTCTTTGTCATCTCTGCTTTCTCTGTTTGTCACTGTTTATTATCTTTCTCTCCCTTCTTCTTACCTCTTTTGCACAGGATAAAAATCTGAAAAACATGTCCCAGGTCCCTAAAATGAGAGCTAGTTCCCCACGCCTCCAACCACTGGAACAAACAAAGCACTGTAAATGTGTCAAGTGTTTTGTTTTATATATACATACTCTAAACTCAAATGTATTTGACCTCAAGCAGATCCCGCCGACTATTATATATCTATTTTGCCATACCCCGGGAAACTTTTGTAGCCCACTGTGGGGCCGATTACAATGTCGCTCGGAAGGGCTCCGGATGGGATATGATATTGCAGAATCGGATCTGGAAAACTTGTTTCAGCACAAATCGTACACATTTCCCGATGTCCGATTTCGATGCCCGGAAACCCCTTGGGCAGTCCGAATCAGTTCCGAAAGGCATTCGGACAGCCTGAGTCTTCCGGAGCTGAATCGTACAGCTCTATGGACACGGTTTCCAAACAAGCAATTACGATGACCAATTTGGACAGCTGTTCTGATTCGGTCTGCCCAACACGAAACAGCTGTTGGAATCTGTCTTTGGGGGCCCGTTGCAGGCCCCCTTTCACCCAGAGGCATACGATTGGGGCCCGTGTGGGTACCCAAGGGACCCCTCTTCCCAGCCATGCACAATGTGGCAGGCACCATGGGGTGCCCGCCACAGGGTGCAAGGTTTTCCCCAACCACTCCTTTTTTCAATGGGAGCCTGCGTTCTCGTTCAGAAACAGGCTCTCATTGAAGTCAATGCAAGACCGACCGAACAATGTTGGGAAGCATCGTGATCGGTCATTCGGACTCGCACAACCCAATTCATTCGGAAACAATTTTGAGACCGATTTGTTCGGAACAGTTTCCGAACGACATTGTAATCGGTGTGAGATTTTGGAGAAATACGATGCTGTAGAAAGAAGAGATTAATTTGCAAGAGCCCCAACCGCATGTTCATACACCACAGGTCGTAGCATGTAAAGATAGCATTGAAAATGCAAAGACAGTCTCTGCCACATTTTTGGGCTGAATGTTAGAATTAGCTGAAGAGCCGGAGCAGCTCTATTTTACCACATTAAAGAGTGGTAAATGGCTGCTGGTCCCAGGAATGTGCTGAATTGGCTGGACATATAGCAGCATTAGAAACAGTTCTAAGGTAAATAAAAAAAAATACCACAATAACATACATAAAGCAATATAGCAACACAGTTATGTCAGGTCCCATTCTTTTAGCCCCCCAAATTGCCAAGCAGTAGATGTATATACCTGCCTTAGACTGGAAAAGGGCTAGACCTTGTAGACTGAACCCCTTCTTTGTCGAACCCAGATACTTACGTGGGAGCAAAATGCAATTAATTCCCGCCTACCACTTGATACAGACGCTGTCAGGCTACTTAGACAGTGAGCTGGGACAACCAGAAGGGAAGGGGGACTGGGTAGGGTCTACTGGGAGTCGACCCTGTACGGGGGGATGATCTGTTACTATAATGTCTCACTATGAAAAAATGTACTTTAACTTGCAATTTCAAAGCACTCCTACCTGTTGGGAAGGTTGCGTTGTTGTTCAGCAGTGAATTTTGAATTAAAAAGACACACCCTATGAGTGAATGGGGAATGTAGTCAAGCGGAAGATCTGGATTATCGAGAGGCAAGAAATCACAGTTGGCACAACAGCAAATTCAGGTACAAGCAATACTACAGATAGAAAGAACTGCTCTTGGTTACACTCAGTTGCTGCTTACTGAGGACAATAGTCTGCCTCTGAGCCCAGGAAGAGCAGGTGGATGTTTTCTGCTAACTGCTTAACTCATTTGATTTGGAGATGCTAGAGAGGACTTCTACTCATTCACCGGATCCTCCTAGACAGCCAGGCTTCACTTAACTTGGGGAGGAGAACCAATTTGAATCCCGTCAGGTGGGAAGAGAGCTTATCTAAATAGGGGAGTGGCTAGTAAGCTGACTTGTGCCATACTGAAACCGGTGCTCCTGGTTAATTTTACAGTAAAACTAAGAGGGTGTTCTGCAAAAGGAGGTAAGGGACTAAAAGAAAATGGGTAGGATTGGGTCACAGAATTTCCACAATCACTGATTAGAGCATAGGAAGAATCTGCATCCCATCTACCATTTCTTCAGAACATCCCTAGACCTTGGAAGACTCCTGTAACAGCTGCCGTCTTCCTCGGGATCTGCACGACGAGATTGTGGCCCACCCCCAGGCAGCTCCAACTCAATATGCTGTTATAGTACTGAGGCTTAGAGAGGCCAGGCGGGGGGAAGGGTGTGGGAAGGGAACTGCGGGGAAGGAGATCTGAAAAGGAAAAATCAGTTAACACACATAAATCAGCAATAAGCCTAATAGCCTTCAAGATTTGTTTCTATCTCTTATCTTAAATATCTCTTAGATATATTCTATGATCTGCTATGATCCTTCTCATAAAGAAACAGATATGATTTCTGCAATAACATCTTGCAGAACTATAAGAGACCCAAATGTTCTGCAATGACTACTTGAGGCATGGAGATACACGAGCACTACACATAGCAGGTGTATTCCTGTTAGTTTTCAAAATCCCATCCCTGCAATATATTCTCTCTGTGTTATATTATGTTAGCATTATGTGGCTAAATACATGCCAGTTGCATTCGCGTTATGCAACCCACTGAGTTATCCTCGTAATCAGGGCCGGACTGGCCATAGCGGGCACCGGGCGTTTCCCCGATAGGCCGCTAGGGTGGGGGGCGGTTTTGGGCCCCTGGGGGCCGTTTTTGTTACCGGGGGTCGGCAATATCGGCCCCCTGTAACAAAATTGGCTGAAACCGGCCCTCGCATACTGCTCGGCTGCACTCCCCATCACCCCAGGGGGGGCCGGCTGAGCAGTTTGCCAGGGCCGATTTCTGTTCCCAGTCCGGCCCTGCTCATAATGTACAGGCCTTAGTTAGTGAGTGTGACTCCATTTTGTATTTCGTAATCCTTATTAGACTGCTCAGACTGTGCCTGAGTTAGGCCTCATTATTATTTTCGCTTGCCTCAGCAGAACACTGTATTTCGTTATTATTTCTTCTCTTCGCCCAAGGATGTTTCTCGACTTACTAATGAATAGGCCGTTCTGCCTTCGCATGTTTATCAGAATGTGTAGTTTGTGCTCCCACGTTAGGAGATGCTGAGACCCAGCACTGTGGCCTTGAATCCCTGATAACATGTACCCATCTGGCAGGTGTTAGCTCATCCTACTGTGCCTCCTTTGTTCGTGATCGGCCCAGGCTGGTAGTTTTCCATGGTGGGCGGGGTTGCAGACTGCTGGGGAAGAATGATTACTCACTGTAGACTGTTGGGGGGTCAGTCCCTCGGCAGACATCTTAGGGTGCAAGTCATGACGGTCTCCTCTGCAGAGCATTTGCAATAAACATGTAATTTCATATTCTCTACTGTCTGACTGACTCGTCATTCTTGGGAAGGCATAGCAGGTGGTTGTGAGAAAACCCGGGTGGCCCTAGAGGGCCACTTCCTTCAGTTGGCGCCAGAACAGGGACCCCGCAAGGTAACCCGACTCACCCGTAACCGGGTTGCAGGGTCGGGGGGATGCGTTTGGTCGGTTGGGCAGATCGGGGATCCCCACACAAGACCGAGCTTGGCTCTCCCAGCTGCCCCGCCCGGCTGATCGGGCACCCCCTCGTCTAGTGGTCACCAACAGGGGCCTGAGAAGGCGAAACCTTGCAGTTGACCGTTTGGTCCGAAGAGTCGGCAGTGGAGAGTAGCTTGACTCGACCTGTGTGCACCAGGTGAGTGATTTGATTCTTGGAAAAATGGCGCCATACTTGAACGGCACGAGCCTACGGGCTGTGTCTTGGTACAGTCTCCGGACTGACTTGTCTTGAACGGCACGAGCCTATGGGCTGTGTCTTGGTACAGTCTCCGGACTGTCTTATCTTGAACGGCATGAGCCTATGGGCTGTGTCTTGGTACGGTCTCCGGACCGCTTGTCTTGCACTTGATGGGTCTGCGGACCCTTGGAGAAAGACACAGAGCGTTTGCGAGCAGTTTGCCGGACCACCTGGAAATTTGGCCCGCGCTCAAAAAGGCCCGGGACTTCCCACGAACACTCTGCCAGACCAACTGGTAATTTGGCTAATACTCGAAAAGGTCTGGGGCTGGTGCCTGTCTTCTCGAATTTGATGCAGTCTCCGGACTGTAGGGAGTGGTCTCTGGACCGTTTTTGTTTGACTTTGTGGCTAATGTTTGTTATTTTGTCTTGTCTTCGTTTGTCGATTGTTGGTGTTATACTTGTCCGTCAGGGACAGTGCTTGTGTCTTTTATTAAGATGCCTTGTTTCAGTAAATTAGGGTGTTTTGGATGTCGATGTTGTTCTACTGATGCTCGATTGGAGGAGAGCCAGCCCGCACCTCCGGAGGGTACTCCAAATTTTGATATGTATGTTAAACATGGTATTGGCCCTGTTATGTTCAGCAAGTTGTGGCATAAATATACGAAGGATAATGCTGAGTTGCAGTGGCCGCTCACCGGCTCATTTGATGAACAGAAATGAAACTACTTGCAGGACAAGTTGTTTGCTAGGAGGAGCAGGCAGTCGATGTTTGATTCTTTGAGAGTATGGCAGAAAGAAGCAAAGCAGCGATGTATGAGGGCAGAGAAAGAGGCACGGAGGATGCAGACGCAAAGAATAACACAGAAGGCAGTAGCCTATGAAAGAGGGAAGGTAGAGAAGGGTATAGAATGTGCAGATAGAAAGTTTCGGTTACAGACGGATAAGTGCTATGTTGCTAGAGAGGAAGGTGATGAGTTTGTTGATGAGCTTTTGGATTCTCGTCCACCTCCTCCTTATGCCTCCGAATGGATATACCCGTCAGTCCCGACCTCTCAGTCCTCGGCCCCCAGTGCTGCCCTCTCTAGCTCTCCTACTTCTAGCGTTACCGCTTCCGCCCTAGCCCCTCTCACCTCCCTTCCATCTACACCAGCCACTGGGGCGGGTGCTGTCACCTCCCCTGCCCAGTTTACTAGCTATACTGATACCCCCCTGTACACCCCTACCGCCCTTTCCCCCTACGTGATGGTGCCTGTCTCTGCATCTGCTCCCTCCCCCGTTAGTGAGACACATCAGGCACGGTTGAATGTTGAAACCCCTACGCGTGGAGTGCATGATGTGAACTGGGAAGCAGCGCGCGATCGAATGGATAAAGTGTTGGTGCGTTCTGCAGTGGGTGAGGAGATGAAACAAATGGTGGCGAACCAAGCAGCCCAGTGGGCTCGACACCCGATCTATAGTATAGAGGATGTGTGGAGTGTGATGAAGGACTACGAGCCGTTCATACAACAGCATGCACTTAAACACGTCAGCGATGCTGATAAAATTGTGGGAACAGTGTTTTAACGGTGTTGGAACGCAAATAATATATGACATACGGGATAGGGTATATGCTGCAGGTATGGCCCCCAATGAGGTCTTTAGCAATATAACAACGCTAGTGGGTTATCGAGGTAGATTGCTCCAGAAAGTTCCGATAATGGGGACGCAGCACCCCATGAGGAAAGTTCATCCCATTTACCACCCTCAAATCCCAGAACAGCGCGGTTCTACTAATGCTGTGATTAGACCACGGGTCGAAGCTCGCTTTCAGGAGCAATGGATTGATACTCCTTGGAAAAGGAGTGAGGTTCTATCCTTAAAGAGTCAGCTACCGGATCCCGGAAAAACCCTACCGCATTCTATAAAGAATTGACGGAGGCGGCTTCCTCCACCGTAATGACGTTAGCTGACATAGAGTTGTTTTTGGCCTATTGGTACCAGTGGACATATGGAGGTAAGCAAAGACCAAAGCCCCTTCTTTCCCTGACCACGAAAGATGTGCATGAACCCCTGCCTTGGACACCTGCATGCCAGCAAGCCTTTGAGCAATTAAAAACTGCGCTTTGCTCTGCTCCTGTATTGTGTACCCCAGACTACCAAAAGCCTGTTGTGCTCTACGTGCATGAGGTGAATGGCTGCGCGCTCTCTGTCTTAACACAGGGTTTTGGAGGTAAGCAAAGACCAAAGCCCCTTCTTTCCCTGACCACGAAAGATGTGCATGAACCCCTGCCTTGGACACCTGCATGCCAGCAAGCCTTTGAGCAATTAAAAACTGCACTTTGCTCTGCTCCTGTATTGGGTACCCCGGACTACCAAAAGCCTTTTGTGCTCTACGTGCATGAGGTGGATGGCTGCGCGCTCTCTGTCTTAACACAGGGTTTTGGAGGTAAGCAAAGACCCTGCGCTTATTTCTCTGCCATGCTGGATAACGTCGCCAGAGCGCTCCCGAACTGTCTGAGAGCTGCCGCGGCAGTGACAGTTTCTATCAGACAATCGGCAGAGCTCGTCCTTGATACTGCCCTCATAGTAATGGTACCCCATGCTGTGGATACACTATTGAACAAAACGAAGACACAGCACCTTACTAGTGCACGTCTGACTGGATACAAACTTACTTTGTTTGCTCCGCACATTACCATAAAACGATGTGCCACTCTGAACCCAGCCACGTTACTACCCCTCCCTTCGACAAGTAAGGATACAGACGTACACGATTGTGTATATAGAACGGAGGAAGAGATGAAGGGACGGGTAGACCTGACTGATATTCCCTTATCTGACCCCCAAGGGGAACTATATGTCGATGGCTCTTGTTTCAAGTTACCAGATGGTACCACCAGTGCAGCCTATGCAATAACAACATTACACACTGTAATTGAGACATCCCGTATCCCGCCCCAATCAGCCCAAGCTGCAGAGCTGGTTGCCCTCCTCCAGGCTTGTGAGTTGAGTGAGGGACTGGCTGTTAATATCTACACCGACAGCCAGTACGCCTTTGGGGTGGCCCATAACTTTGGGCGCCTCTGGGCGGAGAGAGGGTTTTTGACTTCGCATGGACTGCGGATTCAGAATGGGCCATTGATACACAGGTTATTATCTGCATTGACACTTCCCAGTAAGTTAGCAATAGTGAAATGTAGCACTCATAAGGCTATTACAGATGATGTGGGGAGGGGAAATGCTTTCGCAGATCAAACAGCCAAGGATACAGCTTCATCAAAGACGACACAGATGTTGGTGGCAGGCCCCGCTAGGTGGGTTCCAGACAACGGAATGTTCGAGGACACATTAGAAAGCGTCAGGGAAATTCAGAGTGAGGCGACTCTAGATGAATTGGCAATGTGGGAGGAGAGAACAGGTCGCTTGGATGAGGATGGGTGTTGGACTGACTTGTCAGGAAAGCAGCGATGGTTACTGCCTAATTCCTATGTACTCCCTGTTGTAACTATGGCCCATGGCCCGGCGCACATTAGTGCCAAGGGAATATGTAAATTGCTGGACCCAGTGTGGCAGAATGATAATATCACCAAGGTAGCCATGCATCTAGTGAAGCATTGTATCATTTGCCTGAAACATAACCCCGGGAAAGGTACCCCTACACCTTCCGGCAACTTTGCACCGCCTTCTTTCCTTTTTGAGGTTTTCCAGATGGATTTCATCGAAATGGAACAAGTTAAAAACCTTAAGTATGTGCTAGTGGTGATCTGTGCTTTTAGCAAGTGGATCAAAGCCTATCCCACTAAAGAGAATACGGCTATGACGACAGCGAAGGCACTTCTAAAAGAGTATTTCCTGCGCTACGGATTGCCTCGGGTGATCTGGAGTGACAATGGCAGTCACTTTAATGCCAGAGTCATTGAGTTAGTGTGCACAGGTTTGCATATTAAACAGAAGTTCCACGCAGCAAATCACCCCCAGTCAGCAGGCCTGGTTGAAAAGTACAATGGTACTCACAAAGTGAAGTTGGCAAAGATTCAGGAAAGCACAGGACTGCGATGGCCAGAAGCATTACCCCTAGCTTTATTATCTACCAGAGTAACAGCGCATTCTAGAACATGGTTGTCCCCCTACGAGGTGGTCTTTGAACGCCCTGCAAACGTTTGGGGCATCCCCAGACCAAAGCGCTTTTCCGAGATAGAGTACCCCTTGCTTGTAGACTATCTTTATGAATTGTCTAAAGGTCTTCGTTCTCTTCACCAACAGATACATGCCATGTTGCAGCCAGTACCAGAGGGGCCCGGACATCAGATACAGACCGGAGATTACATCTTGGTCCGCAACTTCCAGTGGAAGAGCAGGCTGGAGCTGAGGTGGAAAGAGCCATTGATCGTGCTACTTGCCACTAGAACAGCGGTCAAGGCGGACGGCAGGAAGCATTCGATACATGCTTCCCATGTGAAACGGATGCCTTTTCCACTTCCGTATGACAGCTGGGTCAACGACGGCATCGGTGATCAGGATTGTGAGAAGGTACCACATTTCATTCCTTTCTCTGATGCCCGAGTGAGGTGGGCACAGACAGACGAGGAAAGTGATGCCGTTCTGTCAGAGGCGATTCCACCAAAGATAAGGGCCGCCTCGGATAACACCGTTCCTACCACACCGGAATCTGAGTCTCGATGCCCATATGATCCTGAGTTTCTGCCTCTCTTTGTTGATGAAATGGAGCCTGGAGCTACCAGGTACAATTTGAGGCCCCGGAAAAAGGGACGGTGCACCAGCCGAACAGTTTAGGAGTTAGGGAAGGACTTGAGCTCAGGGCGCGGGTACTGTGCCTGAGGTGCCTGTATTAGGTATGGGTGATTGATCTGGTGCACTGCCCTGGACAGGATAGTTGAGGGTATTGGCCCCGGAGGGAGGGTGCCCTATCCTGAAAGAAGAAGGATTTGTTTTTTCTGCAAGGGTTGCGATCGCGCAGCTTCTCCGTGGGAGTGCTTCATAGCACCATCATTGATGAACGATAGAAGCCTGCCAGCGAGGCTTTGACGGACGCTGGGTGATTTGTGCCCCCTGGTACTGTGGTTGCAATAAGTGGCTCTAGCCTGTGAATTTCCTTTTTTCTCCTTCCTAACACCTATAGACTGCCCTTGAAGTTGTCCACATGTATCCTTTCGGCCGTCTCATCCCTGATGAGGAGCAGCCCTTTGCGGCTCGCGTCCTATTCCAAATGATCCTGTTTGGTCCTCTTGGTCTACTAAGAGTAAAGCAGTGTTTATTGCCATAATATTCCTTTCCCTGCTCATTGTATTTGGGGTGGTTTGGTACTTAGAGGAACAACACCCTGTGCACGCTTTGATAGGGACAACACCGGTTCCAAACGAGCACTTGTTTGTCACACTGGCCCCACATAAGGAGAGACATAGACAGACCTATGTGCAGAATGCTTTTGTTCAGATGCTCCATCAGGTACACAGTACTACTAATTCTACGAATTGCTGGGTGTGTGGTCTACTTCCATCCGTTATGCATAAGAACGATCTGCTAGTCTCGTTGCCCCTGTCATACTTGGGTAGCTGTGAAGAGTGGTTCCAATTGCTCTCTATGGTATATATGCACTATTATGCTGACGCTATGAAAATGGTACAAGCTGATTATGAGGCAGTGTTGGAATATATAGTGGTACACCAGGGATATACACCCGGACCAGATGGCAAGGAGGGTACCCTTCACCCTGAGGCTTGTATGAATAAATTTGAGGCCAACGCAAATGTCACCTGGTTGCGAAATGAACTGTTAGATTTCCAAGGATTTAATGTCACCACATACTTTAAATGTTTCCAGGAGCGCAATATTACTGAGGACAAAGCTATGCCTGTCCCTGTAATAAACTCAACAGCTAGTTTCTGTGTTGAAGGAATAGGGAACATTTCGGTAGGACAGAGTCATTGTAACTACAACTACCGATTGAACACTACCAGCAGCCCACCTTTGCTCACACCTCCGAATGTATACTTCATCTGTGGGGAACAGGCTTACACTTGGCTTCCGAGAGGATGGTCTGGCCTGTGTTATGTATCCTTTCTCTTGCCTCCCGTTTACATTGCACCGTCCAACTACCACAAGCATCATAGATTGCAGCGTAGGGATCTTCAGGTACACCGAGATAGGAGGGTGCTTTATCCAGATGAGATAGATCAGACTGATACCTCCTTGCAACAATTCACCGACATAATGAAGGGCATTGTGCCGTTCTGGGGTCCCATGTTCAATAGTCGTAATATTCGTCGCCGTGCTAGGGTAGTTGATGGAGTTATCAACACAACTGCTGGTATCCTGACCAATATTATTGTTGAGCTTCAGGCCACAAGAGTTGTTTCTCTCCAAAACCGGATGGTTTTAGACGTCATTCTGGCTGATAGGGGTGGAGCCTGTCGCGTCATAGGAAGTAGTTGCTGTGTGTATATCCCTGATAGCGCCCCTACTGTCTACTCTGCAATACAGAAGTTGCACAAACTTGCCTCAGACATTCATCAGGATAATGGTTCATGGTCCCTTACAGGGTCACTCTGGGGTCTAGTGACTTCATGGGGGTGGAAGATATTACTTGTCCTGATAGCCATCGCAGGAGTCATCTTTGCCTGTTGTTTATGCATCAACTGCCTCCCAGCCTGTTGCACTTATTGTATAGGTAAGCTTACTCCTCCCTTGCCGAGAAGTGATGACAAGATTTCTGTTATGATGATGCAGGAGATTCAGGGAATGATGCTCATTGACGAGGGCATCTTCGAGTACTAAATCATTTTATTCATGGTGTGTTGCTTGTTTTTTCCCTTGCTACATGTGTACCTATGTACTTCCTTCCCCTCTCTTAGAATTGTAAAGACCCTACCGGATAGCAATAAAGCTTTTAGCCACATATGCTAAAAGGAGGGTCTGTTAGTTTTCAAAATCCCATCCCTGCAATATATCCTCTCTGTGTTATATTATGTTAGCATTATGTGGCTAAATACATGCCAGTTGCATTCGCGTTATGCAACCCACTGAGTTATCCTCGTAATGTGCAGGCCTTAGTTAGCGAGTGTGACTCCATTTTGTATTTCGTAATCCTTATTAGACTGCTCAGACTGTGTCCGAGTTAGGCCTCATTATTATTTTCGCTTGCCTCAGCAGAACACTGTATTTCGTTATTATTTCTTCTCTTCACCCAAGGCTGTTTCTCAATTTACTAACGAATAGGCCGTTCTGCCTTCGCATGTTTATCCGATTGTGTAGTTTCTGCTCCCACGTTAGGAGATGCTGAGACCCAGCACTGTGGCCTTGAATCCCTGATAACATGTACCCATCTGGCAGGTGTTAGCTCATCCTACTGTGCCTCCTTTGTTCGTGATTGGCCCACGCTGGTAGTTTTCCATGGTGGGCGGGGTTGCAGACCGCTGGGGAAGAATGATTACTCACTGTAGACTGTTGGGGTGCAAGTCATGACGGACTCCTCTGCAGAGCATTTGCAATAAACATGTAAGTTCATATTCTCTACTGTCTGACTGACTCTTCATTCTTGGGAAGGCATAGCAGGTGGTTGTGAGAAATCCCGGGTGGCCCTAGAGGGCCACTTCCTTCAGTCCAGCACCCTGTTCAATGGTCACAGGCACTGACTTATGTAATAAGACGTGAATCTCGAGCCCGACACACACACATACATCAAAACACTCTCTGAGAATAGTGCCCTGTGGAGATTTAAGAGAGGGCGTGACCGTAATGCAGAAACGAACGTGTTCCCCACCGGGGGGTCTTACCGCTCAGTGCACAGCCTGCTCTGACTACGGCTACATGAGCGCAGCCGAAAATGGAACTGCAGCAACCCGAGGAACCTCTCAGCTCTCCGCGGGGGACACGCACCAGCGCGGGACCAAGGGCTGAACCATGACTGGAGCGCTGTCAAGCAATGACGGGACTTCACACCGAAAATGGAATCCAAGATGCGCTCCAGAAATCCACCCGGGCCGACCGCCGTCACTGGAACCTGAAGGAGGAAGAAACCCAGAGCTCCTGCTCCTCCCAAGATCGAAGAATAGTGAGCAGTACCCAAGGGTGGGGCTGCTTATATAGATCTGGACCACGCCCTAGATGACTGTCTTCAGCAGCAAGGAAAACCCCAGCGGGGAAAAGCCAGCAACTGCAGAAGGAAAACAAATTGAAGCAACACCCTAAACAAGCATTGCAACCTGTAACAGAAGGGTTACATTAAAGCAGGACATTGTAACCACCAACGTACAGAGTGGGACAGATGCCTTTTCCCACAGCATACCACTCCCTTAAAGGGGTATGGGGGGACCCACAAAACCGTACACATTTTGATTGCTGTTGTACTGACAACTCCACCTGGAGAAGACGGTCCTGCTGGAAGAAGACTACTGACTTCTGCTGGAAGATGTGGCCTTAGTTAAGGAATCAAGGACTCCTGGATTTTGCTGTCACCCAGGCACTGGAACTGCTCTCCAATGGTCAAGCTGTTCATCTCCTATTTGCATGTTTCAGGGACACTGAAATCAGATGTTTTCCTGACTCCAGGTGAGCCCAGCTGACCATATTGGACTGGACCCTACAGAATTGGTTTGAAAGAGGCCTAGTTCCTAGAAGCCTGCCCTGAAGTGGTAGAGGCTCTAGGATGGACTAGAACAAACTTTTTTAATATCTGGAGACAAGTGGAATGTAGTCATGTTTGTGGCCTCCAAAGGACAAGAACAAAGTGCTGAGGCATTCTCCCAAGAAGCTTGTACTGTATCCACACACAAAAACCAGGTTTGTCCCATTCTGAATATTTTTCCACTGTAGGAAGTGGTTCAGCAGGACCTCACAGCAAAGGCACCTGCCATGATGGAGCCTGATCTTACTACAGATTATATCCTTGCCCCTCTGGAGGATTTTTGTCTTCCAAAAATCTTGGACTGGGGCAAGGAAGCAAAGATATCCAAGCTGCAATGATACCTTAGTGACAATGAAACCCAAATATGTCCTGCTTGGAGTGTTTAGTGCAAACACCAGTGGCTTCAGTGGGAGCTCATCAATGATGTATCTGACTTTGAGGGACCCACACTGGCCACAAATTTGGACCTTGCCACACTGGAAGATTCTGACTTCCATTTCAGATACTAAGTCGGAAGGTAAAATCATTCACTGGGGTGCCCTGTTTGGTGTATCCAACCTCCACTGCATCGTAACCAGCCTAAAATTGTGTCTAGGTCCTGGCCAACGATCAGCAGTTGCTTTTCAATGGTTCTTTATATTTTTAAGGCATTTTTTTCCCCTAACACTCTTGTCCCTCTTAACCTATTTTATTGATCTTAGTGTTTTTTTGCTCAACAACTATTTCTCTATTTTTCTAAATTGGTTTGGACATTTTATTCTGTTGTGTTTTTTACTTTCAAAGTTGTTTGTACTGATGAACGTAGCAAGACATTGTCTGTGTCTGAGAGTAGTAAGTTTAGGTAGACAGTTTCAGACAATGTTAGAAATTCTATTATGGAGAGTCTCCAGTCATTTGTACTTGTAGTAATGAGATTTATTAGAAGACATATATTTCTTTAAATAAGTTGTTGATGAACCAACGTTACAAATGAACCAGCCAACACGTGTTTCAGCCCTTAGTTGGTGCTCAGGCCTGGCTTAATGTATTTCAAGTTCAGTAATTAGTAGAGCCAATTGAAAGCCATTGAGCAGTTAATGTGACAGCTATCTTCCCATGCGTTCATTCAATCTAGTGGATGTAGATGGAGTCATTCAGATGTGTGCAAGACATCCATATCCATCCATGGCCACCAAAAATCCAATTTTTTTATTTGAGCTCATTTCATTAGTCTATGATGTATTTTACTAAGTGGAATCGCTCTTGTTCATCTCAAAATTAACTCATTATTGAGTGCTATCTATTCATTCAGGTAAAAAACCTTTGCCTTTTTAATCTCACTTCCTTCCATACTGACACCTCACATTTTGTGACTTGCACCATATGCACTTCTGTACTATTCTCCTCCCTGAGCTTCCCTTTAATCTTTTCACTTCCAACATCACTTCATTGTGTAGTAGATCATGTTTAATCCACAACTCATCCCTGATCTTATCAGTGCTACACCTTAGCATATATTGATTTCTAATTCTCTAATTATTCTGATTGCCAAACTCCCATGACTACGCTAATCACCCCAATTCAGTAACATACTCTTCTTCTGACTCATCTTCTCTCTGTGTAGTCATACCGAATTGTTATCTCTACAATATGGCACTAACTTTTGATAGTGCAAATTTGGCTTCTTAATACATACTTCAAATTCAATGAGACTTTGAGCCTCATTCTCTGTCAGTTCTAGCAATTTTTCAGAATTCTTCTATCTGTTGTCTCTTAGGCAAAACATTAATAGGAATGATTTATGTTCTACACTCAGATTCTCTCCACAAACATGTAGGATTATGATGTGTGCTTAGAAAAAATGTTGATGGTCTATTAATCAGTATATTGACAGCCCACAGTGTACTCTCTCTTTAAATATATGTTCAATGAACAAAAAACAAAATGTGGCCTACTTGCAGCACAAATTCTTTGACTACCAATTTACAGGTTCCTACTCAGAGAAGATATGGACCCCATGGCATAGGATGGTTAAACTTGTATAAATTACTCATGTTGGAATTGTTTTTGCAGGGTCACCCGCAAACATTTGGCTTTCCTCCTCCCCTTTTGCTGAATTTGTTTTTGTTGGCTTTAGGACTGTGAGCATTTACCACTGCTAACCAGCACTAAAGTGCATGTGCTCTCTCCACTAAATATGGTTTGAATGGATTATCCACAATTGGCATATTTAATTTACCTATAAGTCCCCAGGAAAGTGTACTACATGTGTCCAGAGCCTGCAATTTAAATGCTACCAGTGGGTCTGCAGCACTGATTGGGCCACTAACTTAAGTAGACCCTTAAACATGTTTCAGGCCTGCCCCTGCAGAGCCTGTGGGTGCAGTTTACATTGCCATGTCGACTTGACATTTAAAACCCCTTGCCAATTCTTAAACTCTCCTTTAATTACCTATAAGTCACCCCTAAGGTAAGCCCTAGGTAGCCCATAGGGCAGGGTGCTGTGTAATTAAAAGGTAGGACATGTACTTTTAGGTTTTTTATATTGTGCCAGTGAAAAACTCCCAAATTTGTTTTTCACTTCTGTGAGGCCTACGTCTCCCATATGTTAACATTGGGGATTCCTTGTTACATCTAACAAGCTGTTATTCCCAAATGGAAGAAGGTTGAGCAGTCATGTTAAGTACCTATGGGAATGTAATGATCAATCCTCTTTAATGGTGAAGTCAAACTTATCATTGCAATTTTAAAAATGCCATTTTTAGAAAGATTACATTTTTCTGCTCTTGACTTGGTCTGGGCAGAGCTTGTGGAGTTTCTCTCTATGGAATTCCACGGAGTTACCAAAAATCTCTGCAAGATTCCACAGAGTTCCACGAGCGGGCGGAGTACAACCTTAAGCAATGCGGTCTGATTAGAAAGCTGTTTTCTGAATTTGGAATCTCAAGCACCACCAGCTGATGTATTGGAGCATCGCTTACACTAGAGGGCACAGCACAACCAAAGTTGGCAGCAATTAGTCCTCACATTTCGCCACTATTCGCTCAATCCTTTATTCTTTATTAGGTTTTTTAGTTTTGAAAGATTCCACACTCACTAAAACCACTCAAAAAGCAACAGGACATAAGCCAACATGTGTTTACCTTCGTGAATTATGGTTCAGTTGCTTCATCGGGGCATGTGATTCTCATATGAAGTCTAATGACATGGTCATAAGCAAGTCATTGATATCTTTGGACTTCCAATTTCAATCCATATTTTTCAGGATGATACATTTTCAGCAAGTCAAGATAGGTATGATTACCTCAAGAGCTTTAGCTCAGCCATGTGCTGCCGTAAGACAAGAGTGCTTCATGAGAACTTGCCAGAAGCGGCCCATGCAGGTTAGAGCGGCGGGGGGGATTTCCACAGACAATGACGAGGGAAAAGTAATTAGTCCACCGCCCCACCGCTCTTACCTGCACGGGCCACTGCTGGAACTTGCTGATATGTCTAATGCTGTTATTTAAAACTTACTTTGATCAGACTTCCTTCTTTTCTTTCAAGCCCGCAACATATTATTCTATTTGACACAACCAGTGAAACTGATATAAACATTTTAATGATTATTAGCCGACAGAAGGCCCTCAAAACAGAACCTCTCATAGGCTTTTATTCGGTCAGGTTTTCAATGTATAAATCATGATGTGAACTAATAAATATATCAGCTTAGGTATGAAGACAATAGTGTTTTATGTTTGCTGTCAACGTACCGCACCTTTGGTGAATACGGTTTTGAAAAAATCATTTGGCATGGCAGAGCTTGTCTCTCTTCCTGCACATCACCCACAGGCACAATCTGTTCTGTGAGTTTTCATGTCAAGGTGTAGGCGGGCATCTTTGATGAGGCTGAGTGGAGTGAGTCTCTGTTCCCACCTCCTCTTGTGCAATTTTGTTTCTGAAGTGAAATGATCACAATATTCATTGAAACTGATGAAGGACCAGGGAGGTGCTGTCCTATTCAACATCAGAGCACACTCAGATAAATTTGAAAGAAATAGCTAAGATAAATATCTAAGAGAAAAACATATGAAGCAGGCATTTCAGTTCGACAACTTCACTCATATGTAGCTTTGAAACACTAAAAAACAAGTTTTACAAATCATATTTGAGCCCAAATCTGGCCCATTTAAATTCCATTTCTGTGAATATCAAAGGGTTAAAATAAATCAATGAATGTGGCATAACACATGGCCTGTTAGATAATTCAGGGCCGTGCAGAATATTATTTCATCTTTAAGTTAAATACAAAAAGAGGATGGGGATAATTGAGAGGCCTCTGCACTTGTAGAAATGCTGCTACCCCCACCTCTTGTAAAATTGATGTGACATTGATGGAAAATGCTGCAAAAATTGTTGACCGGTCAAGGGCTGGGTCGGTGAGTAGGTTTAACTTGGCCACAGAGCCAGCTTTGCCCATGACATAGACAGAGCTGCAGCCTCTCCCAAATGACTGCCGATCTGCCCATTCTTGGCACACCATCGCCAGGGCAGTGTTGCAACCTCGGGCGGAACCGGCCGGGCGAGCTCTTCACTGTCAACAGTCGCATTTTAAATCACAAATACAGGAAGTATGTAGGAAGGGATCGGTGACCCGTCTTTAGCCCCAAGAGGTGAGAAGCTGCTTCCCCCCACCCCCACCAATATTGTCAATAATTAACACTACAAAACAAAGCTTTCCCAGATGGTCACACGGATTACAGAATTACGATTGTATGAGACGCAGAGCACATAACGCGTGTGCCTGAAATCAGAAACTGCCCATAGCTGCCGAATCAACCAGGTACGCAAATTAGGTGATGCTAATTTGCATGCTCTATTTAAAAATAACTTTTCATTTCCCCCAAAAGCAATGCAATCTGAAAATGAGAACATCCAAGTCATTATAAGTAGCGACAGCGTGAAGCTAATGGTAGGCAGAACACATGGCACAACTTTTGCAAATTTCGTCAAAGTTCGGGGACTGTTTGTAAAATTTCAGGGGTGCCCTCAAACTCCACTCTCTCATTTTATGAATTAATCTGCTGTTCACCTCCCCATGTGTCCATTTCATGCCCCTGCAAGTGTACTGGAAGCCATGTGAGGGCCAGCGAGCGCCACAGGCTGGCCAGCAGCAGACGTCTGGTGCCCAGGCTCATATTTCCTCTGCCAGTCCTCTCTCCGGCCTACTGGGGTGGCCACCCTCACCGCTGCTTGAAAGTCCTCCATGCACACGCTCTGATGGGTGGTCATGCACTGCGTGGACAGGGGCCCTTGGTATTGTGCACCTGTGGAGCTCACCACAGCTTTGTGTACAGTGGACAGAGAGATCCTGGGAAGGCATGTCCCTTTGGGGTGTGTGTGTGTGCCTGGCTGCTGGACTATACCACCACAGACTTTTACAGGGGAGACAGCTTACCTTCCAGTTTAGAAACTGGTCATGTGATGGCAAGGTTTAAGCCCTAAGGTCACAACTTGGTTTGAGTCCATGTATTGCTGGAGGTTATCTGAGTGGACTGATAGGGCCTCTGTTCTACCCAGCAGTCAACAATGGACCCCCTCACACTTAACACTGCCAGTCTTCCAGTCTGCCACTGCAACTTCTCAAGTCAAACAGAAAAAGCTACAAGTTTAAGAAAATGCATACGCTTCAGCTCTGAGATATTAGGGGTGCGTGTCGCCGGAAAACTCCGCCAAGTGGCATAAGCTGAGTTTTCGCCAAACTCCAAGATTCAAGCCGAGCGCCGAGTCTCAGAACTCCCTGAACTCTGCCCGCGGTGTGGAGTTTACTGCCCAGGCCTACTCTCAACCCTATGTGTCTGCAGCCTGTCTCCAATACACATCTGGGGTGGGAGACAACTGGGCTTTGTGCATTCCCTCTAGACAGCTACACACAAAGGGAGCTTAGGTGTGACTTGATGGGCTATCCACATCCTGATAGACCATCCTGGGCAGGATGGGAGAGAGGAGCTTGACACAGCCTCATACTTACACCTGAATAGGTAGTATCCTGTTCCCACACAAAGGACTGCTCAACCCCCTGTAGTGTGTTTGGAGCCAGGACAAGAAGAGAGGACCTCTGTGCACCTCAAAGCACTTCTTAGAAGTCTCCTCCACTTCAAAGGCACCACTGGGTATAAGAACTGGATTTCTGCCCCACCACTTCAGTACACTTCTGGACCTGTGAATACTCTGCCAGGAAGAAAGACTGCTGTGCTCCTGAAGGACTGCCACTCTGCTGGGCTGCTGCTCTGAAGGATCTGCTTTTTTTTGCTGCTCACCTGCTGCTTGCTGCCCTCCTAGCCTGGGTGAGAAGGACTGGACCCATATCACTTGAACCCAGAACCACAGTGACTCGAAGGGCTGGCTTGCTTGCCTCCTGATTGCAGTCTCAGTGACATGAAAGACTTCTAACTCACCTGCTACAGCACCTGGACTCTGCCATCTGTGAGTCTGCCCTGGCAAGTGGTGCCAACACTGTCCTGGACCCTTGGAAGTGGGTTTGAAGTGCTGCTCCAGCTGAATCCACACATTGCGATCAACACAAAGAACTGGGAACCAGCGCATCTCCTCCACTGCAGATGCATCTCCGCCATTGCAAGTATCAACTTCAATGCATCGCCAAATGTGTGGTGCATAGCCTTCATTCTAAATGCATCATTGCTGTTGTGCGGCTCGGAACTGACGCATCGCCTACCTGTGTAGATCGATGACAACGCATCTCCTCCTCTGCAACCCATTTCTCGTCTTCCACGACAACTCAACTAAAGTATCTTGCTGCGGTACAAAGCTGGTCCCGGTATCCAACCTGCACTCTATCACAGTGGGCCTAAACTTTTGACTTTGACCTAGTCTAGTGCGACCAGTTAGCCCCGATTGGCACTTAATTCTTTCTTTCTTTCAGTTTAAAAAAAAAAATCATATCCAGTTCTAATTATTGTTTTTTTTGTTTTGGTCGTGTTTTGTTCATAAAAATTAAGCTCTTTTTCTCTAACCTGGTGTGGGATTTTGTAGAGTAATGATTTATCTGTTTTCCTGTTTGAAGTGTTGCACAAATACTTTAAGCATTACCTCGTAAGTTAAGCCTAACTGCTCTGTGCCAAGCTACCAGGGGTGAGCACAGGTTAATTTAGGGTGTGTTTGTGACTTACCCTGACTAGGATTGTGGTTCCTGCTTGGACATGATGCAATTATTAACACTGGTTTTACCTGATGTTGTATAGTATTAAGGGCATAAAGGATATTTTAACTTTTCCTATTGTATAAAATATTTTAATGTTTTGTATTTGGAGATTTTTTACTGTCGGCTTTCAGTTATGATTGTAGAAAACTTGCTGCACAATTTTTTTTTTATATATATGTTGTTGGCCTTTCAGTTTATGTGGATCTCTTTGGAGTTCCAAGATCATAAATAAATAAACTTGAACTTGACATGGTGCAGACCTCTGCCAACCAGAAACAAAATTTCTAACAATTGATTAATGTAAAATCTTTACTTTTAGGGTGAGCACATCACTCTCAGGACTACAGTAAGCAGTGAGCTCAGCTTTCTTTACTGACATCAGTTCCTATACAAAAACATGTACACATTTGCAATATATAATTATTTGTGGCTTGTTTTAATGCCACAGAATTGTCCCTGATAGTATGCAAATACAGGCAAAAAATGGGAGCAACACTGCTAGTGTTTGTTTGCATTCAGAATAAAATGTGACAAAATGAACTTGTAACTTGAAACAGCAGTATTTAATAAAATATATTTGATGCTTGCTATTATTTTTTCCTATGCAGATGTCAGCCAAGAGCAAATCCATTTGGTAAAATAATTTTTTCAGGTTTTTTTATCCACGTGAAATTATTACATCCTTCTGAAGAAACCTCTTTGTATACTCTCTTTTGTAGGCGGAGGTGGGGGCCACTTTCCACCATTGAATTTTGTTTACTCCTTCTCTCATCAGGAATTCATTTCTGACTGTTTCCATGGCAGGAAGGGTTTGGAAGAAAGGAGTTGATGAATATCTTTATGGTTCTTGTGCAGTTCTTTTTATTGCAGGTTTTATTATACTCTCTCCTACATCCAATGGCCAATGAGGATGAGAGCACGGATAAGAGGGAGTGGGATGGGGGAGTTAGGAGGGGACCAGAGAAGAAGGGTTGAAAACTTGGAAAGGGTGGGAGTAATGAAGGGTCAACTACTGAGGTGCTTTCATGCATTGAAGCTGAGTCCAATTTTGAATTCCAGGATTGTTAATACTGACTGGGGGCACAGGTCTGGCATGTCCAGGTAGTCACTCTAAGGGTGCCACTATGTCCTCGCCCTCCATTATTCTCACAACATGAAGATATTGAGGGCAAGTGAGTTCTCGAAAGTCTTGGGCCAGGAAGTGGATACAAGAGCTCCAGATTTTGTCGAAGCATGGTAATGATTGTTACCGAGGCTGTGAGTTTCTCAATTGCGACTACATCCCACAGCTTGAATAGACAATCTGAGTGGATGGGCATGGTGTCTGCACCCCATGTGGAGGTAATCACTTATTTGGCAGCACAAAGAGCCATTATTATAGCCCTTCCCCTATCTAAGTAAAGTCGTTAAGTCAGTGGGTTTGACAGCCCCAATAGGACAGGCTAGGAAAGCGGGAAATGTCTACCGCAAAGGTTTCATTGATATTTTTTAACCCCTAATCCCAGTACCTCTTAAATTTGGGGCAACGCCATAGCATGTGGTGAGCGTACTCACTTGTCTGGAGGTCTGTCAGCAGGTATCCATGCTTTTGGACTTTCATTTTGCTAGTCTGACCGGTGTATAGTACCAATAGTGAGTGACTTTGAGCATTGATTCCTTTCCATTGGAGCTGAGAGAGGAGGTGCTTGTTCTTTGACCACTCTTTGGGTGAAAAAGTGCGTTCCCGTTCAGCCTCCCAATGTCCCTGATCCAGGGACTTGCCAGTATCCATGGGCTTGTTGATGAAGCTATAAAGGTCTAAGAGAAGGTGTTTATCGTCTGTTTTAGTGAGTCGCCATTTTTCAAATTCCGTTAGTGGTCTACTGGTGTGTGGGTAAATCACAGGTTGAGTAACCAAGTATCTGATAGCTATGTAGCGCCAGTGCTCAGTGACAGGGATGCAATAGTTGAGTTGGATTTGTGAGAAGCCTTGCATCCCTGTGTGGTCAAAGAGGTCTCCAATGTGTTTACAGTTGGCTGTTTGACAGCCATGGAAGTCTGAACCAGATTGAGTGGGTGAAAATGCAGGGTTACCTATGACTTGTGCGAGGGGACGTTTGATGTGTATACGCCTTTCGCTAATAGTGTTCTGTCCCAGGTCTCCATCACAGAACATGTGATGGGGGAGAGATAGACTCCAGGTGGGGGGTGTTTTATGGTTACCCAAGGGACTTTCCAGATGTGCAGACCAGCTATGGATTACTCTAAAAAACACCAATGTTTTCCCAAGGATGGTCTGTTCCATTCCACCATGTATCTGAGCTAGGATGCTAAGTAGTAGTAAGTGATGTGGGAAATGCCAAAGCCACCTTCTGCTATGGGTAAATAGGCCTGCTTTTTAGTCATGCTCTGTTTACTGCCATCCCAGATGTAGGTGTCTATCAGGTGCTGAGGTTTGTTAAGAAGTAGGGGTTGGGTGGAGTGGAAGAGTCTGCATGAAATACCATATCTTGGGGAGTAGGCTCATCTCCAGAGCAGCAATATTTCACACGCAGGAGAGTCACTTTGCCTTCCAGCCCTGCAGGTGCTTACCTGAGGAGACCAAAGTTTGGCTTAATTGCATTCCGCTGTCTCACGCAAGGTAGGGAGTAGCATGAGACCCAAGTACATCACCCCAGCCGGTGTCCACGGGAAGGGGAAGACGTGTTCTAAGTCAGCTTTGTCGATTAGTTGGTATGGTTAAGTTAGGGGTGTGTGTTTTTTGGATATATACTTTAAAGTCAGACACCACCTTAAATGCATCCATTACTCCCAAGAGGGCCAGGTTGGAGGTGCATGACTGGGCCAGGGTGATCGTAACACCATCAGCAAGATTTTGTGATCTTGTTTATCGAAGGTAATGCCTCTTATCCGTGCATTCGCCCGTATCTGCTCTGCTAGGGTTCCAGATACAGGGCGAGGAGGATAGGGGTGGTGGGGCCAGTGTAGCTGCTGCAGACCCATCTGAGGAAGCACTTCCCAAATCCTATATCATCCATGACCTGGCAAAGAAATGGCCGGTGTACTCAGTCAAATGCCTTCTCGACATCAATAGAAAAAAGAGCGCCAGAACACGCAAGCATACAGATTTGTCCATGAGATGGAGGAGACGATTAGTGTTGTCGCTACAGCAACTTTCTGGGATGAACCATGCCTGGCTGGGGTCTATTATGCCCTGCATATGTGGAATCTGACATGCAGCCAGGATGCCTGCATAGAGCTTGGTGTCAACGTTCAGGAGGGATAGAGGGTGGTAGGAGGAACACAGATTGGGGTCTTTCCCAGGCTTGGGTATTACAGTGATCATTGCTTCTCTCATTGTAGTAGGGAGAGCGCCGATCTCGCCAAGTGAGTTGTAGGGGCATGTGAGGAGAGAGGCCAGTTGGGGCGCGAAGAGTTTATAAAAACTTGCTGAAAAAGCCGTCAGCCCTCAGAGTTTTGCCTGGTTGTAAACGGGATATGGAGGTGAGTACTTCTTCTATCCGGATGTTCATCTCTAGGGAAAGGGCATCACTCCTCGGAAACGAGTTGGATGAATGCTCCAATCTCCTCTGAGTGGGCCACCTTTGCCATGTAGAGGTTGACGTAGAAGTGCTCGAAAGCTCAGGTAATTTTCTCATCATGGCATACTCTGTGGCCGTCTGTTGTTTGGATTTCGGCGATTCAGCTGTTGTGGGTTTGGGCTCTCAATTTGAGGGCGAATAAATGGCCAGTCTTGTTGCTCCCTACGTAAAAGTTTTGTTTAGTGCATGGATGAGCAAATTCGACTCTATTCCATTCAAGGGCTCTGATCTGCTTTCTGGCAAGTGTGAGATCCCTAAGCACTCTGTGGGTGCCCGACCTTTTATGCTCCTCCTAAAGAGCTTTAACTTCGTCTTCCAGCTTGGCGCATTTGTCCCGTCTTGTTTTATTGAGTTTTGAAGAGATGGAGAAGAAGGTTCCGCTTATCACTGCATTTAAAGTTTCCCATACTAGGGATAAGGGGGTGTCTGAAGCATCATTCTCATGAAGAAAGTGTTGGATTGCTTCCCAGACCTCCTGTTTGACTCTTATGTGAACAGTTTATTGTTAAGGCACCAGTGTTAGTGCACAATGACATGGCCAGGTATGCGGAAGGTGTGAGTGATGAGGGAGAAGTCAGACAGTACCTCCACCTCTAGCTCCATCTGGTCCGTGGTTGCAAGGATCCCCGGGGACATTGAGAAGTAATCGATCCTGGCATATGTTTGGTGTGAGGTCCAAAAGAGCATGTAACCTCTGGAAGAGGGATGTGTGGAGCTCCAGACGTCTGTCAGACCCATCTCCCTCAGCCACCATAACTAAGCTGTCATGAAGGCCCCTGACTGATCTTGCCACTGTGCTGACCCATCCAGTGAAGTGTGGTGAACCAGGTTGACATCTCCCCCTATAATTATGTCAGCATCGGGGGAAGTGGCTACTTGGACTAAGGCATGTCCTCCTCCTGGGCCCCTCTCAGCCATGCAGCCAGCGTCCAGTCGAGTTCACCCTGGTCCGATCAGGGGTGATGGTGCCACACCAAGGGGGCCCGCTGGTGGTGGAATATGTGGCCCGACTTGTCAGTGTGGTGGCTAATGATGCCACCCGGTAACCCCAAAAGCACACTGGCAGGGTGCTCTCTCAGCTCTTCATGTGAGTATAGCAGTGGGCACTCTCTATGGCCACTCACCTCCCAACTGCACATCTCTGCCCCAGGGTCCACAGCTTCATCCGCTTGAGACTTCGACCTGTTAGTTAGAAGGTGAAGACATCTCAGCCCAGGGCTTAGAGGTAATCCCCAGGACCAGCACCACGCTCTGCAGATGGAATCACAAGCCTCACACCGCTGCCACATGGAGGCCATGAACAGGACAGGGCTTTGCTGTGCTTCTCACCAGGCTCCCCTCCAACGTGCCTGCAATGTGGGAGACTCTGATCTCCGGGTGTGAGCATCAGCAACCAGGAAAGGCCCAGTCCCTGGTTCTCTCATCTCATCTGCCACCTCCACAGGGTTCTGTAGCTGATTGATGATGTTAGCAAAGCAAACACAAGGAGATGATGGACGGAGCGCTGAAACTTTTCAGACCCAAGTCACAGATCTGGGTTGAATCCATCATCGTTCTTTAGCTCACTTCGCCACCCCAGTTCAGACCCAGCCATTTGCAAATCAGTCTTGACCCTGTGTCTCATGGGAGCAGACCATCACGAACTGCCAAGCTAGGTCAACTCTCTGGAGGTGCCACTGACGTTAGCTCGGGTCCTACACCTCTTCGTGAATATCTTTAAACATATACCTGTAAGTGTGTATAAACTCACAGGGCACTCCCTTCTTGAAGCTAGTATTTAAAGTCTACTTCTAGGACTGTGAGTAATTTTTTAGATGGAAACCTCCATGCTTTAATGAATGTTAACCCAACTTTAGTATTTGTATGCTAAACATACACATCTAAATAGCGTTGAGAATTGTACCCATAATATTTTACTCTGACCTTGCAAAGTTCAAGTAATTGTAAAATGTAGATGCCTAGGCATTGATATTTCACTAAGTATATGCAATCAATTTTTTAATAGTGGTCCTAAAGATGATCACGTGGATTCACACCATATGACACTGAAATGTCGATGAACAGCCCTTCTCTCCTTTGGACTATTTTTGTTACCTTCAAAAGTTTTGTCTTAATACAAAGACAGACTTTCATATGTTTTCACTAGAGAGTGGGTCTTCGGTACATTGCCAAATGTTAAGGAGCAACAGTATGAAGCTTTTTGACAACACATTGCCAATGTAGTAATATATGATATCATTACCATTGAACCCCATCATTTATTTTCTGTTTGTATCTATATTTTTTTAAACACATTTTATTAATTTTCCGTTTTTATCCCGTTAGTTACAACTTAGTACAATTACACACATTAATGCATCACATTAAAGTATCAGAGCACTGCAGCATAATTGCTCCATAATAGAAAAGAATTGTGTATCGTATGAATGCAACAATCCCATCCCTCCCTCCTGCCCCAACTTCGTCTGGCTCTATCCATTTATAACTTATTTGTCGAGGTGTTCTGCTAGCTACTCCTGGTTGCACTCAAACATTCAAGGTATATATATACTGTATGGTGCGAGGCCTGTGTGATACGTAAATCAATGATGGCGTGAACTGGAAGAGGGGCTGGGCAGCAAGGCTGCCATTAGTTCCGAGTTACAGGGACAGGCGGCGGAGCCAGGGCCTTGAACGCTTCCAGAGTACTATCCCAGTCTAGAGAGATAATATTTTTGCGCAATCCCCGGGCTTCCTCCCGGCGGATAGCAGCGTTCTCTGCGCCCCCCATCTCACCACTTCCCCGTGCCAACCATAGAGCTGTGGGGGTGTGACCAATTACCACCTCATCGTGATGGAGCATTTAGCCAGGAGTAAGGTTAAATCTATAAAGCGAAGCTGTACTTTCTGCGTCTTAAGGCGTCTCATCAGTCCCAAGAGGCAGACTGCGGGCGTGCCCGGGACAGGAACCCCAACCGCGGCTTCGATCAGAGCAATCACTTCCGACCAATAAGGTGCGAGTACAGGGCACTGCCACAGCATGTGTAGTAAGTTAGCGTCCTCTAGTTTACATCTGGGGCAGCAGTGTTGCGTGGTCGGGAATATGCGTTGCAGCCGGTGTGGAGTAAGATACGCCCTATGTAAGACCATATATTGAATGAATTTGAATTTGGCGTTACGGGGAATTTTCTTAGGGTATTCTAAGGTCCTGCTCCAGTCTTTATCCATCAGGTCTGTACCAAGGTCCGTGGACCATTTGTTGCGCAAGTCCGTCAGTGGGATTCTAGTGTGGGTAGTAATGCCTTTGTATAGACACTTAGTGAGATGACGGCCCTCTCCCATTAGGTAGGTCATAAAGACCAATTCATGCCGAGGGGGTTCCTCTCTACGGGGGGCCCAATGTTTCTTTACATATTGCAGGATTACAGCGTGTGTAAGATACAACGCATCAGTGACTCCATGTGGTCTGACAAAGTTACCATGATCCATAAGTGTACCTTCATCAAATAGAGCACCCACTGTGGCTACACCACCCTCCAACCAGGGAAGCAGCCGCCTTTTAGTGAGGAGGCCAGTGGGGGTAGGGATGCCGATGAGTGGTGTGGTGCCAGAATAAGGAAGGCAGCTACGCGTGTAGTGTGTGGATTTTCTCCAGTACATGAGCGCCGCGCGCAGGAGCGTCGGGGCGTCGGCTGGGATCTTAGCCAGCGGTAGGAGCAGTGTGTGCAGCCGCCCTCGGTCTATGTCAGCGGGAGTGTAGTCAATTTCATGTAGGTTACGCCCTGCCAACCAGTACGAGAGCCATTGTAGTTGGCCCGCGTAAAAGTATGCACGGAAATCCGGGGCACCTAGTCCACCCTTATCGGTGTCCAACTGCAACTTGGCTAGCCCCACTCTACGTCGGCCATTACCCCAAATCAAAGCGGAGAGTGTAGTGTTCATGGAGTTGAGAAGCGGGGTCGGGATCACAACCGGTAGGTTAGTAAAAAAGTACAGTAGACGGGGTAGGACTACCATTTTTGAAATCGACACTCGACCCATCACCTAGAGTGGTAGGGAGGACCAGAAGGCGACCTGCGAACGGAGAGACCTTATAGCCTTACCCAGGTTACTCTCTATGAGGTCCGGCGCAGTTCGGTAAACCTGTATACCGAGGTATTTGAATGTGTGTGCGGCGACAGTTAAGGAGAGGGAGCCGAACTGGATCGCCTCTGGGCGTTCCCCTTGGTGAAAAAAAAAAAGCATAAGACTTGCTATCATTTATACTAAGGCCAGAGAGCTGCGCAAAAGAGGCGAAGATGCCCGGGATGGGTGTGAGAGAAGTTAGGTCGTCAGCATATAAAATAATATCATCTGCGTATGCGGAGATTGCGTGTGTCCCAGATGTATTCCTATTTGCGCTGCTGATAGCCGCACCTTAAGAGCCAACGGCTCCAGGGCCAGCACAAACAACAGTGGGGACAAGGGGCAACCCTGACGGGTGCCTTTAAATACGGATATTCCTGTGAGATGTGACCTCCAGTGCGAGCCCTCGCAGTGGGGTCTGTATACAGGAGTTTAACCCACTTCAGATAGTCCGGAGGTATGCCGACTCTCTCAAGTTTCCGAAACATGTAGTCCCATCTGAGCGTGTCAAATGCCTGTCTCAAATCCAGGGTGACACACCCTGCATTACCTCTTTCCGGGGGGGTGGCTGTCATGACATGGTACAGCCTCCTAATATTAAGGGAAGTACTCCTTGCAGGCACAAACCCGCACTGATCTGGGTGAATTAACTTATGTAGATAGGGGAGTAGGCGGCCAGAAAGGATCTTACTCAATATTTTATATTCGGTTGTGAGTAGGGACAAAGGTCTGTAACCTGACGGATCCACCGCCGAGCATCCCGGTTTGGGGAGGGACACTGCTAGCGCCTGCCTGGTGGTGGGGGGCAGCAATCCCATGGCCAGCGCGGTGTTATACAGACGCTCTAACTGCGGTACCAGCGAGTCCGAAAATGTAGCATAGAATTCAGCCGGGAGGTCGTCCATACCAGGGGCCTTGTTCCGGGGCAGGCCTCTAATGGCCGCTTTGATTTCGGTCCTTGTGATAGGGCCAGAAAGAGCGTCCTGCGCTGCTTTGGCCAGTTGAGGGAACGGTAAGTCAGCTAAAAAAACGTCAAGGGCCTCTTCCACCAGCGGGGGGGTGCTTGGTATAGAGCCTGGTAGTATTCGCAAAAGGCAGTGTTTATGTCTTGTTGTGTGTCCAATGTGTCCCCATTCCTAGTAGTTATCTGATGTATCGGGGTATATGGGGGGTCATCTCGGAGTATGCGCGCTAGCAGCGGGCCTGCCTTGTCGGCGTGTTTTGCGTGCATGTGGGCGGTGTAGTCAATGTGTCTAAGTGTTTCAAGTAGCTCAGCGTGTTTTATCCGGGCGTCCTGCAAGAGTGCTCCCTTAGTGAGGTCATTCGCTGCGTCTTGTTCGAGACTATTCAGGGAATCCTCGACTTCTTTTAAGTTATGTGTTTCCTGTCGCGCCCCCGCTGTGGTGCTAATGGCTACCCCCCTAATCACCGTCTTGAATGCATCCCACTCCATCTTTGGTGTGGAGGCAGTTCCCGTGCTCTCTGCGAAGTAGTGATCAATGCCTACAGCCAGAGCCTCCCGGAAGACGGAATCCTCGAGCATTAAGGGCCATAGTTTCCAGGTGGGAACAGGGGTGGGGATCCTACCCCAGGCAAGGGAGATCTCCAAGGGGTTATGGTCAGAGAGTATCTTGCCCACGTATGTTGCATGAGTCACCTGAGTTGTGATGTGGTTGGAACAGAGGATCCTATCAATTCGGGTGTGGAGTTGATGTGGGTGCGAGAAGAATGAGTATTCTCTGCAGGTGGGGTACTTCAAGCGCCAAACATCTCCCAGGCCCCAACCCTCAGCCCAGCGGCACAGTGCCTCCGCCTGTCGGACAGTGTTGGCTCCACCAAGGGGGGGATGTGATCTATCGATGGTAGGATCCATTACAGTGTTGTAGTCCCCGCCCAGTAGCCATGGACATGCAGCCTAGGGCGCCAGGACCGGGTTAAGGCTCAAGAGGTATTTATCCTGTTCGAAGTTAGGTGCGTATACGCTACCCAGGACTATCTGTATGCCATCTAGCGTTCCCGTCACTAGGATGTATCTACCCAATGGGTCCGCTCGTTGTTCCAGTGCTTTGAAGGGGACCCCACTCCTAACCCATATGGACGCGCCCCCGGCAAAGGCAGAATATGACGTGGAAAAAACCTGCCCCCTCCATTTCTTGCGGAGTTTAGCTGCCTCAGCAGCAGTCAGGTGGGACTCCTGTAGAAATACTATGTGTGCACGCCGTCTGTTTAAGTGTGCGTGGACTCTCTGTCTTTTGTGGACCGACCCCAGGCCCGTACATTCCAGGTCATCACGTTATAGTTGTCCTGCATCCGTATCTGAGGTGTACTAATGGGGAACGCATGTGCAACGTTGGGGGAGCAGCGATACTCCGGGTAGCGCAAGTGGTGTGCCAGAACATGAAAACTACAAAACTACCTTCTACAATACATGGGCCAGCTATTCGAACTGCGCTGGCCCAAACCATTTGCACAAAGGTGCTAACTAGTAACAATGTATGTGTTGCTTTCGCTAAAGGGGGGTGCATTTCTGTAGACTGCCTAGTGAGGTTAGAGCGTCGCGAGCTCCACGCAGCCTGGACCATTTTTGTTAGCATGTGTCGCAGTTTCGGAACTGAGGGTGCATCTACATTGTGCTGATTTAAATTCTTACATAAACAATGAGGTGGGATTGACATACAACTTGCCCCAGCATTGACCACAACATAGCATTACCCAAGAAACCATCAGCAGTTTAGGGTGTGATGTTATTGAATAAATTTATGCTGGTCTCTGAATCCGAATGGTTCGAGACATCCTCTGAGGAGTCCGAGAGTATTGGATGGGCTTTGTCTCTGAACCTGATGGCCGCCTCCAGTGCTTCCGCCTGTTCTCGCAGGGCCTGCTCTGGCGTGGGAGTCCCGGATTTTGCTGCCAGCCCCCGCCGGAGGCGTTTCGATTTGCGGACTCGTCTCGGCTTTGGAGAGGCAATGGCTATTTGCGAAGAGGGGCCAGACCCACCGGGGGGGAACATAATTTCGAGCCAATCTTCCACCTCATCAGGTGTGTCAAAGAACTGTGTCTTGTGGTCGTGGATCACTTTTAGCTTGGCCGGGAACAGCAGTGCATATTTAACGTTCAGTGCTCTGAGTTTTTTCTTCGCATCTTGATATTGGGAGTGCTTGCGTTGAACTAGGGCGGTGTAGTCCGGGTATAGGGATACCCACTGGTTCTCGTATTGTATTTGGGACAGTTCTCTCACTTTTTGCAACAGAGTGTCCCGGTCTCTAAAGTTCAGGACTATGACAATCAGGGGGCGGGGGTGAGCCCCCGCAGTTGGTCTGCCAGACGGGATTCTGTGCGCTCTTTCTACACAGAAAAGATCTGAGAGGCCCTCCGGGGCCACGTGTTCCCTGAACCACTGTTCCATGAATTTGGTAGCGTCCGGTCCCTCGCAACATTCCGGCAGGCCTAAGACGCGGATGTTGTTGCGCCTGGCACGTCCCTCTGCGTCGTCTGCCCTCTCCTGTAGCCCAGTAACCTATTTTTGGAGCTGCGCGAGCTGGGCACTATGATCCTTGTGTTGTGGTACCAGTTCCATCAGTGCGAGTTTATTATCTTTGAAAACCGTCCAAGCTTGTCATGGTCGGCCTTAAGGAGAGTAAACCCCGTTGTTAGAGTACCAAGTTGCTGTTCAATAGCCTTTCGTGAATCACGCACCTCCCTCAGGATAAGTTCTAACTTGTCCGGGGGGGTCTCCTAGTCAGTAGGTGGGATACTGTTAGGCGTTTGTGTGGCGGGCGCAGTGTCGTCGATCTGCTGGGTGTCGGCAGCGCCAGTGTCCGGCCCCTTGCCCCTGGGGCGGCCCATTGTGTTGAGACCGTGAGGTGCTAGCCGTAGGCCCCAAAGAAAACAGCCGGCCACCACCGCAGGGGATGGCAGGGCTGCACGCAGCTGTCAGTGGGGCGCTCATTCCATCGCCGAGGTCACACTGGGGGTTGGCAAGGGGGTTCACCAAGCAGTGGCTGTGTATGAGTTGGGGATGATCTTCGAGGCCCTCGCCCCGGGCCCACCACGCCTCCACGCCAAGCAGCAATGCCTCTCCCCGTTGGCGCTGCGGTCCAGGTGTTACACAGGTGGGGGAGAGCAAGGCAGGGGACCACAGCGTTGCCCCAGTTGGCCCCCCCAAACGTTTCCCCAGGGAGACAGTGCACCCCAAGTGCTTGGGTCAGGTTTACGCAGAGCCGTTTCCTCACTCAACCCTGCGATGGGGTCCCAACGGTGTATCCCGTGACGTGTGGGCGGAGAGGGACAGCTATCATGTACAGGCAGGGTGATCACGGTGGGTCCAAGAGCTTTTGGTCATCCGGGGTGGGGTGCCAAAAAGCTCCCGAACAGGTCCCCCCCGCCTTCACAGGGTCGGCGCGGTAAGCCCGTGCCTGCACTCACCCATCCCCAGCAGACCGATCCATGTGCATGCCAGCCTCGAATCCAGTGCCAGGGCCCACCAGCCTGCACAGTTTCCAGGGCAGCGGCAGAAGGGGGGAGCGGAGCAGCACGCAATCCGCAGCCGTGCTCACTCCCGGCGCTCCACTTAGGATTCACCGCCGATTATGGCCCACAACAACCATCCAGGGCTAGGATCCCAGCAGTCGTTGGCAGCATGGTGGGCGGGCAGCAGACAACGACCCCATAGGCGCCCCCGCGGCATGGCTGCAGTGTGCAATTAGGGGACGGCACTGGGGGTCTCCAGGGACAGGCTCCGACCGCCCCCCCACAGAATCCAGGCCGCATGTGACCGCAAGAAAGCCGACCCCCCGCAGGTGGTACCAGCCGGAATAGGGGGAATCGGGCGGTGAGGTCGTTGGTCGCAGCGGGGCCCACACGCAGCGTTACCTTCTCCCCGGCACGGCAGGGTCACAGGCGGTCAGTGGCTCCGATCGCCACGCTGTCCCAACAGTACCGGCTCCAGCACTCCATGGACGGCCGACGGGGTTGACACAGCCAGTGGTACAGGTCCCCGGCGGCCCCCGCTCAACCGCAGATTAGCAGGGAGGCAGCCAGGCCGCTCGACAGGGCCGTGCCCCGCTCAGGGTCTCAGCAGCCGGCAGACTGGGTCCGAGCTTCACGCCGCCTACTTCTCTTCAGCGCCCCCCGTTGATCTCGGGGGGCCCGGCGGTGGTCAAACGTGTGATGTCTCTCCGGTCCCGGCCTCCGCTACGGTGCCGGCGCCCCTTCCGCTCCTCCTCGAGGGTAGGCCGCCGATCCTGCGGCCCACGCCCAGCAGCCAGGCCCTCACCGGTGATCGGGAGGGGTCAGCGGATCTCAGCAGCAAATTACCGGGTGAGTGCCCCCCAGCTTGTGAGAGTGCACTCAGCAGGTGATTTGGTGGCCAGTGGGGGTCGAAACTGCCAGGATTAGGCAGGATTTAGCAGGTCCGGGCGCGGAGCTCGCTCACTGTGCGGCCGCCATGCTCGGCAGTTAGCCACGCCCCTCTTCTGTTTGTATCTAATATAATTTATTACATTTAAAAGCATATACACCTGACTTTGTGATTCATGCAACACTTTACTGTTTCAAATTTATAATAATTTATATACGATGTCACCCAGGGACATACGCAACTAACTTGAATGTTATATGTTTTTTTAAAGGATTTCCTTGTTGGCAGTTTACCTTATCTAATAGTTGAGGCTATAACAAGGGCAAAACCGGTCCTGGGTTGCTCGTGTTCTGGTTCAGGGAGGACCTGGCTTGGCAGTTTGAGCTGGACTTTTCCAACTGGAGCAGGGTCATGACTGATTTGCATATAGCTAGGCCCAAACTGAGGTGACATGGTGTACAAAATAATGATGGATTGGGATGCAGCACGAGTAATTACCAGTGGCTGAGATTAATTCAAGCATTTCACCCATCACTTTTTTGTATGTTTTAATGGGTACACGTACATTGGATCGTTCCTGTTCTGCATACCTACCAAGACAAAGGACCCATACTAGTACCTCCGCATACCATTAAGTGGTTTCTGAGGGTGTATCCCTTCCTTGTTGTCCTGAGGAACACCCAGTTCCAAAGCATATGGGTCAAACATCAAATTTTAATTAAATTATGAGCTTGATGCAGATTGACTGTTATGAGGCAAAATAAGACGTTGATGAAATGTCCCCTGTTGGCTAACTTTGAACATAATAGCTCACAGGCTCTCATTGATGTAATATATGTTGTACATTGTACTGTTGTGATCTCACTTTCATGAGATCTGCACCAATCTCAGTGTGTGGAACACCTATATATAATGTTGTTGCCTTGTAATTTCTAAGTATAGCGTGTTTTGGCTAAGTGATGTGTTGTTGTAAGTCACTACACAATCTGTTAAGGGAGATTCTTGGACCTTTATCAAATCAAATATTTTGTTGTTAGGATTCCTTTGTTACCTTCCTGGCACAATAATTCTGGAATTATATATGTAATAGACCCAAATTCTTAGGGTTACTGGGCCCACCCTATGTATATTTAAACTGAGTAACACAGTGCTGACACAAGCTTTTAGCTACAGATTTGAAATGAGGATTAAACCAGAACTGGCTAAGAAGCCTTAAAATCCAGTCATGTTCAATATGTGTAGGTCCAGGTATATATCTTTTCATTTGATTCAAAAGGAAATTTGGCAAAACATATCTTTCATCAGCTGACCATCACAAATCAAGATCATCTTATGTACAACCTACCGTTACCTATTTTTAATTTTCATCCTTAGGTACATTGTTTTGGAGACTTTTCAATTCCTCTAATGTCTCTACTGATGTAGACAAGAAACAATTTATGCTTTCTTTTTCAGAATTACAATCTTCTTTTGATTCCAATGTACAACACACAAGAACACAGTATTTTGCAACTTCATCCATATATGTATTGCCAAGTGAAACCATGCCATTTACACTCTTGTGAGCAGCACATTGTACAATAACAACTTCTCTTGGTAATTGTAATGCATTTAAGAAGTCAAAAAATCTTGGTCCATTCTTGATAAGTGGGACAGAGTATGTCAAGAATGGCAAGGACCACAGCTGTCCAAAATCATGAACCACTCCAAAACCATACAAGCTATTGGTGTATATTGTAAGAAATGCAAAAGAAACAATTGATGGACGGAATGCTGGACAATGCAAACATTCACCCCCAGTCACAAGGATCTGGGTTAAATCCATCATTCTTTTGCTCACCACACCACCCCAGTTTGGACCCAGCCATATGCAAATCAGTCTTGACCCTGTTCCTTGTGGAAACAGTCCAGCCTGAACTGCCAAGCCAGGTCCTCCGTGGACCGGAAACAAGCATCCTGGGACCGGTTTCAGGGCATCACCCTTCATCAGCCAGGCTAGCTTGAATCCAGTGGTGTAGTGAGCACGGGACCCACGTCTGGGCATACCCTTTCCCACTTAGGGAGACAAATGCAAAAGAAACAATTGATGGACGGAATCCTGGACAATGCAAACATTCACCCCCAGTCACAAGGATCTGGGTTAAATCCATAATTCTTTTGCTCACCACACCACCCCAGTTTGGACCCAACGATATGCAAATCAGTCTTAACCCTGTTCCTTGTGGGAACAGTCCAGCCCGAACTGCCAAGCCAGGTCCTCCCTGGACCGGAAACAAGCATCCTGGGACCGGTTTCAGGGCATCACCCTTCATCAGCCAGGCACCCCGAGTGGGACGGGTATGCCCAGACGTGGGTCCCATGCTCTCCATGCCACTGGAGTCAAGCTATCCTCGCTGATGAGGGCTGAAAGCCCAAAACCGGTCCTAGGATGTTTGTTTCCAGTCCAGGGAGGACCTAGCCTGGCAGTTCGGGCTGGACTGTTCCCATAGGGTGCAGGGTCACGACTGATTTGCATATGGCTGGGTCCAAACTGGAATGGCATGGTGAGCAAAAAAATGATGGATTTAGGCCCAGATCTCTGTACTGGGGTGAATGTATGACATTGTTCTGCATTCTGTCCATCAATTGTTCTTTTTGAATTTGTCACCCCGAGTGGGTCGGGTATGCCCAGACGTGGGTCCCGTGCTCTCCATGCCACTGGAGTCAAGCTATCCTGGCTGATGAGGGCTGAGAGCCCGAAACCGGTCCTAGGATGTTTGTTTCCAGTTCAGGGAGGACCTGGCCTGGCAGTTCGGGCTGGACTGTTCCCATTGGGTGCAGGGTCAAGACTGATTTGCATATGGCTGGGTCAAAACTGGAATGGCATGGTGAGCAAAAAAATGAGGGATTTAGGCCCAGATCTCTGTACTGAGGTGAATGTATGACATTGTTCTGCATTCTGTCCATCAATTGTTCTTTTTGTATATTGTAACAGTCAAACCACTGGCCACACAGCAGGCTCCTTTAATGGCAATTAATTCTGCTACTTGTGGTGAGGTTACATTACCAAGTATGATGCTTCAACAATGTATGTTATTTTTCAAAATGCATATGCTGCTCTCAATATTCTTTGATGGTCTCTCAGGCAAGAACCATTCACAAATACAATCAAATCAGCCAATTTGAGAGAAACATCTTGAATGTCTTGTCGTGGTTTGGTACACAGTTCTGTGATATCAATGCAGTTATGATCACAACTACTGTTTTCCCATCAGGCATTGGCAAACGTGTTGCAGGATTCAGGATTCAGGGAACTGCAACATTAAACTCAAATATTCTCAGCTAAAATAATAATTTGCTTGTACTTTGTCAGACAACTGCTTGTCAAAAGCTGAGTTCAAGTAAGAATCAGAAAAATCTCAACTGAATGAGGGCCCATCACGATCCCTTCACTTTTCTGAATGGCAAGTCTGGTTCATGGCACTTAGGGTGGCAAACAAGCATACCCAATGCGTATTGGTTTCTACAAGCCCTTTTTATTCACAGATTGTACATTGGGTGATAATACTTTGCAGAAGCCTTATTAATTGCAGTTCTAGGCAATCTCTTTCCTTTTTGTTGGTCCTGCTAAGTGCTGTAAAGGACAGATTTACTATTATTCTGTGACTATACTCTTTATGTCCTAAACTTTTCCTATCTTCTGTCTGCTCTAGTGCATGCAGCAGGGTAGAGAACTATTTTTCCCAGCATTTCCACTTGCAGCACACCAACTCAATCATGTCATCATGTGACTGCATCTATCGCCGATACCGACTGAGTGTGGCAATCTTCTCTTCTCTCCCTTTGTTAGGTAAAGCACGGGGCAGATGCACCCCTTACTTTGTGGCATTATCCACATGCTTCCTGTCCCCTACAACCCTGTTTCCTTTGCAGGGTTGTCATAGTGCGTTCAGCAGGAAATGGATCTTCAATTCCCAGTATTGTGGCGTGCAGTATGCTACATAGTCAAATCATCACTTGACTGCATACAACCCCGATAATTGCATTTAAACTTGCCGCGTGCTCACCATGTCAACCTCAAGAGGATACAGACGCTATCTATGTGTGTCAGTAGGGTGAGACTTTTGCAGAAGTAAGAACACACATGAGCTGAAAAGCGCCTATGTATTTGGTATATATTTATCTTTGTAATATTATGTCACTATCTCTCGAGTAGGTGACTACAATGCTCTCCTTTATATGTTCCTCCATGGGGTCTCCCTAAATTTACAATATGGTAGGATTTGTGTGAAGTGGAATGGCATGAAATGGACATTTATTTGCACTGTTTTTATCCCCTGTGTGTAGTGGTTGTCAGTGGATACTGATCATGTGAGTCAGAGGCACAGTGCTAGAATTAGCATGCAACAAGAGGTATTGTTTTCTTCTTTTTTTGTGTGTGTGTATTTATCCTATGTTGTATTTTCTCTTGTCTGTTATTTTTAACAATATATGTTTGCTTATCACAGCACCATTTACAAAATTGCAGCAGAAACAAGAAGATTAAGTAGTTAAAGTATGTGTGCTGGTTCTTTTGTATGACATGCTGACCCCTCAGATGCAGGAGTAATATTCACTCCTCTGGATCCCCAATTGTTTTTAATAGTCTTGTTGCCCTTCTATAAATTAAAGGCATTTCCAGAGAAAGACAGAGAATTTTATTTATGCATTTTGGATCCCTTTTCCATCTTCTCATCCACAAATGCTCCCTGCGAAAACAGAGGGTCCTCCCACCATTAGAGGATTCTTTGGTGAGCGTGGATGGATGATGATGAAGCATGTTTTGCTTATATGTGCCACATTGTGGTACTCTGTCCAAGCTACCATCAAAAATACAATTGAAGTGCTCAATCCACATTATTAGCTGTTCTAATATTCGCCTGTACTCTGACTCAATCTCAGGAAGAATTCTGCGTCATCTCTATTACAATCATAACGCACACCATGACATACCGTCCTTCAATGGCAATGTCTGTGGCAATCATTTCAAATGGTGTAGGAGGCAAAATCCATTTTCCTACTACTCTAGCATGCGTGTTGTGGAACAATTTCCCACATGAACTGCTTGCAGATATATTTCCTGGAGGCAGGGTTTATGAATTCCAATTTTGTATAAATACGTCCCGACTCTGGCAGACCTTAATATAATTATTGAAAACCCTGGACATTCTAGGCAAGCATTGCTATTGTGTCTTGGGTACCACTTGTTAGCATTTGTGTGGTATCAGCCTGCATGTTGTTTTTGCCTGGCTCCAGTGGATCCAAGATTCCCCAATATAGCCATGTACATAATATAAACTTTAATTGTAAACAACAACAACACCCGTGCCTTCGTTGCTAGGCCCACGTACGCACAGTGTCCCAGATAAGAAAGATATTTCTGCCCATGCTGTCCATGGTGTTATAGTCCACCATGTTAATTCAAAGAAATAATAACAACCAAAGTATGCAAATATAGTGTTTTACAAAACCAGTCCTTTGCATAAGCTGATCCAGTGCCTGGTTTATTGCCCCTGATGGGGCTCTTGTCAGGTTGGATCCTTGTTTGGGTTGAGGGGGTCAGCCATCTTGAGCCTCCCTTCCTTAGGTCCATGTTAATGACCACTCAGTACTTGTTCCTGGAGGAGTGGTCATGTTTTCATATTGAGTCAATACCTCTTCTCGATCCTCTGTCTATCTCGGAGTGCACCTAGTTAAATTTGTATGTGTTCCATCATTTTGTTTGTCTAGTCAGTCCCAGACATGCACAGGATCTGTGAAAAAAATTGACTTGTTACCTGTAATATGTGTACTTTGGCAGGAGAACATCATGTACTTAAGCTGCAGCTCACGGCATCTACTTTTGACAACTTTGAAGAAGCACCTCATCTTCTGCGCCTGGATGGTATAGTCCAGGAATAAAATTGCTTCTGGGTCTCCCATTCATCTCGCCTTCCTTTTAAGCAATCTTTGGACCAGAGCATCCCTGTCTCCATAGTTCAATAGCGGGAATGCTACAGTGCTTGGTAGTGCACCGAGAGGGGGGTCTGTGCAGATATTCTGTGTGCTCTCTCTATGGAAAAATAATTAGACAATCCCCCTGGCTTTAGCTCCATAGTGATTCACTCTTCCAGGAATAGCTTGAGGCACTCTCCCTCGGTTCTTTCTGGAAGACCTACTAGACAAACTCTATTGCAACTAGATCTCCATTTCACATCTTCTATTATGGCTTCAAGTATTTTAGTCCTTTGTTCTAAAATTTAGATCTTTTTCAGCCCCATCCCTGCTCTGCTTATGACCGCATATATTACATTACTCATGATGTGTTCAATTACATCATTAGTGACATTATTGATAATACCTCAAATTACATCATTGATGACATCACTGCACTGATAGCATCACTGATGACAACATGCACAATACTGATGTTCAATTTAGTCTCCAAACCAGTACACCCTTTGAAATATGTAAACAAGTACTAAATGGTGCAAAATCGTGTAAAACATACATTCCATAAACATATGTGAATATATAAAATAATTAGATTGTAGTCTACTGAGTTCTAGACAGAAGCCCCATCAGGTGGCCAAGACACTATTATGCACATTCTTCAACCTGTGCAAAACTCTGTCTAGGCACCCAAGCCCTATTGGGTGGTTAAACTCCTACTATATACAGCCTTCGCACTGAGCAGAGCACTTCATGGAAAGCTGACTCCCTCCAAGTAGCATTGGGTAGCCAAGCCCATACTACGTATAGCCTTTTCCCTGTGCACAGCTCTTCATGCAGACCTCACTACTTACATACTTTCAAACCGTGTTAGGTGGTAAAGACTCTAGTCACACAGGCCTTTATCCTGTGGAAAACTATTGACCGAGATCCCACACCTTCCCCTTAGGAGGCCAAGCTTGTGCAAACCCTTACACTCATTAGCAGTACAGAAGCGACAGAAAATGTGCTATAGATGTAGCTAACCAAATTCCTTTGGTGTCAGAAACTTATAGCAAACTGTTATACTCATTGAATAATATCATCAGTGGTGTCATCAATTATGTTGTCAGTGATGGCATTGAACATGTCATGAGTGATGTGATAGGTGAGATCATGAGCAGTGCATTGCAGGGGCACAGGTTAGAGTTAGCTCAGTAAATACAACATATATATATATATAAAAAAACAGAAGATTTATAAGACAAAAAAAGCTGCATAGCATCAGCCAGCTACAACCCTTCCAGACATCCGACCCAGTTATTGACTTGACTGGAGGGCTCCTATCACCAGGTGAATTGAACCTCTTGAGCAAAGGCCTCTATTTCTGTCCTGTACCGAAGGACCATAATATGGCCAACATGATGAGAGACCTAAAAACCTTCGAGAGAAGATGCAGACTTGCAGAATACTTTTACAATAATTCTAATGTTGGTCTGCCAAGCTACCTTCCAGATCCATTTAAGAAGTTCCGCCATCCCAAATCATGGACTCCTCAATGTGGTAGAAATCCTGTTCTTGATACATACATTTTATCCATCAACAAACTCATCAAGGAATCAACACCTAAGAGGATTTTTGATAACATTACCCGAGAAGAGAGAAAAGCTCTCCACCTCCTTCAACAGAGAATGGATGTCATTATAAAACCGGCAGACAAAGGTGGTGCAGTGGTTGCCTTGAAAGTAAGTGATTATATTGAGGAAGGAATGAGGCAACTAATGGATACCAACACTTACAAACCTTTAGAAACTGATCCCACAGAAGACTTAAACAAAGAAATTAAGAACATGGTTGTAAGGTACAAGAGCTTAAACCTCATTGATGAAACAACAGCAGATATACTTGTTCATCCCAAACCAAGACCTGGGAGATTTTATATGCTTCCCAAAATTCACAAAATGAACAATCCTGGCCGTCCCATCATCTCTGGCAATGACACAGCTACTGAGAGACTATCTTTATTTGTCGACCTGCACCTCCAGCCCATTGTACAGGAACTTCCATCATTTGTTAAAGATACCAGTCACTTCCTTCAGATTATTGAAAAATTAAACCAAACCTACACATTTGATGATGATACTCTTCTGGCTACATTTGATGTTACATCATTATACACCAATATACCACATGAGGATGGGCTTATGGCATTATCTGAAGCTCTTAATAAAAGAACTGTGAAAAAGCCATCAACTAATGTGCTTACCAACTTTGCAAGAGTTATCCTTAAATCCAACAATTTTACATTCAATGGTAAACACTATCTGCAGATACAAGGGACTTCCATGGGCACTCGGATGGCTCCATCCTATGCAAATATCTTCATGGGCAAACTAGAGAACTGTATACTTGCTACTTATAGCATCAAACCACTGGTATGGCTAAGATACATTGATGACATATTTATAATATGGAATGCAGGAAGTAGAGCATTGGAACAATTTACAGCTTATATCAACAATATCCATCCTACCATCAAATTTACCAGCAGCAATACTAAACAGAAGCATCATCTCCCTTTTCTGGATGTGCTACTCACCATTCAAGAACAAAAAATTACAACTGATCTGTACCACAAGCCTACAGATGCTCATTTGTATCTAAACTGGACTTCATGTCACCCACACCACACTAAACTGAGCATCATCTACAGCCAAGCACTCAGAATAAGACGCATCTGCAGCAATGAGGAAACCTGTAAAGACCATCTACAGGAGCTTGCTACATTATTTAAAAGACGAGGCTATCCTCTGCATATCATACAGCAACAAATTGACAAGTCTTTGCAGTTACCCAGAGAAGCACTTATTTGGAATACCAACGGCAGAAACAAAAGTGACAGAACTCCATTTGTGGTTGACTATCATCCATCAGCTCCCAACTACAGAAATATAATGCAAAAACATTTCCCTTACTGTCTACTTGTGAAAAATTGCAAAAGGTTTTTCCAAAACCGCCAGTCATTGCTTACCGCAGAGCTCCAAATTTACGATCTCTTATTGTGAGAGCTGAACTCAAGCAAGTTGTAACAAATGCAGGGGTTCATTGCTGTGACTCTAAAAGGTGCATCACGTGTGAATACCTTTTACAAACATCATCAGTAACTAGTTCTGTTACAAGAAGGACCTATGGAATAAGACAGCATCTTACATGTCGCTCAACATGCATTATTTATGTGATTCAGTGCCAACGGCAAAGCTGTAAAAAACAATATGTAGGCCAAACAGTGAATGACCTCCGTACACGATTCAGGAACCACAAATCGGCAATAATTAATAAGAAAATTGACCAGCCTGTAGCCAATCATTTTAACCTTGTGGATCATTTACTATCAGATTTGAAGATTTTCCCCGTGGAACATGTCTCAAAGGAAGAACTACTGGACTCCAGAGAAAACTTCTGGATGTACCGTTTAAAATCACTGCATCCAGATGGACTGAACATTACTGATAATACAACCTGATTACTGCATATCTCAAGAGCTCTCAGGACTGCATTGATTCCACATTCCAAATAGAATCTTCACTCATGATGCTTTTTGAAAATTCAGCTGTGTCATCTGTGCAGCCACTGAGCAAACCATCTTGTACTACCTGAGGAAGGCGGAAGCTGAAACGTTGTAGTTGAAATATATTTTTGTTCTTTGGTGAATCTATCTGTTTGAGTCACTTCTTTCTTGGATATATATATATATATATATATATATATATATATATATATTATCTACTGGCGGTCGCCAGTAGATAGTTATAGTTACAACCTATTATCCATAGGAAATCCGCGACATTCTATTTGAAATAACTCTCTTGCCGGTTGACGTATCTTCGCAAAATTTTCAAACTTTATGGCCCGCTCCGGTCCGCTCCTACCCTGAAAGTCTCGGGGGATTCGTCAAGCGGGGGCCGAGAAAAAGGGGTCCCAAAACGCGTTTTCCCCATGCAATTTTCCATAGGAAACTTTAGACACGGCTACAGCCCGAACTGCTGAACGGAATTACACCAAATTTGGCAAAGAGGTAGTTCTTGGTTCAGAAAGAACCCTTTTGTTAAATGGTGTAAATCCGTTCAGTAGTTGCTGAGAAAATCAAAAGTAAAAAGATAGTGATATCTATGGCCGCGTCGGATTCGCGCACCCTCCCGATCACGAGCTGCATGCTAATTGGCTGTCAACACTCCAAATCAGGAAGTGTTGGCAGCCATTTTATCCCTCGGTAGAACCGAGGGACAGAAACAAGTGCGCAAAGCGCACAAAGGGAGCAGGGTAGAAACACCCTGACCCCTAGGTTTGCTCAGGGGTCCCACAAGGACCCCCTGGGCAAAAAAATACAAAAATTTTTTACAAAAATTGGCAGGATGCGCGCAGGGTGCGCGAATCCTGCCGAAAAAAAAAAAAATCAAAGCGCGGTCTCCCGCGCTTCGATTGTATTTTGCCCCCAGGTGGCCCAAGTCCCGGGGGCATGGTGGGGGGTTAATTTTATGTGTGGGGGCCTCAAAGGACCCCCAAGCCCCGGGGACCACCACCCCCGGGGCTTTATTGAAAAATGGTGCGGGAGGGCTCTTCTGCCCTCCCGCAGCCCCGGGGACCGCCACCCCCGGGGCTTCTTTTTTAATTTAAATAAGGTGTGTGGGGGCTCCAGCCCCCACACGCCCGGGGACCACCACCTCCCCGGGGCACTTATAAAATAAATGTGGGGGTCCATTACGGACCCCCAGAGCCCGGGGACCACCACCTCCCCGGGGCTGTGCAGCTTAAGGGAGGGGGCCGCGCGGCCCCCTCCTGGAAGCCCTTGATGGCCCTGGGGACCGCCACCCCCAGGGCCGGCTCCTGCAGTGTCCCGGGGTGCCTACCCCCGGGGCACTGCTGTTTGCAATGACAGGACGGGAGCCTCGCGGCTCCCGTCCTGTCATTGCAAACTGCTTTGGATATTGGAAGAGAGAGCAGGAAACCTGCTCTCTCTTCCAATATCCAAAGCCGATTGCTTCTCCACATGGGGAGCTGCATCTTAGCAGCTCCCCATGTGTAAAGCAATGCCGGCTCCCGTAGGACACGGGGAGCCGGCGGGACTGTGGGGGCTTAGGGACCCCCCACAGTCCCCAACGAGAGGCCAGGCTCCGGGGGATGGGGTCCCCGGGGCAAGTAGTGGCCCGGGAGGGGGCCACGCAGCCCCCTCCCCAAAGTTTAAAAAAATAAAAAAAGGGTATGGCCGGCCCCGAGGGATGGGGTCCCCGGGGCCTTAAATGGCCAGAGGAGGGGGCCACACAGCCCCCTCCAAAGAATAAAATTAAAAATAGAGGCCATGCCCGGGGGATGGGGTCCCCGGGGCCAATACAGGCCCAGGGAAGGGGGACCACGCGGCCCCCTTCCCGTTTTTTTTAAAATTTTAATTACAAAAAAGGGGTAAGGCCCTGGGGGATGGGGTCCCCAGGGCCCAAAAACAGGAAAAAGGAAGGGGGCCACACAGCCCCCTTCAGGCGACAAAAAAAAAAACAAAAAAAAAAACGATCGGCCCACAGGCCCCGTCCCCTTCCTTCACCACTCTGCAAACGCGCCCCCTGGCGCGTTTGCAGAGGGGGAACGAATTCCCCTTGAATACTGGGGGTCCCTGGGGGCCAACTAGCCCACCAGGAACCTCCAGTATGCGCCAGGGGGCTGCCTTTCAGAGAGGTGTACAGAGGCCACGCCCCTTTTTACACCTCTCTGCAACGCAGCTCTGTGGCGCTTTTTGGAGGTATATGGTGGGCTAGTTGGACTCCGGGGACCCTCAGGATTCAAGGGTTACTTAATCCCCCAACTTAAAACGCGCCACGGGGCGTGTTTGCACAGTGGTGAAGGGAGGGGGCGGGGCTTCAGGTGACATGTGTGCAAACAGGCCCCGTGGCGCGTTTTAAGATGGGGAATTAAATCCCCTTCAAACCTGAGGGTCCCTGGGGGCCAACTAGCCCAACAGGTACATCCAGAAAGCGCCACAGAGCTGCGTTGCAGAGAGGTGTAAAAGGGGTGTGGCCTCTCTACACGTCTCTGCAACGCAGCCCCTGGCGCATATTGGAGGTTCCTGGTGGGCTAGTTGGCCCCTAGGGACCCTCAGGATTCAAGGGGACTTAATCCCCCAACTTAAAACGCGCCACGGGGTGCGTTTGCACAGATGTCACCTCAGGCCCCGCCCCTTCCTTCACCATTGTGCAAATATTCTTCTAAAATCATCCGAAATACGAATTCCGATTTACTCACCTGTTATAAGGAGAGACCTCAGTGCTGCATCTTTCAGCCCAGTACTGGTCCTGAAAAGTAATTTTAACCGTACTTACCAGTAACTTGAATTTCCTTGCATAGGATATCATTGCCTGCTTTTTGCTGAAAAAGTTTCTAAGTGTTGATTTTTGAAACATACAAATATTCCTCTAAAATCAGCCGAAATACGAATTCCGATTTACTCACCTGTTATCAGGAGAGACCTCAGTGCTGTATCTTTCAGCCCAGTACTGGTCCTGAAAAGTAATTTTAACCGTACTTACTAGTAACTTGAATTTCCTTGCATAGGATATCATTGCCTGCTTTTTGCTGAAAAAGTTTCTAAGTGTTGATTTTTGAAACATACAAATATTCCTCTAAAATCAGCCAAAATACGAATTCCGATTTACTCACCTGTTATCAGGAGAGACCTCAGTGCTGCATGTTTCAGCCCAGTACTGATCCTCAAAAGTAATTTTAACCGTACTTACCGGTAACTTGAATTTCCTTCATAGGCTAACATTGACTGGTTTTCAGCAAAAAAGTTTCAAAGTGTTGATTTTCACAAACTACAAATATTCCTTAAAAATCGACAGTATGACTTAAACGCATTCTTTCAACTGTTTACAGGAGATGCACCAGTGCTGGATCCAGGATCCAACACTGAGTAAGAAAAAGTAACGATAACAGTTTTTACCTGCTAAGTGAATTTCCTTCCATAGGATAACATTGGTGATTCTATGAGAAAAAGTTTCAAAGTGTCAACTTTTAAAATACAATAATATTCCTTAAAAATCAGTACTGTAACCAAAACGCTTTTACTCAACTGTTTACAGGAGATGTCCCAGGACTGAATCTAGGATCCAGTCCTGTGGTTAGAAAAGTAATCCATAAAGTAACTAATTGCATTTAACTAGAAATTCACATTGAGCTGAATGTTGCATTGTGTTTGAAAATGTGTTGCCCATTGCAACAACTGTAACTACTGTACTTAAAAGTCTATTGCCTATGTGCAAAGTATTTAAACTAAAGTAATTCATTCTGAGAAAGTATTTTTTGTAATGTAATGTATAATGTAATTACAATGTAATTTAAAAAATAAAATATGTAAAAAAAAATTGTTTCTAAATATGTAGTAAATCAGTATGAAAAAAATTAATATAACAATTAATACTTTTAAAAATTGTCATTTACAAAACCTTTGGAATTCACTGAAAAAACCGTAGGTTTCAGGCACGTTATAGTTAGAAATTAGCATTTTAAAAACCTTTGAAATTCACTGAAAAAACCATAGGTTTCAGACACGTTATAGTTACAAATTAGCATTTAAAAACCTTTGAAATTCACTGAAAAAACCATAGGTTTTAGGGACAGTTATAGTTACTTGGACATTGCACTCGTAAAAAACCCGTGAAATTCCCCCATTATAGTTAGTTCAGCTAACTATAACTCGCGCCCTCGCAATGCACTGCTGATGACGTCACATATTACATCACTCATGACATGGTCAGTGACATCACTGATGACATCACTGATGACATCTCAAATGACATCACTGATGACATCATCCACGTGATAATCTGAGGCACCTCCTCACACCCTAATATAACCTTTGATACACCCACTCTAAATTACAGACTGCCATTCGCAAAACCATAGACACTCCAACACCAATAACTACATACCCACTCACTGATTCTTAGGTCTACACACACACATCCACTCACTCACCCATACAGTCACTCATACTTATGGTCACTCAGTACAGGACTATCATATGCACTCTTACTCCTATATAGACACTCAAACACCGCCACTCATCCATAGAGGTACTCACACACCTAGTCAGTCATGCAAATAATTAAACACACTGCCATTTACTCACCTATACAGTTATACACACACCAGCTCACTTAATCATACAAATACTAGCACATTGTTACGCTCTTATACAATCACTGATACAAGCACACACTCATCCATACAGCCACTATCACAATCACTCACTCTCAGCTTATAGCTATTTATATACTCCAACACACATATATACTGCCTTTCACATATGTAGTTACTCACACATGTACCACTGGGACATACATTCACTCACTAACACACTCTTACACACACTTACCCACCCATACAGTCTATCACAGATGCACTCTTGAAACCATCCACCCAGTGAATCACCCACTCACACATCTATGCACAGAGTCGCACACACCCCACCCACACAAACACTCAGGCACCCATACAGATACTCAGACAACCAATCAATAACTCATATAGACACTCATGTAGCTATTCACAAACCCATGCAGCCACTTACACAGCAACAGACAGACGGATACAGACATTCACCCAGTTTAGTCACTAACCCATGCATTCAGTAAGATACGTTAAATCACTCACTTATAGAGTCAGTCACGCACCTACTAAATCATCCATACAGACACTTACACACCCACTCATTCTTCAATACGTCTTTTCCTATATATATTAAAAATATTTAAACTTTACAGAAACACACAGTCACTGGATGATGTCATCAGTGATGTCATTTGAGATGTCATCAGTGATGTCATCAGTGATGTCACTGACCATGTCATGAGTGATGTAATATGTGACGTCATCAGCAGTGCATTGCGGGGCGCGAGTTATAGTTAGCTGAACTAACTATAACAGGGGAATTTCACGGGTTTTGTACGAGTGCAATGTCCAAGTAACTATAACTGTCCCTAAAACCTATGGTTTTTTCAGTGAATTTCAAAGGTTTTTAAATGCTAATTTGTAACTATAACGTGTCTGAAACCTATGGTTTTTTCAGTGAATATATATATATATATATATATATATATATATATATATATATATATATATGCTCCAAACTCCTCCGCTCCAATCACTCGGTGAAGGATCACAGCACCACACTCAGAGGTTTCAAGTATGTGCTGTTTTTATTATTTTAAACCATTATACATTAAAAGAAAAACGGTAGAGGACGGTCTACGCGTTTCGGCTCCCAGCCTTCTACTGGACCATAGAGTCCTGGTGCCTAGAAAGTCTTTTTAAAGTGCTCAGTGCGTTTAACTACAATTCTTTCTATTAGAAGAAAGACTAGGCTTGAAAAATCCTAACAAATAGTACATATATTTACAATCCATTCCAATTCCAGTTGAGATGAATACATATAGATTAGTATGTTACTGTGCAAGTTTATACAAAAGGTTTTTTTATACAAAATGTTTTTAAAAAAATATTTTCTAAGAAAAGGTACAAGATTTATGTGATTTGTAAAATATCATAAGTGATTGTTGTCAAAATCATTATTAAAAACACACATGTGTATCATAAAATGTAAAGTACATTGTTATAGCTGTGTGTTTAAAACAAAAACATAGAGATCCAAATAAAGTGACTGGTGCATAAGTTATATGGATAGTGATTTGTAAAGTACACTTCACTCATTGCGCCTGTTCACTTTAGATAAAAATGAATCATTCTTTGTTACATAAGATTCGAAATGTAGAATTCTAATTGTCTGATATTCAAGAAGTACGAAGAGTAAAAAGTAAGAGCTACAAGGTCAAGCTTTTTATAGATCAATTCTTCTGCCTAACAATGAAGTAAAGTTTGAGGGGAGGAAAGATAGGGGAACATTGAGGAATAAAGTTCTTCAATCCTCAATTTTAAAGTGATTAATGCATGTCCTAAAACAATAATAATTTTAGCAAAAATTAATATTAACATTTTCTGTAAAGTACATTCTCTTGTAATAATCCCCATATTGCCTCATTTCTTTGATTCATTTCTTACTAGCTCTTTCATAATTCAGAGGATGATAGGATTTCTACACACGACTTTCAAAATTATAATGATGACACAATGTTCCACTGGGTGATGACAATGTCCCAATTAATCACTACTTGTCTTTTCTGTACTGCCTTAATAGTGGTACGGCCAATAGATTTAGGCTGTCATCTTTCTATTGATTTTTCTAAGGAGACCCAAAAATCATTTCTTGAGAATTCAATAAGCATACAGGCAAATTATGATTAGGTTTGTAATTTCCTTAATAATGATAGTGATGATTATAATATTATTAATCATTGATGTTCTCAGTTCATCTACAATTTCCTTGATCAATTTGCATGTCCTTATTTATTGCAGATGGATGTGCAATTCTGCATCCAGATTGTGACCAAAAGGTTTTTCCGTACCAATTGCTAAAATTAATCTGGATTCTGTTTTTCGCAAATCCAGGGTTCTGTCCCCACCTCTTTCTTTGGCTTTCACAATTTTAATCCCCCTGTATTTTAGAAGTTGATAATCACTTGAATGGAACTCGTGAAAGTGTTTGGCCATGGGGTAAGTGAAGTCTTTATTCTTAATGGCACGTAGATGCTGTAGTATTCTCAGTTTTAACTTATTGATAGTGCTTCCTACATATTGTTTTTTGCAGGGGCATTCGAGTAAATATACTACAAATTTTGATTCACAAGTTATGTGGTCCCTTATATTTTCAATTTGGCCATTATACAATCGATAAGATGCAGCATTTTCACCATGTTCACACGCTTTACATTTAAAGCATTTCCAGAATCCTGGTAGATTCAGCCATGAAGTTGTTATTAATTTTGGAGTCTCAAAGTGGCTTTGTGTGAGGATGTCCCCCAAGGATGCAGTTTTTCTGTACGTAATGTTAGGATATGGGGACAGCGTCTTTTGTAATGTTTCATCCAACATTAAAATGCTCCAATTTTTACGTGCAATATTCTTAATTTATCACTCTGATTATTGAAGTCCATTATAAATCGAATGATGTTATTTTCATCTTGATTTTTTCCTGTCATCTCTTGTTTTGGTTTTAACAGATCTGTCCTTGCTTTTAAGGCCACTCTTGCTTTCGCTGTTTTGATTACATCTTGTGGGTAGCCTCGTTTCAAGAAGCGGTTGCTCATTTCTTCAATTTGGGAGTTGATGTCTGTTGCTTCAGAACAGTTCCTTTTTGCGCGCAACATTTCACCATAAGGTATAGACCATTTTAAATTTTGTGGATGCCCACTATTAGCATGCAAGATACTATTGCATGAAGTAGGTTTCCTATGCATTCTGGTGCATATTCTCTGATTTTCAATGAACACCTCCACATCCAAGAAGATGATGTTAGTGGAACTTATTGTTGATGTGAAGGATAGATTGTACTCATTTGAGTTCAGTAATTCAATGAAATTTTGGAGGTCAATGTGGTTTCCCTCCCAAATTATGAAGAGGTCGTCGATGAATCTAGACCAAAATTTTATATTCTGAGTTTTCCGATTCTTCAATACTCCTGCCTCCCAGACTGCCATGAGTAGATTCGTGTAAGTTGGCGCGAAAGATGTACCCATGGCAGTCCCTTGTTTTTGTAGAAAGATGTCGCCTTGAAATAGAAAGATGTTATGTGTCAGACAGTATTTGAGCATTTCAATTAACATTTCTGAATGTTCAAGATAGCTGATTGATCTGGTTTGTAAAAACTGTTTTACAGCAGCTATACCATCCGAGTGGAGAATTGATGTATAAAGAGATGTGACATCAATCGTGACCATCAGAAAGTTATCTTCCCATTCGATTGTTCTAATTCTATTCAAAAAGTCCATCGTATCTCTCAGATATGACGGAAGTGCAGTAACATAATTCATTAGGAAGATATCCAAGAAGCGTGAGGTGGATTCCAGCAAAGATCCAATGGAACTGACTATCGGTCTGCCAGGTGGACTTAGTAGTGATTTATGGACTTTCGGGAGAAAGTAGATTGTAGCCATAACCGGGTGATCAGTCTTCAAGTATAAAAATTCTTCTATATCAATTAGATTTCTTTCTTTCCATGTATGTAGCATCTGATGGTACTCTTCAGTCCAAGTTTCTATGGGATTTGATGTTAATTTCTCGTAGTGATCTTGATGGTCCAATTGTCTTATAGCTTCAGCTATATAATCCTTTCGGTTCTGAATCACGATATTTCCGCCCTTATCTGAGGCTTTTATAATAATCGATGTATCTTCTCGTAGTTCTTTGAGGGCTTGATGTTCACCAAGTGATAAGTTCCATGATTTTTTCTTTTTTCTTTTCTCTGTTCTTCTTTTCATCAGTGTGTTTCGAGATATCTTTATTTTTCCCAAAGGTGTTATATGCCATCTTATTGATTTCATCCACCATAATTTCGTGAAACAGGTCGACCTTGTTTGTTGTAGCTAACCAAATTCCTTTGGTGTCAGAAACTTATAGCAAACTGTTATACTCATTGAATAATCTCATCAGTGGTGTCATCAATTATGTTGTCAGTGATGGCATTGAACATGTCATGAGTGATGTAATAGGTGAGATCATGAGCAGTGCATTGCAGGGGCACAGGTTAGAGTTAGCTCAGTAAATACAACATATATATATATATATATATATATATATATATATATATATATATATATATATATATATATATATATACATATATTATCCACCAAGTTTGTCCCAGACGAAGGGCGCAACGTGATCAAGACCTGCTGGTCGAAACGCGTTGGTGAGGGAAGGAGAAGTTCCATGGCATAAATAAACCGTTTGAAACAAGACCCTGGAAGAGTGCAGCGTATTTTTGAGTTGGTGGAAAATATATATATATGTATATATCCATTACCTACTGGCGGTCGCCAGTAGGTAGTTATAGTTAGAACCTAGTTTCCATAGGAAAAGCATTTTTTGATTTGCTAATAACTTTAGCATCGTTTGACGAATCTTCACGAAATTCTCCAAAAAAAAGTCTATCCAGGTCAGCTCCTATCTTGAAAGTTTGGGGGTGATTCGTCAAGCGGGGGCTGAGAAAAAAGGGGGGTCCCAAAACGCGTTTTCCCCATGTTAATTTCCATCAGAAATTTTGAGACGGGCTACAGCCCGAACTGCTGAACGGAATTACCCCAAATGTGGCAAAAAGGTAGAGCTTGGTTCAGAAAGCGACCTTTTTTTTAAATGGTGTAAATCCGTTCAGTAGTTTTTGAGAAATTCAAAAAATAAGAGTCAAAAAATCAATTTCCCATAGGAAACTTTTGGGCAAGGTTACAGCCGAAACTACTGAACGGAATTACCCCAAATTTGGCAAAAAGGTAGTGCTTGGATCAAAAAGCGACCTTTTTTTAAATGGTGTAAATCCGTTCAGTAGTTTCTGAGAAATTCAAAAAATAAAAGTTTTGATATCTAGTGACGCGGTGGAGTCGCGACCCCTCCCGACCACGAGCTTCATTCTAATTGGCTGTCAACACTCCAAACCAGGAAGTGTTGGCAGCCATCTTGTGACTCGGTAGAAGCGAGTCACCAGAAAACAGAGAAACAAAGATATAAAACAAGAGAAGGGGGCAGGGTAGAAACACCCTGACCCCCTAGGCCTGCTCAGGGCCAAAAAAAAGCATTTTTTTAAAAAAAATCAGCGCAATTCGCGCTGGGGTCGCGAATTCCGCCGAAATTGTTTAAAAACAATGAAGCGCGGGTTCCCGCGTTTTATTTTAATGAGGCCCCCGGGTGGGCTAGGTCCTGGGGGCATTTCTTAAAAAATAATAGCGGGGGCCCACTGGGGCCCCCGCAGCCCCGGGGACCACCACCTGCCCAAGGCTTCACTCATGTTGGGAGGGGGGGCGCGTGGCCCCCCTCCTGGAGCCCGTGATGGCACTGGGGACCGCCATCCCACAGGGCCGGCTCCTGCAGTGTCCCGGGGTGTCCATCCCCGGGACAGTGCTGTTTGCTATGACAGGGCGGGAGCCGCGCGGCTTCCACCCTGTCACAGCAAACTTGTGAAAGCGATGGGTGCGCGGCTCTCACCGCGACACTCGAGTACTTCTTAAGTCTTTCAAACACCGAGGGGTATATTCTCAAGGACATATCACCGAGTTAACGGCACTTTATCGCAACCAAAATGGTGATAAATTTAACGCACCATTCACAAGCTGGAGCAAACAGCCCATATCACCAGTTTACCAGCGATAGCAGCCTCAAAAAGCATCATCACGGATGACTCCGGCAAATATTGCTAATGAGATGTAGAGTAGGTGTTCCCATGCAAAAAGCAGCAAACACATCACTTCGCAAGTGTCTCAACCACCAGCAAGATCGTCGAAGAGAGTACAAAACAGGCGATAAGGTGCGTTAGTAGCAGAAAGTTTACACCTGCTCTGAGCTGGTGTAAAGTCGGACTACAACCTGCAATATGAAAGGGAGCCCAGCCCAGAGCCACACGTGAATGACAACACATGCAATGGAGCCAACGATCATGCAGCTCGGACACCCAACACTGCTCCGACACCCCCCGCCACCAGTCCTTTGTCCGCCATCCCCCCCTCACCTTCCCCCCCACACAAACAAATGTGACAGCAACCTTAGGAAATCTGGAACGTAACAAATTGGCTGATGTCTCACAATTATAGTAAAGAAGATGCATGTGAGGTTGGACAAATAAGAATCTCAGTCATCTATGGATTTACATATAAAACATTTTATTTAAACAAAACAACAAAATAAAAGTAGGTACAGGTATGGCGTGTCATCTCTCGACAATTTGTGAATCACAGCCTGCAAGACAAAAAGAAAGATGAGATTGTGCGTCATGCGTCCATCGAAGGAGAGAGAGAGAGAGTGAGACACAGAGGAAGACAGAGAAAGAGTGAGAGAGAGAGGAAGAGAGAGAGAAAGAGTGAGATACAAGGAAGAGAGAGAGAAAGAGTGAAACAGTGTGAGAGAGAGGAAGAGAGAGAGAGAAAGAGTGAGACAGAGAGGAAGAGAGAGAGAAAGAAAGAATGAGAGAGAGAGAGAGGAAGAGACATAGAAAGAGAGAAAGAGTGTGAGAGAGAGAAAGGAAGAGATAGAGAGTGAGAGAGAGAGAGAAAGAGTGTGAGTGACAGAAAGGAAGAGATGGAGAGGGAGAGTGAATGTTGACACTGTGGAGAAAATCCTCACAGCTCACCTTTCTGCCACCGGTGTGTCTCCAACCACGTGCCGGGACATAGTGCAGTCTTCAAGTTTAGTCATCTGAAACATAGTATAGAATCAGTGATGGCAGAGTACATACAACTGCACACGCCTAATTCTCTGTTTCGCCACTGCGCACCCAGGCTGCTGCACCCCATCGACTCCCGCCGCCCAGAGGTGTCTGTCCGCCCCTGCGCACTCAGGCTGCTGCACCCCATCGACTCCTGCCACCCAGAGGTGTCTGCCCGCCTCTGCGCACCCAGGCTGCTGTTCCCCATCCACTGCCACTGCCCAGAGGTGTCTGCCCGCTGCTGTGCACCCAGGCTGCTGCACCCCATCCAGTCCCATTGCCCAGATGGATTTACATATAAAACATTTTATTTAAACAAAACAACAAAATAAAAGTAGGTACAGGTATGGCGTGTCATCCCTCGACAATTTGTGAATCACAGCCTGCAAGACAAAAAGAAAGATAAGATTGTGCGTTATGCATCCATCAAAGGAGAGAGAGAGAGAGAAAGAGAGAACGAGTGAGAGAGAGGAAGAGAGAGAGAATGAAAGAAAGAGTGAGACAGAGAGGAAGACAGTGAAAGAGAGAAAGAGTGAGAGAGAGAGGAAGAGACAAAGAGTGAGATACAAGGAAGAGAGAGAGAAAGAAAGAGAGAAACAGTGTGAGAGAGAGGTAGAGAGAGAGAGAAAGAGTGAGACAGAGAGGAAGAGAGAGAGAAAGAAAGAATGAGAGAGAGAGGAAGAGACATAGAAAGAGAGAAAGAGTGTGAGAGAGAGAAAGGAAGAGATAGAGAGTGAGAGAGAGAGAAAGAGTGTGAGTGACAGAAAGGAAGAGATGGAGAGGGAGAGTGAGTGTTGACACTGTGGAGAAAATCCTCACAGCTCACCTTTCTGCCACCGGTGTGTCTCCAACCACGTGCCGGGACATAGTGCAGTCTTCAAGTTTAGTCATCTGAAACATAGTACAGAATCAGTAATGGCAGAGTACATACAACTGCACACACCTAATTCTCTGTTTCGCCCCTGTGCACCCAGGCTGCTGTACCCCATCCACTCCCACTGCCCAGAGGTGTCTGCCTGCTGCTGTACCCCATCCACTCCCACTGCCCGGAGGTGACTGCCCGTTCCTGCGCACCCAGACTGCTGCATCCCATCCACTCCCACTGCCTAGAGGTGTCTGCCCGCTCCTGTACACCCAGGCTGCTGCACCCCATCCACTCCCACTGCTCGGAGGTGTCTGCCCGCTCTTGTGCACCCAGGATGCTGCACACTATCCACTCCCACCGCCCAGAGGTGACTGCTCACTCTGCGGAAACAAGCCTCTCTGCTCACCTTCCGCCACCGGCGTGTGTCTAAGAGGGTCCACCACGTGCCGAAGCAACCTCCTCAGGCGTTGCGTACACGCGGTCAAGCAGAGCTCACAATTCAAAGTGGGTGTTGATTGCAGGATGGCCACGCATCATCGCAGGCTGCACACACGCTCAGCTCTGGTGGCACTAACTCAGTGGAACTGAAGTCATCGCCTCGTGGCGGGAGGTCCGTGTCGGGGGGGTCGTCAATCTGTGAATCACAGCCTGCTAGACAAAAAGCAAGATAAGATTGTGCATCATGCGTCCATCAAAGGAGAGAGAGAGAGGAAGAGAGAGAGAGAAAGAAAGAAAGAGTGAGAGGTAGACAGAGAGAAAGAGTGAGAGAGAGAGGAAGAGAGAGAGAAACAGTGAGAGAGAGGAAGAGAGAAAGAGAGAAACAGTGTTAGAAAGAGGAAGAGAGAAACAGAGGAAGAGTGAGAGAGAGAGAAAGAGAGAGAGAGGTAGAGAGAGAAAGAAAGAAAAAAACAGTGTAAGAGTGAGGAAAAGATAGAGTGAGAGAGAGAGGAAGAGAGAGAGAAAGGGTGTGAGGGAGAGAAAGGAAGAGATTGAGAGGGACAGTGAGTGCCCACACTGTGGACAAAACCCTCACAGCTCACCTTTCCGTCACCGGTGTGTCTCCAACCACGTGCCCGGACATAGTGGAGCCCTCAAGCTTACTCATCTGAAACGTAGTATGGAATCAGTAGTGGCAGAGTACATATAACTGCACACGCCTAATTCTCTGTCTCGCCTTTGTGCATCCAGGCTGCTGCACCCCATCCACTCCCACTGCCCGGAGGTGACTGTCCGCCGCTGCGCACCCAGGCTGCTGCACCCCATCCACTCCCACTGCCCAGAGGTGACTGACCGCTGCTGCGCAAACAACTCTCTCTGCTCACCTTTCGCAACCTGCGTGTAGAAAACAGGGCCTACCACATGCCGCTGCAAGCCCCAAGCCCGGGGCCCGCGGACACGGCACCCTGCATATCATGCAGCCCCGCTCCGCAGGCCGCCAGGTCTCACATTTGGTGCTGGGTCTTGATTTCACCATGGCAGAGTACATACCAGTGCACCAGGCTTTTCATCGCAGGCTGCACACCCGCTCAGCCCTTGCGGTGCAACTAACTCTGTGAGCAGCGAGGCGACGCCACATGGCGGTAGGCCTGTGCTGTCTGATGGCTCAGGCTTACACTGCAGTCCAGCAGGGCACACAAAACCTGAGCTGTCCAGACTGCCGGGACGGGTCATCACCACAGGCTGCACACCTGCTCAGCAGTTATGGTACCCGTACCTCAGTGGACCGAAAGTCACCGTCCCGTGCCGGTGTGCCTGTGCCAGCCGCAGTGCATCCGGTGTGAGCAACTGTGAAATGGCATCGAGCATGTGCGCCCGGTCTTTTTTATTGGCAGGGTCATGTGTCCTGTGACGCCTGTGCTGTATGGGTGTGGTGTGGGTGTATACTAGCCGTGAGGGAGTGGCTGTGGCGTACTGACAACTAGGGTGTGACCAGCAGATCACTGCAATGAAAATCTGGGCCATGTAGCGTTGTTGTCCTTTCCTGTAAGCGTAAGCGGAGTGGGCTGGCCTGGCCTGGCGTATGCCAGTCCTGCGTGAGGCTGTGAAGAATGACTCCGGAGCTATGGGCGTGGCTCCGTAGCATGTATGAGGAATCAACTGATGCGGGTGTCCCTGTTGTAGTGCTGACGTCACTTGGGTCGCAAGCGCCAATGTGTCACTCTGTGAGCCAAGTCCCACAACATAGCCAACATGGAAGGTACGGGGAATCACTGACCCTACATTCATCCATAGATCCACACATGAAAGATGGTGGACATGACACATCTGTGTGGATATGAATGTTTATTGCACATTCAGTGGAGTGTTGCAGCTGTAGCAATACAGGGCCATGCAAAGTTCAAGTTTCAGTTTTTGGCACATGGAGGGCAGCCAATTAGAGCCAAGCTTGTGTTCGGGCTTAGGCTGCGCCAACATATGTACTTATACAATTACTCCACCAATCCCCAAGCACTTATAAATTCACTATACACTCTCCTTGCAGTACTCTAATGATCCAGTCTCTACGTATGTACTTGTACAATGACCGAGAGAAAGTTACATAACCGAAGTTTTCCCCACTGCCAGAGGTAACATGGTTGCATACGCTGTCCACAGCACAATGTAATGTGGTAGGGCCCAGGGGCGGCATCTTGCATACATAATGAACACACGGACACAGATAGATAGTGGAACTGGGTACGGGCACGTGCGCTCGACTCATTTTTATTACCAGGGTCACATGTCCAGTGACGTCTGTGCTGGATGCGTGTGGGGTGAGTGTAACCAGCCCTCCGGGAATGGTTGGTGCTGGCAGCAAGTACAACAGTAATCATTGGATCAGACACACAGATTCAATCATAAAGGGTCAATGATTTGTGCTGCACTAAGGTAGGGGCAACAGATGTGAAATAATACACACAAGATTGTATCGTAAAGGGTCCATGACTTGTGGTACACTGAGGTAGGGGCAGCTGATGTGAAATTATACACAAAACATTGTATCATAAAGGGTCCATGAGTTGTGCTGCACTGAGATAGGAGCATCAGAAGCATTCAGCGTGTGCGCAGCCAGCGATGATGCGTGGTGCGGGCGAGCCGCACTGGGAGCAATGTCTGTTACCTACTGGACTGCATCATCTGCAATCGCGACTCGATGTGAATTGTGAGCCCTGCTATCCGCAGTGTAGATCGAAGGCAGTAGTCAGCACAGACATCGAAGAATGCTTTTAGTCACTTCCTGTTTACAAAATTCGAGGACATAGAGTACAATTCTCTCTGCAATAAATAAATCATGTCTCAATTTAAATTGTGAGCTCTGCTAACCGCAGTGTAGGTGTATGGAACAAAAGATGAAACATTTATGGAATACACTGTCGAAATATGTAGGTTTCAGGGACGTTATAGTTAGTTGCCTACTGGACTCTGAAATTAATGAATGAAGACTGAATTTGAATTGTGAGCCCTGCTGAGCACAGTGTAGGCCGGAGGCAGCGGTCAGGAAGGGCCTACAGCCACGTGGTGTTGACTTGAGCTGCATACAGTTAGTGGTAGGTGTGGCGCTCAGCTTGTGCGCAGCCAGCGATGATGCAATGTCTCTTGCCTACTGGACTGCGTCATCTGCAATCGTGACTCGATCTGAATTGTGAGCCCTGCTGACTGCAGTGTAGGCCGGAGGCAGTGGTCAGGAAGAGTCCACAGCCCCGTGGCGTTGACTTGAGCTGCATAGAGTTAGTGGTAGGTGTGGCGCTCAGCGTGTGCACAGCCAGCGATCATGCAATGTCTGTTGCCTACTGGACTGCATCATCTGCAATCGTGACTCGATCTGAATTGTGAGCCCTGCTGACCGCAGTGTAGATCGAAGGCAGTAGTCAGAACAGACATCAAGGAATGCTTTTTGTCACTTCCTCTTGACAAAATTCGAGGACATAGAGTACAATTCTGTCTGCAATCAATAAATCAAGACTGAATTCAAATTGCGAGCTCTGCTGTCCGCAGTGTAGACTGCCATTCAGTGTTCCTTTGGACTTGCAAGATGAATACATACTTGGTTGCCACATCTCCCAAGATTCAGCTATTGTGTGGCTGAGGGACCATGCCGTTTTTGGAAGGTCCGCTGTCCTGTTCTGCGCTGCCTCGGTGGTAGTAGGGAGGGGAGTGGTCCGGGGGGGAGGTCCTGAGGGTGATGGCAGTGGGTGTTGTGGCCTTCTTGGGTGTCGGAGCTGCATGGTCAGTAGCTCGATGACATGTGTTGGTCTTCAGATGTGGTTCTGGGCTGGGCTCCCTTTCACACTGTAGGTAGTCATCCTGCTTTACACCAGTAAAAGGCAGATGTTAAATTCCTACTGCTAATGCAGCTTATCGCCTGTTTTTGGATCGCACCCCAGATTTGGCTGCTCGTTGAAAATATCGGGAAGTGGTGTTTTCGTGTTATGTTTGCACGGGAACGCCTACTCTGCATATTATTAGCGTTAGTTGTCACTCTCTCTTGTGGCAAATGTTTTTGCGGAAGCTATTGTTGGAAAACTGGCGATATCATTTGTTTTCACTAGGTTGAGAATGGAATGATAATTTAAAATCACTGAAAAAACCATAGGTTTAATGAACATTATAATTAGAAATTAGCATTTAAAAAACGTTTGAAATTCACTGAAAAAACCATAGGTTTCAGGCACGTTATAGTTAGAAATTAGCATTTAAAAAACCTTAGAAATTCACTGAAAAAACCATAGGTTTCAGGGACATTATAGTTAGAAATTAGCATTTAAAAAACCTTTGAAATTCACTGAAAAAACCATAGGTTTCAGGGACGTTATAGTTAGTTGGACATTTCACTCGTACAAAACCAGAGAAATTCCGGCGTTATATTTAGTTCAGCTAACTATAACTCGCGCCACCGCAATGCACTGCTGATGACATCACATATTACATCATTCATGACATGGTCAGTGACATCACTGATGACATCACTGATGACATCTCAAATGACATCACTGATGACATCACTGATGACATCATCCAGTGACTGTGTGTTTCTGTAAAGTTTAAATATTTTTAATATATATAGGAAAAGACGTATTGAAGAATGAGTGGGTGTGTAAGTGTCTGTATGGATGATTTAGTAGGTGCGTGACTGACTGTATAAGTGAGTGATTTAACGTATCTTACTGAATGCATGGGTTAGTGACTAAACTGGGTGAATGTCTGTATCCGTCTGTCTGTTGCTGTGTAAGTGGCTGCATGTGTTTGAGAATAGCTACATGAGTGTCTATATGAGTTATTGAATGCTTGTGTGAGTATCTGTATGGGTGCCTGAGTGTTTGTGTGGGAGGGGTGTGTGCGACTCTGTGCATAGATGTGTGAGTGGGTGATTCACTGGGTGGATGGTTTCAAGAGTGCATCTGTGATAGACTGTATGGGTGGGTAAGTGTGTGTAAGAGTGTGTTAGTGAGTGAATGTATGTCCCAGTGGTACATGTGTGAGTAACTACATATGTGAAAGGCAGTATATATGTGTGTTGGAGTATATAAATAGCTATAAGCAAGAGTGACTGATTGTGATAGTGGCTGTATGGATGAGTGTGTGCTTGTATCAGTGATTGTATAAGAGCGTAAGAATGTGCTAGTATTTGTATGAGTAAGTGAGCTGGTGTGTGTATAACTGTATAGGTGAGTAAATGGTAGTGTGTTTAATTATTTGCATGACTGACTAGGTGTGTGAGTACCTCTATGGATGAGTGGCGGTGTTTGAGTGTCTATATAGGAGTATGAGTGCATATGATAGTCCTGTACTGAGTGACCGTAAATATGAGTGACTGTTCGGGTGAGTGAGTGGATGTGTGCGTAGACCTAAGAATCAGTGAGTGGGTATGTAGTTATTGGTGTTGGAGTGTCTATGGTTTTGCGAATGGCAGTCTGTACTTTAGAGTGGGTGTATCAAAGGTTATATTAGGGTGTGAGAAGATGCATGAAATTATCACATGGATGATGTCATCAGTGATGTCATTTGAGATGTCATCAGTGATGTCATCAGTGATGTCACTGACCATGTCATGAGTGATGTAATATGTGACGTCATCAGCAGTGCATTGCGGGGCGCGAGTTATAGTTAGCTGGACTAACTATAACGGGGGAATTTCACGGGTTTTGTACGAGTGCAATGTCCAACTAACTATAACTGTCCCTAAAACCTATGGTTTTTTCAGTGAATTTCAAAGGTTTTTTAAATGCTAATTTGTAACTATAACGTCCCTGAAACCTATGGTTTTTTCAGTGAATTTCAAAGGTTTTTTAAATGCTAATTTGTAACTATAACATGTCTGAAACCTACGGTTTTTTCAGTGAATTTCAAAGGTTTTGTAAATGACAATTTTTAAATGTATTAATTGTTATATACATTTTTAAAATACTGATTTACTACATTTTTAGAAACAATTTTTTTTACATATTTTATTATTTAAATTACATTGTAATTACATTATACATTACATTACAAAAAATACTTTCTCTTAATGAATTACTTTAGTTTAAATACTTTGCAGATAGGCAATAGACTTTTAAGTACAGTAGTTACAGTTGTTGCAATGGGCAACACATTTTCAAACACAATGCAACATTCAGCTCAATGTGAATTTCTAGTTAAATGCAATTAGTTACTTTATGGATTACTTTTCTAACCACAGGACTGGATCCTAGATTCAGTCCTGGGACATCTCCTGTAAACAGTTGAGTAAAAGCGTTTTGGTTACAGTCGTGATTTTTAAGGAATATTATTGTATTTTAAAAGTTGACACTTTGAAACTTTTTCTCATAGAATCACCAATGTTATCCTATGGAAGGAAATTCACTTAGCAGGTAAAAACTGTTATCGTTACTTTTTCTTACTCAGTGTTGGATCCTGGATCCAGCACTGGTGCATCTCCTGTAAACAGTTGAAAGAATGCGTTTAAGTCATACTGTCGATTTTTAAGGAATATTTGTAGTTTGTGAAAATCAACACTTTGAAACTTTTTTGCTGAAAACCAGTCAATGTTAGCCTATGAAGGAAATTCAAGTTACCGGTAAGTACGGTTAAAATTACTTTTGAGGATCAGTACTGGGCTGAAACATGCAGCACTGAGGTCTCTCCTGATAACAGGTGAGTAAATCGGAATTCGTATTTCGGCTGATTTTAGAGGAATATTTTAAAGTTCCAAAACTCCACACTTAGAAGAATTTCCAAGTGAAACCAGTCAATGTTAGCCTATGGAAGGAAATTCAAGTTACTGGTAAGTACGGTTAAAATTACTTTTCAGGACCAGTACTGGGCTGAAAGATGCAGCACTGAGGTCTCTCCTGATAACAGGTGAGTAAATCAGAATTCGGATTTCGGCTGATTTTAGAGGAATATTTGTATGTTTCAAAAATCAACACTTAGAAGAATTTCCAAGTGAAACCAGTCAATGTTAGCCTATGAAGGAAATTCAAGTTACCGGTAAGTACGGTTAAAATTACTTTTCAGGATCAGTACTGGGCTGAAAGATGCAGCACTGAGGTCTCTCCTGATAACAGGTGAGTAAATCGGAATTCGTATTTCGGCTGATTTTAGAGGAATATTTTAAAGTTCCAAAACTCCACACTTCGAAGAATTTCCAAGTGAAACCAGTCAATGTTAGCCTATGAAGGAAATTCAAGTTACCGGTAAGTACGGTTAAAATTACTTTTCAGGATCAGTACTGGGCTGAAAGATGCAGCACTGAGGTCTCTCCTGATAACAGGTGAGTAAATCGGAATTCGTATTTCGGCTGATTTTAGAGGAATATTTTAAAGTTCCAAAACTCCACACTTAGAAGAATTTCCAAGTGAAACCAGTCAATGTTAGCCTATGGAAGGAAATTCAAGTTACTGGTAAGTACGGTTAAAATTACTTTTCAGGACCAGTACTGGGCTGAAAGATACAGCACTGAGGTCTCTCCTTATAACAGGTGAGTAAATCGGAATTCCTATTTCGGCTGATTTTAGAGGAATATTTGCACAATGGTGAAGGGAGGGCGGGGCCTGAGGTGACATCTTTGCAAACGCGCCCCGTGGCGCGTTTTAAGTTGGGGGATTAAGTCCCCTTGAATCCTGAGGGTCCCTAGGGGCCAACTAGACCACCAGGAACCTCCAATATGCGCCAGGGGCTGCGTTGCAGAGACGTGTAGAGAGGCCACACCCCTTTTACACCTCTCTGCAACGCAGCTCTGTGGCACATTCTGGATGTACCTGTTGGGCTAGTTGGCCCCAGGGACCCTCAGGATTGAAGGGGATTTAATTCCCCATCTTAAAACGCGCCACGGGGCCTGTTTGCACACATGTCACCTGAAGCCCCGCCCCCTCCCTTCACCACTGTGCAAACGCGCCCCGTGGCGCGTTTTAAGTTGGGGGATTAAGTCCCCTTGAATCCTGAGGGTCCCCGGAGTCCAACTAGCCCACCATATACCTCCAAAAGCGCCACAGAGCTGCGTTGCAGAGAGGTGTAAAAGGGGCGTGGCCTCTGTACACCTCTCTGCAAGGCAGCCCCTGGCGCATACTGGAGGTACCTGGTGGGCTAGTTGGCCCCAGGGACCCCCAGTATTCAAGGGAATTCGTTCCCCTCTGCAAACGCGCCAGGGCGCGTTTGCAGAGTGGTGAAGGAAGGGGCGGGGCCTGCGGGCCCGATCGCTGTTTTTTTTTCCTCCCCTGAAGGGGGGCTGTGTGGCCCCCTTCCTTTTTCTTTTTTGGGCCCTGGGGACCCCATCCCCCAGGGCCTTACCCCTTTTTTAAATTACCTTAAAAAAAAAACGGGAAGGGGCCGCGTGGCCCCCTTCCCTGGGCGTGTATTGGCCCCGGGGACCCCATCCCCGGGGCATGGCCTCTATATTTATTTTTTTGAGGGGGCAGCGTGGCCCCCCTCCTCTGGCCATTTTAAGGCCCCGGGGACCCCATCTCCCGGGGCCAGCGTTTCCATTTTTTTATTTTTTTTTATTTTTCTCTTTTTTTGGGGAGGGGGCCGCGTGGCCCCCTCCCGAGCCACTACTTGCCCCGGGGACCCCATCCCCCGGGGCTGGCCCTCTCCGTTGGGGACTGTGGGGGGTCCCCAATCCCCCACAGTCCCGCCGGCTCCCCACGTCCCTTGGGAGCCGGCATTGCTGTTCCACATGGGGAGCAGCTGACATGCTGCTCCCCATGTGGAAAAGCAATCGCTTTGGATATTGGAAGAGAGAGCAGGTTTCCCTGCTCTCTCTTCCAATATCCAAAGCAGTTTGCTGTGGCAGGACGGGAGCCGCGAGGCTCCGTCCTGCCATAGCAAACTACAGTGTTTCGGGGGTAGGCACCCCGGGACACTGCAGGAGCCGGCCCTGGGGGTGGTGGTCCCCAGGGCCATCAAGGGCTCCAGGAGGGGGGCCGCGCGGCCCCCTCCCATTCAGTACACAGCCCCGGGGAGGTGGTGGTCCCCGGGGCTCTGGAGGTCCGTAACGGACCCCCATATTAAAATGTTTAGTGCCCCGGGGAGGTGGTGGTCCCCGGGCGTGTGGGGGCTGGAGCCCCCCACACAGGTTTAATAATTATAAAAAAAAGCCCCGGGGAGGTGGTGGTCCCCGGGGCTGCGGGAGGGCTCAGAGCCCTCCCGCACCATTATTTAAAAAAAGCCCCGGGGGGGTGGCGGTCCCCGGGGCTTGGGGGCCCTTTGAGGCCCCCACACATTAAATTATCCCCCACCATGCCCCCGGGACTTGGGCCACCCGGGGGCCAGTTAACTATCGAAGCGCGGGAGACCGCGCTTCGATTTTTCTCGGCAGGATTCGCGCACCCTGAGCGCATCCTGCCGATTTTAAAAAAATTTTTTTTTTTTTGCCCAGGGGGTCCTTGTGGGACCCCTGAGCAAACCTAGGGGTCAGGGTGTTTCTACCCTGCCCCCTTTGTGCGCTTTGCGCACTTGTTTCTGTCCCTCGGTTCTACCGAGGGACAAAATAACTGCCAACATTTCCTGAATCGGAATGTTGACAGCCAGCTGACAACCAATTAACATGCAGCTCGTGATCGGGAGGGTACGCGGACCCTACTCGTCCCTATATATCACTAACTTTTTACTTTTCATTTTCTCAGCAACTACTGAACGGATTTACACCATTTAACAAAAGGGTTCTTTCTGAACCAAGAACTACCTCTTTGCCAAATTTGGTGTAATTCCGTTCAGCAGTTCGAGCTGTAGCCGTGTCTAAATTTTCCTATGGGAAAATGCATGGGGAAAACGCGTTTTGAGACCCCCTTTTTTCTCGGCCCCCGCTTGACGTATCCCCCGAGACTTTCAGGGTAGGAGCGGACCGGAGCGCCCCACGAAGTTTGAAAATTTCGCGAAGATACGTCAACCGGCAAGAGAGTTATTTCAAATAGAATGTCGCGGATTTCCTATGGATAATAGGTTGTAACTATAACTATCTACTGGCGACCGCCAGTAGATAATATGTATATGTATATATATATATATTATATATACATTCACTGAATAAAACAAAGGTTGAAGTGAAGTTATAGCTAGGTGCAAGTGTCAGTTTAAACGTAACATTTTAAACATAAAAAAGCACTGAAATTTACTATAACTCTCACCCCTGATCTTTGTTTTTTTATTGAATTTCTAAGGTTTTTTAAATGTAAAGTAAGATATTATTACCATACATAACTAGGCCCACATTCTGCTGACCACAGCCTTTGGCCATACATGATGTGGGGCTGGCTATGGCCTGCGGCCAAGTCCTGCTCCCAATCTCCTTTGAGTAGCCATCCCCACACAGTGCCCTGCCAACTGTGTGGGTTTTGCTGCACAGCCTGGCCTGTGGCCAGGCCCTGCCTAGCACCCAGTGGGGGCAGTCACCCCCTGCCGTAACGGGCAACAGCCATGCACAGCATCGGATTTTCCACAGGGCCTTGCCTGTTGTCAGGCACATCACCCACACACACGCGGACAGTCACACATCACCACCCTTTTTTTAAAAATGGTTTTCCATCCCAAAGGACTCTCACAGGAGCCAACACAGCCATCAGTACTGCAGCGGGACTCTCGCAAGAACAAGGGGGTCACACTGCCTCCCGAGAGAGTCCGATGGGATCATTTATTTTATTATGCTTATTTATAATTGTAACAATGTTAAATCATTTGATTTAATTAAACATTATATCCTACATTTTTTTTTTTTTTATTAATTACCCACATTATTTTCTAATCGGAGGGTGCTGTTGCACCAGTGGCCTGCAGCTCTGAACTGGAGTAATTTAGTACTTTGTTGGATCCCTTTTTGACTGTTGAAACTTTAGAAGTGCAGTTTGTGAATACCGGTGGGCTTGCTCCTATATATATCGCATTGCAGTGATGTGCGCCCCAATCTTTCCCTGCGGTTGATCCAGACTCCCAAATACTTATATGCGGCCACTACCTCTATAGATTTTCCTTCGATTTGCCAGAATTTTTTCCTTGCGTGTTATCTTGTGATCATCATCACCTTGGTTTTTGCAATGTTTATTTTCAAGGAGTTTATCTTGCAATATGAGGCCAGTGATGTGAGGAGACTCTGGAGGCCCACCAGGGTTTGATTGAGGAGGATCATGTCATCTGCGTATTGCATGATTGAATTTTGGAGCCGGCAGGCTTGGGTGGAAATGCCCGAGTTTGTGCCAGCTACACCGGCAGGTCTGCTAGATACAAATTAAAAAGTCATGGGGCCAATACACATCCTTGCTTTAGACCTCTATCGGTCATAATTTTGTTGGTCGTGGGCCATCCAGTGGCAACTCGTATTTTCACCCCGGTTTCTGAGTACAAGACGATGAGAGCGTTTAATAAGGATTGAGGAATGCCCCAATTGCTTAGTTTTTCCCATAATCTCGGGCGGGCCACACTGTTGAATGCTGCTTGGAAGTCAATAAACCCCAAGTACAAGGCCTTTCCTTTTGTTGCAAGCATATCCTCGATCATGTGGGTTAGGGAAACCAGGTTATCTTCAATGTGACAGCCCTTTTGAAAACCAGTTTGGGTATATGGGATCAATTTACGCTCTTCCACCCTGGTGGAGAGCTCTTGAAGTAAGATACTGGCATAGCACTTCCCCTCAACATGAAGGAGAGCAATCATCCGGTAAATTTCGGGACTGGATCCAGTGCCTTTTCATCGACTGGGATGAGGAGAGAGCCCCTCCAAAGTCCGGGATAATTCCACCCAATCTGCATTCCCAAAATAGGGGAGCCATAATTGATGCCCATCTTTGCACCGGGCCTTTGTACACCTTTGTCGAGATGCCATTTGGACCAGGCGCCCCCTTGGGCTAATTTTTTTAATGATATGTACTACTTGAGTAGGTGTTATTTTTACATTGGGCTTTGTTCCTATTGGAGGGTTGACATGCTTTAAGTTGTAGCATCTGATCCGTTTGTCACAATGAGGCTCCACATTGAGTGTTTTAATGTGAGCCTCCCATTCGTTGGGAGCAATGTTTGTTGCAATTGACGGATGGTCCGGTCTGACGCACTTGTTCATTCAAGTCCAAAATTTTCTTTGGTCTTTTGATTTTATGTTTTCGTGTGCAATTTCCCAATTATGCTCTTCCTTCAGCCTCTCGTAGGTGAATCTTGCTTTTCTGTAATCCTTGCGAGTAGCCGACACCTTCACCTGAAGGAAATTATATTTGATGTTATCATGAGTGCGTCTATGCATTTTATTACTTCGTTTGCATTTTATTTTCACTATTATTTGTTTGTATTCAGTGAGGCATTGCGTTTTTGATGGGGGTTTATTTGATCCAGGCATTGGCCTGGAGGCTAGATTTTCTCTTAGGTCTTCCACTACCAATTCCCATGACTTTGCAGTCAGTGGATCGCTTCGTTCTTGTATTAATTTATCTAAGAAATTATCCACCATCTGGTCAATCATTCCTTTGTGATCTGTAGTCCACTGTACTTTTTTTACTGGTTCTAAATTATCCTCATTACCAATCAGGATGGTTGTTGGGTGAGGGCATTGTGAGAGGGGCACCTCACAGGTGAGGATAGCGTGATCACTTTCCAATGAAAATATTACTGCAAATTTCTGATCTTAGTGGAAGTGAGCAATCGAGACCCAAATATAGTCCAATGTGGCCATTCTGAAGCACAAAACGTGAGTGTAGGCAGCAGGCGAATCAGTTTGTGATCTTCCATTCAAAATGCAAAGTCCTAATTGATTTAGATAGGCTGTCATTTTTGTGCCGTGACCGTCTTTCCGTTCATACTGACATCTTATATGTGGACTGGCCCACATTTGGTCATCCATTGAGGTTAGAGAAGAGTCCAGATCTGATTCCATAAGGTTTGCATTGAAATCTCCCATTATTAACCACAGATCATTTGGGAACTGAGATAGGAGGTCTCTCATAGCTGGAAGCATTTTACTCTAAGTTGCTTCGCGTTTGATGCTAGATGGGTTAAGGTAGATGCTGCCAAAGATCGCTATTTGTTGTTCTGGGGTGCAAACCTCCACTTGCTGAATATGAGCCATGAGGAATATTTAATCTCCCTGCCCTTTACACAATAGTGAGACGTTTAAGACCAGGTTGTTCTTCATATAAACACCTCTTGAGCCCTGCCCCTTGCTTGGGACACTATTGCATTTGATTCGTAAACAGTGTAGTCCTGCCATGGAATAGCTTACAAAGCCCAGGTTTCTTTAAAGCAATGATGCCATAGCTCATCAGGGGGTGGATTGTCGTCCTTTTGTTTTCATCACTGGTTTGCCCTCGAATGTTTCAGGAGCAGATTTTTAAGTTAAAGGTGGAATCCTTATTAGCTTTGTTATTTACCAGAGTGTTATGGACTTCTCCCATGGGCCTGTGAAAGCCAGGTCCAGTTTTGGGGTTTTCTTAGTTTAACAGCACACTAGCATGAGCCTCCTTCTTTACCCATTGTGATTTGTTGTGTGCCATTTCTCCAAGGCATGGTTTTTTAACCTTCCAAGGTGACATGCAAGACTGAGCCGGGTAGGGTTCTGATTGTATTATTATAGTTCGCCCTTTTTTGTTTATCCTTCGGAGTAACGTCAATTCTTTCTTTTAAGATTGCCAGGTATTTTGCTGAGGCAATATTTCTGACCTGAATTCCCTTGTCTCCCAAATGATTTTTATTTTTCATTAAGGCTGTTGCCATGTCTTTGCTGTAGAAGGTTACTTCCATGGCCTCGTTTATCTCACCCAGTGCTGGGGCAATAAATGCCACACTTTCGATGTCTGTAGATTTAATTTTCTCTAGTCCTGGCAAGTGTGAGCAAAGTTTCAAGATGTTTCCTCTGTTGAGGGTGTCCCATTTCCATTGAGACACGTACTCAGGATATAATTTCACTTTTAGGACTTCCTGGTTCGTTTGTACATTCTCGGTTAAATTCATTTTCACTTTGTCCTGTTGTCATGCAAATGTTATCAATTAACCGTCTTTGGACTCCCTAGATTTGGGAGACAGACTTCACCGTGCTGATGTTACTTCTCGTGGGTGGTTTAGCTGTGCATCATAGAGTGGTTCTTCCCCACTTGCCTTTCTTTGAGGGTGCTGTGATCGGTCATGGGCTATTCCAAAGGCATTTAATGCCTTCTTGTTTTGATTTATTCCCGACCAGTCCCTTTGATTTACTTGAGTTGCAGTCTCTTGAGTGGCTGTTTTTGATTTGCTACCTTCTCCTTCTGCTTCGTGTGGTTGCTATATCTCTTGGCAGTTGGTATTTTTATATTTAGTGCCCCTTTTGGGCCTTACTTTATCATGATGTGGAGTATGGACCCTTCCTTTTAGCAATTCGATGGGCTATTCAAGAATTGAGATGTTCTCTTTGGTGTCCTCAGATCTATAGCATTTTTTTGGCAATTGGTTCGCCCTTACTTTTTTACAGCTCTTTCCATTTCCGGGGTCTAAACATCATTTAATATCTTCATGTTTTTGGCATGCACCTTGATCTTTGATTGCTCTTTAATTGTCTGCTCTTGCGCATGGGCTGCTGTGGTGCTTTTGTCCTGTGATTTCCATTTGAATTCTTCCAGTTGGCCTGCAACTATTCCTCAATTGCTTTGATTAAAAGGAGGCTCTATTTGAGCTTTAGTTTTCTTATCACCACTCTGAAGCCAGCACAAAAGGGAGCCTTCTTTGTTTTTCTTGGTCTTTTCAATTTTTTTAGTTTTTTCTTATTTTTCCTGGATAGGTACTGGTCTTCTCTGGGAATTATTTTTGGCCTATTTCCAGCAGATGGAATCGGATTGCTAGCATCTCTTTCAGGGTTTGAATGTATGGTTCTGTCTAGGTCTTTTATTATTTCCTTTTAGGTAGGATCATATTCTTGTTTATCATCAAGTTTCAAGGCGCAGGCCGGGTCCTCCTGTTTATCTTTAATCCTTTGTTCTGGTGGCTCTAAGGGCTCGTGGCTGGATGACTTAATTCTTGTCTTAGTTCCAGTTGCGTAGCCTCCTGGGCACTCGCTCAGGTTAGGATGTTCTTTATTTAATTTAGGCCAAGTTTGATGTTCGTTGTCTGGTTGCAGGGATGGTGGAGAAGCTGTGTATGACCGTCTGTAAACCTCTCTCTTCAGGTCCTCAGTTTGGGTTGTCATTAAGTCTGGAAGCATTTCTAGTTTCTTTGATATAGGGCTGCAACTGAATTCTTCGTGCATTTGAGGTTGTGCTGGCCTGTTCTGAACTCTACATATCAGGGAGTTTAATTGATCAAGTTTGGTGTCAATTCCAGATATTAGTCTGGCTACCAAGTGGAGTATATTTATTTGGACGTCCAACTTGTCGACATGCATGTGGACCGCATTAGCAATTGAATTCAATATTTTATTGGTGATTATGAGAAGGGTCGCAACTTTCTGAACTGATGAGATGGGGCTCTTCCCTGTGCGAAGGTTCTATTTTTGGGGGCTCATTGTCCTGAGGTTGGGAGCATGAATTTGTCAGGTGTGAGCACCAGCTTGCTAGTGAGCATCGTTCCCCTTATACATTTTTTGATGACTCTTGTTGGGGCTTAGTTGCTATATGGTTGTCACTTGTGTTATTTATTGGCAACAGACGATTAGAGACCTGCAAAACAATCCAAACAGGCAAGTTCCTTAAATTGCGGCATGATATTTTCTTTGTTCACCTTGAAAATGTTCATCTATAAGGAATCATGCCTCTCTCTCCTCTCCACTGCTTGGCAAATAAATTAGCAAGTCCCTGCTCCGAAATTCTTGCAATTCCACTGGCAGAGATGGGTCTCTATCAGGAACACCTTTCCAGTGATGGTTGGCAGCTCCTGCCTCATTCCCCCCCTCAACTCGTTTCCATACTACTTCCAGGGTCTGGCTGGCAACTTATCTTCCACTCTATTTGCGGTTTGCCAGTCTGCACCTGAATACAGGTGGTGCAAGGCAGGACGCTACTGCTGTGCGCCTTAATTTTACCACTTCTCCTCTTAATACAAGAGAGTCCTTGCACTCCCGGCAGAGAGAGTCTCCTTTCTTTATTACATGCCGTTTTTCATCCTCAGAGACTCGTTTTGGCACTATGCTGCCTTTTTCAATCTGAAACACTGTGATGATTGTTTAATCATGCAAATTGTCCCTCCTAAAACACTCAATCAATCAATCAATCATGTCACTTATAAAGCGCACTACATACCCGCGAGGGTCTCAAGGCGCTGGGGGAAGAGGGGGGTGGTGCTGCTACTGATCGAAGAGCCAGGTCTTGAGGAGTCTTCTGAAGGCCAGTAGGTCTTGGGTCTGTCAGAGGTTGGTGGGGAGGGTGTTCCAGGTCTTGGCGGCGAGGTGGGAGAAGGATCTGCCGCCGGCGGTCGTTTTCCGGATGCGGGGGACTGTGGCGAGGGCGAGGCTGGTCGAGCGGAGCTGGCGGGTGGGGGTGTAGAAGCTGAGTCGTCTGTTGAGGTAGGCTGGTCCGGAGTTGTGGAGTGCTTTGTGTGCGTGGGTGAGGAGCTTGAAGGTTATCCTCTTGTTGACAGGGAGGCAGTGCAGGTCTTTCAGGTGGGGTGTGATGTGGCTGCGTCGGGGGATGTTGAGGATAAGACGTGCAGAGGCGTTCTGGATGCGTTGCAGCCGTCTCAGGAGCTTAGCCGTCGTTCTTGCGTAGAGGGCGTTTCCGTAGTCCAGCCTGCTGGTGACGAGGGCCTGGGTGACTGTTTTTCTTGTTTCGGTGGGGATCCACTTGAAGATCTTGCGGAGCGTTCGGAGGATGTTGAAGCAGGATGAGGAAACGGCGTTGACCTGCTTAGTCATGGAGAGGGTGGGGTCGAGGATGACCCCTAGGTTGCGTACGTGGTCGGTGGGTGGCGGGGCTGTTCCCAGTGATGTTGGCCACCAGGAGTCGTCCCAGGCTGAAGGGTTGGAACCAAGGATGAGGACCTCCGTCTTGTCCGAGTTCAGCTTCAGGCGGCTGGTCCTCATCCATTCGGCGACGGCCTTCATTCCTTCGTGGAGGTGGGCTTTGGCGGTGTGAGGGTCTTTGGTGAGGGAGAGGATCAGCTGGGTGTCGTCGGCGTAGGAGATGATGTTGAGGTTGTGCTGTCGGGCGACGTGGGCGAGGGGTGCCATGTAGATGTTGAACAGCGTTGGGCTGAGGGAGGAGCCTTGGGGTACGCCGCAGATGATCTTGGTGGCCTTGGATCGGAAGTGGGCGAGGCGGACGCTTTGTGTTCTGCCGGAAAGGAAGGATGTGGTCCAGTCCAGGGCCTTCTCTTGGATCCCGGCGTCGTGAAGGCGTGTTCGTAGTGTGTGGTGGCAGACCGTGTCGAAGGTGGCTGATAGGTCCAGGAGGATGAGGGCTGCTGTTTCTCCGTTGTCTAGCAGGGTCCTGATGTCATCGGTGGCGGCGATGAGGGCGGTTTCGGTGCTGTGGTTGCTGCGGAAGCCGGACTGGGAAGAGTCCAGGATGTTGTTCTCCTCGAGGTAGCGGGTCAGTTGTTTGTTGACGATTTTCTCGGTGACCTTCGCGGGGAACGGGAGCAGAGAGATGGGTCGGAAGTTCTTGAGGTCCTTGGGGTCTGCCTTGGGTTTCTTGAGTAAGGCGGTGATCTCGGCGTGCTTCCAGCTTTCCGGGAAGGTTGCTGTCTCGAAGGAGATGTTGATTATTTTCCGGAGATGGGGCGCGATGGCTGTACTGGCTTTGTTGAAGATGTGGTGAGGGCACGGGTCTAGCGGTGAACCAGAGTGGATGGTGTTCATGATCTCGCTGGTGTCCTCGTCGTTGATGTTGGTCCAGGAGAGCAGGCGGTTGGTGGTTGTGGGGGCAGTGGTCTCGGTGGTTGCCGGGGCGGTCGTGGTGTTGAAGCTGTCGTGGATGTCGGCGATTTTGCGGTGGAAGAAGGTGGCCAGTGAGTCGCACAGGTCTCGCGACGGCTGGATGTCGTTGGTGTTGGAGCTGGGGTTGGAGAGTTCCTTCACGATGTTGAAGAGCTCTTTGCTGTTGTGTGCGTTGTTGTCTAGGCGGTCTTTGAGTGAGGCCCTTTTGGCGGATCTGATGAGGTGATGGTGACTGCGGGTGGCGCTCTTGTGGGCGGCGTAGCTGTCCGCTGTCCGTTCGTGGAGCCAGATCTTCTCCAGTTTTCGGCATGTTCGTTTGGAGGCCTGGAGGTCTTCGGTGAACCAGGTGGCTTTCTTGCTGGTGTGGCTGTTGGGCGGATTCTTGAGCGGGGCGAGGGTGTTGGCGCAGTCGTCGATCCACTGTCTGAGGTTGCGGGCGGCGGTGTCGGGGTCGGAGGCTTCGGCGGGTGGGCTCAGGGCGAGGTTGTGGTTAGCTGGTCTTCTGTGACTCTGCTCCAGCAGCGGCGAGGCATTTGTTCGGTGCGGTGGTGCATGGTGGGCTTCCTGTAGGTGAAGTGGATGCAGTGGTGGTCAGTCCAGTGGGGTTCGGAGGTGTGGTTGAAGGAGACGTGTGGGCTTGCGGAAAAGATGGAGTCTAGCGTGTGGCCGGCGGCGTGGGTGGGTGTAGTCACGAGCTGTCTGAGTCCGAGGGTGGCGAGGTTGTCGATCAGGGTGGTGGAGTTGGTGTCCTTGTTGTTCTCGAGGTGGAAGTTCAGGTCCCCGAGGAGGATGTAGTCCGTGGAGGCGATGGCGTGTGTGCTGACGAAGTCAGCGATGGAATCGCTGAACTATGGTCGGGGTCCGGGGGTCTGTAGATGAGGGTTCCTCTGAGGGTGGTGTTGGGATCGGTGTGGATCTGGAAGTGCATGTGTTCGGCGGTGCTGAGGGTGTCGTCGGTGTTGGTTGAGACTCTGAGGGTGTTCCTGTGGACGATGGCGATGCCTCCTCCGACTCCATTGGTGCGGTCCCTGCGGGTGATCTTGTATCCGTCCGGGATGGCAATGGCGATGTCGGGGGCTGAAGCGGGATTCAGCCAGGTCTCCGTCAGGAATGCGACGTCTGGGGAGGTTGAGTCGAGAAGGTCCCAGAGTTCGATGGCGTGTTTGCGGGCGGAGCGGGTGTTGAGGAGGATGCATCTGAGGTAGTTGGGTTCTTTCCTGGGCGGTGGTTTGGCGGGGCGGGTGCTGGCGAAGCTGCAGTTCCGGCAGGTGAAGGGCCCTTGGGTGCGCTTCGGGGTGGCCTGGTAGCAGGCGTGATCTTTTCCGGGGTTGAGTGCGTGGAGGGTGCTGGCGTCGTATCGGCGTCTGTTGATGTGGCGGGCGCGGGGGATGCCCGGACCAGGGGGTCTGGCGTTGGGCGCGGTCACGGCGCGGACGGGCGCAGACGGGCTTGCCTTAGGCGCGCCTTCGGCGCGCCAGCGGCGCGGCCGCGCAGCGGCCGCCATAAATGGGGAGGTGGGAGGGAGGAGCAGGGAAGGGGGCAGCGAATGGGCAGTGCGGGGGCGGGGCCGCAGGGACGCAGCGGCGGGAAGGGAAAACGAGCACAATCAGGGCATCAAATGGGCACAGAAAGGAAAAAACGAGCACAATCAGGGGCAGCAAGGGGGCACAGAAAGGAAAAACGAGCACAATCAGGGGCAGCAAGGGGGCACAGAAAGGAAAAAACGAGCACAATCAGGGGCAGCAAGGGGGCACAGAAAGGAAAAAACGAGCACAATCAGGGGCAGCAAGGGGGCACAGAAAGGAAAAACGAGCACAATCAGGGGCAGCAAGGGGGGCACAGAAAGGAAAAAACGAGCACAATCAGGGGCAGCAAGGGGGGCACAGAAAGGAAAAGCAGAGCACAATCAGGGGCAGCAAGGGGGGCACAGAAAGGAAAAGCGAGCACAATCAGGGGCAGCAAGGGGGCACAGAAAGGAAAAACGAGCACAATCAGGGGCAGCAAGGGGGCACAGAAAGGAAAAACGAGCACAATCAGGGGCAGCAAGGGGGCACAGAAAGGAAAAACGAGCACAATCAGGGGCAGCAAGGGGGCACAGAAAGGAAAAACGAGCACAATCAGGGGCAGCAAGGGGGCACAGAAAGGAAAAAAATGAGCACAATCAGGGGCAGCAAGGCGGGGCACAGAAAGGAAAAACGAGCACAATCAGGGGCAGCAAGGGGGGCACAGAAAGGAAAAGCGAGCACAATCAGGGCCAGCAAGGGGGCACAGAAAGGAAAAACGAGCACAATCAGGGGCAGCAAGGGGGCACAGAAAGGAAAAACAGAGCACAATCAGGGGCAGCAAGGGGGCACAGAAAGGAAAAACGAGCACAATCAGGGGCAGCAGCAGGGCACACAGACGGAGCTGTGTGGTGGGGGAGCGACCTACCAGTCAAGGTCAGGGGTCGCTCTTTTCACCACGCAGCGGCCGCCATAAAACACTGAAGAAATAATTTCCATTTGTCCTCAGCAATCTGGCTCATCATTATATATATATATTCAATGAAAAAAACAAAGGTTACAGGAACTTTATAGTTAGGCTTATATTTCACTTATACAAATCCACAGAAATTCAGCTGTTATAGTTACCTAAGCGAACTATAACTTACGCTCCCGCAATGCACTGCTTATGACCTCACATATTCCATCACTCATGACATGCTCAGTGACAACACTCATGACATCACTGGAGACATCTCAAATGACATGACTGATGAAATCATCCCGTGTGTGTAAGTGTTTCGTGAACGTTTCCAAGACTTAAAGATATATACTAAGCTACAGCATAAGTTAAATTACTACTGTTTCTGTACTAGTAATTAGTCACACTATTTCTAACATATCTCATATGAGTAGCGCTGTGAATGTCTGTATCAGTGTGTGAGTGACATCTGAGTGGCTGCATGGGTGTGTGAGTGGCTGTATGGATATGTGAGTGGGTATGTGAGCAGCTGTATGGGTGAGTGAGTGGCTGTTTTGGAAAGTGAGTACCTGTGTGAGTGGCTGTGTGGGTGACTGAGTGGCTGTGAGAGTGGCTGCATAGGTGTGTGTGTGGGAGTATGAGTGGCTGTATAAGTGGCTGTGAGAGTGGCTGTATGGGTGAGGGAGTGGGTGTGAGTTGCTGTATTGGAGAGTGAATGTCTGTGTGAGTGGCTGTAAGGGTGAGTGAGTGGGTGTTTAAGTGGTTGCATGGATGTGTGAATGGCTATGTAAGTGGTTCTGTGGGAGTGGGAGTGGCTGTATGGGTGGGTGAGTGGGTGTGTGAGTAGCTGTATTGGTGAGTGAGTGGCTGTATGGGTGAGTGTGTGGGGTGCGAGTACCTGTATGTGAGAGTGAGGGGCTGTGTGTGTGAGTTTTATATAGTTGATTGAGTGGGTATGTGAGTGAATGCAAGGGTGTATCAGTGGGTGTATAAGTGTATGTATGTCAATTTGACTGGATCTGTGAGTGGCTGTATTGGTGAGTGAGTGGGTGCATGAGTGACTCTATGTGTGAGTTAGTGGGTGTGTTAGTGGCAATATGAGTGATTAGATATGTGAGTTAATGTATGGATCAGTGAGTGGGTATATGAGTGCCTGTATGGGTCTGTTAATGGGTATGTGAGGGGTGTGTGGGAGTGGCAGTGGGTGTTTGAGAGGTTGTATGGGGTGTGAGTACGTGTGTGAGTGGGTCAGTGATTTCATCAATGATGTCATGTGAGATGTCCTCAGTGATGTCACTGACCATGTCATGAGTGAAGTAATATGTGAGGTCATGAGCAGTACATTGCAGGGTGTAAGTTGTGGTTAGCTCAGGTAACTATAAATGCTGCATTCTCTTTCCTAACTATAATGTCCTTAAAGCCTTTGGTTTTCAGTAAATTTCTACGGTACAGTTTTTAAAATTCCATTTCCTAACTATAATTTCCCTGTAACCTTTGGTTTTTCCAGTATATTTCAACGTTTTTTTACATTTTATTTCCTAACTGTACCCTGTTGATGTTTAATTTCTGTGAAATGAGCATTGTACCAGAATGAAACCTGCGCTGTGTATTTATCCAAGAAAGGGCCACCTTTTTGTGCAACACTCTAACCAACTGGAGTATTTTAACTAGCTAATTAGTAAGTGCAACCTCGTTGGGTGAATGTATAGTGTATCTCCTTCACTACAGCTGTGTAAAGGATGCCGAGGAAATGTCTTCAGTGATCTTGTGTGTCTGAAACTTTGCCAATGTAATTGTTGCTCGAGCGTCTTCAACAGATAACTTTACAAGGTGGAACTGCAGAGAAAATACACTTAGATGAGTTGTACTTTTCTAGAAGTAAGTGCTTCTTTGTTTGGAGGTGATGCAATTGCACTCCTTGGCATCAAGACCCCGTCTCTAAAATCAGCAGGAAACACACTCCGGGGGGCCTTTTAGTAAGCTATCCATCATCCTGGGAAAGGACGGGAAGATGTAGCATACTGCTAATGTATATGAGGCGGGGTCAAATGAGCATGATTTTTAGGCAAGGTTACATACTTCTAGTTTAGAACACGATTTCTGGTCTCAGCAGCAGATAACAAGAAAGAACGCCCTCATTAGAGGCACTGCATGAGATATTGTGCTTGAAAAATACAAGGATTCAAACACGTCCATCAAGGATTACAGACAATGTTCGGTGGAGATGCAGGTAAAACACACTATACTATGGAGAGCGGGGTCCCCTCCCTGAGCTGATTTTGGCTCCAAGGATTGTATCCCCCGGAGCCTGGCCATGTCACCTGGTGTGCAATGGAACCGTGGGGGGAACCTCAAGGCCCTTGCGGTCCCTGCTGGCTACCTCCCTCCTGCAGGGACCAGCATTGCTTTCACACACAGGGAGCTGCTAAACATGGAGCCCTCTGTGTGTGAAAGCAATCCTTTAGTCTGTTTCCCTGCTCGCTTGACAGCAGGCAGGGAAACAGACAAAAGCTTCACTACCAGCAAGCAAGAGCACTTCTCTGCTCTCGCTTGCTGGAAGTGCAGTGTTTGATGTGACTTGGTGGGCCAAAGCTCCAGCCATGCCACAGCAAACAGCTATGTCCCGGGGTGGGCACCCCGGGACATAACAGGAGCCGGTCCGGTGGGGGCAGCCCAGGATCATTATTGGCTCCAGGAGGGGGGACGCGCACCCCCCCTCCTTTGAATTAGTAGGCCTGCCCCAGGTAGGTGGTGGTCCACAGGACTGAGAACAGCCTGAGAGCTGGACCGCATGGCCCCCCTCCCATTTTAAAACTAGAATTTGGCCCCTGAGAGGTGGTGGTGCCTGGGTTCCAGGGGGGTCTGTGATGCCCCCATTACAAAGAAAATAGCCTGGCGAGGTGGTGAGCCCCAGGGCATGGGGGGTCCTTGGTCTCCAGGGCATGGGTGGATCCGCAAGGCCACCCGATTTATTCACCCTGCAGCCCCCCTGTTAAACTACATAAGCCCCGGGAAGGTGGAGATCCCCAGGGCATACAAATGCCAAAAGAGGGAGGCTCCATTTGTGTTAGCCCACATGCCCATTGGCCCTAGCCTACCCGAGGGCTACTTAGTAGAGAAGAGCGGAAGTCTGCACTGCTTTTTTTTTTGGTGGGAGCCACAGATTCAGTGCTATTCACACCACAAAATAAAATAAAAAATGCTTTTTGTCCTAGGTAGGCAACCTGTGGGACCTCTGCAAAAGGCATAGGGAGTCAGTGTCTTCCTAGCCTGCCCCCTTCTCTTTTTTTACATATTTTGGGGGATTTGGCTGAAGCCGAATCACAAAATGGCTGCCAACACTTCCTGGTGTAAATGTTGGCAGCCAAACAGATTTGAGCACGGGGACTGTTGGATCCTCGGAGGATTTAGGTCCCTATATATAATGATTTGGATTTCCCTTAATATTTCCAAAACTACTAAATGGATTTGCACCAATTTACAATAAGGTGACTTTCTGGACAAACAGCTACTTTTCTGACAAATTTGGTGTAATTCTGTTAAGCAGTTTGGGCCGTAGTCATTTTTAAAATCCCTATGGAAAATTGCATGGGGAAAACACGTTTTGGGCCCCTCCTTTTTCTTTGCCCCCCACTTGACAAATCACCCCGAAACTTTCAAGACAGCAGCTGAAGTGAGCATCGTACTCGTTTTGAAAAATTATCGAGGATTCGTTGAACTGCTCCAAAGTTACTGGCAAAACAAAACCCCCTTCCTATGGACCCTAGGTTCCAAATGTATGTATATATATATACATATATATATGTGATCAAGGGCTCTGTGAAGCCCGAAACGCGTCATGGCGGCCAATGCACGAAAAATAAAATAACGCTGCACAAAGAAAGTGGTGTCCGTTCCGTTTTTCCTTGGCAAGACAAGAAGGAGAAGGAGTTTCGAAAAACATATATCTATATATATATATATATATATATATATATATATATAGTTATACAAGAAAGTGGCGCCTCGTGGATGAAGGAGGCACAAAAGTGGTTGGACACAGCGTACTTCTCCCATAAAGATTTATTTCAGGCAACGCATTTCAACCTAAACAGGTCTTCGTCACGGCCACATTTGAAAATATTGCCCCATCCACCATAGAAATAGCTTCACATATGTCAAACATAAAGAAAACAAAATACTATGAACATGTCACAGAGCCATATATACAATTAAAAAGAGACAGTAATGGGGTTGAATCATATCAGTCAAAAAATTGAACTGAATTATACAAATTATTATTGAAATTTGATAATGATCAGATTTCCAACAGGTCAGTGGGTGTTAGCGGGAAGAACTCAGTAAAATATTATGACAATATTTGTGACAAAATTACCGAATTTCATGAAGAATCACACACAAATAATGCCAAGTGGCCTATTACCATCAGGAGTACGACATCACTACGAAAAAGCAAAAGCAAAAGTCATGTGACAACCCAGTGGCCAAACCTTAAAGAACATATCCATAGCATATTCCAACTTGGCCACTGTAAATTGATCCTGTGTTGTGTCGTAATAAGGGGATCGCTACATTGTCCACAATAGTTATGTTATGAGACCCACTAACTCACACCCAAAAGATCCATAAAACAAAGTTGAAACATATTTGAAACATATGATGTGATAAATAGAAGGAAAACATATAAAAGAATTATGTAATTAGGCCAAGTGGCCTGTTTCATCAAATTCAGAAATCGACCTAAAGCAAAATCACTACCTAGAGTCTCAGAATATTATGCAAGAAAACAGTGTTCACCCTCCCCAGAAGGGAGCATTAACCTGATAAAGTGCCTATACTAGTGAAAACCAGTTCAAACCAGAAGGCCTGAGTGGTGTAAAAGGGGCATGGGGTCCGTGGGAGGACAAGAAAAGCATATAGTGAGGTCCCTCAGGATACTCTAGGAGTGGGAGTCCTCCATTAATGAAAGATGGAGACACAAGGGGGATTAGCCAGAACTAGAGGAAAGACGGAATGGATTGACTTCAGTAAGCAACCACATCAGCCAATGTGTATATGAAGCTCCTCACTCTCATTCAAACCTCCAGGGAACTTGCTGCCAAGCAGAAGGATATATTCAGACTCTGTCTGCCGCAGGTGTCGCTTTCTGTTCCCACCTCTGACAGACTTTTCAATCCTGTCAACAGCAAAGAAAACAAGCAGATCAGCATTTTGTTGATGCATCCTAGCCCAATGTCTAGCAACAGGGTATGCCTGATCAAGATTTTTAATAGCTCTGTAGTGTTCTAAAATACGTTTTTTCACGGGGCCTATGGTGCTGCCCACGTATCTAAGACGACAAGGACAAATGAGGACATAGACAGAGAAATCACTGCCACAGCTGATAAATTTGTTTATGCATTTCTGCGTCCCAGTGGCAGTGTTGTATGTTCTAATGTTACTACTTCTCTTGCATGCCTTGCTTTGCCACATTTAAAGAAACCACTCCATTCCTGTAGCCAGCTGTCTCTCCTGATGTGTGTGTTGGTGTAGCGATGTACAAGCATTTCACGTAATGTTTTAGGTTTGCAATAGGTTATTTGGGGGTAAATGGGATGACTACTTTGCCAATGACCGGATCACTCTTGATAAGGTGCCAGTGACGGGCAACCACTTTCCTGACCTCCTGACTCTCACTATTGAAAGTGGTGATAAGTCTCACTGGTTCCAGGAATGTTTAATTTTAGAAAAGTGCAATTTTTCATTGGTACCTAGTGTATTCCTCAGTAGATTGTGTCTGAATATCGTACATAGAATTATGTTCTGACATAACTATTGTGTCCTATATATAATTTATGAAAATATTGTCCCATTGAGTGTAGATTTTCTATTATTAACTCCTGTGGAGCAATATTTTTGCCACAATATAGAGGTCAGACAATCATCTGATAAAATATTCTGGAACCCTGCCGCTTGGGTATTCTGCACTTAAATCATGGTCCACATTTTGGGTGTAAAATGCTACTATGAAGAATAAAGTATATTTTTAATAGGCATACACAATTATATTAAATCTTTATTTTACAGAGTGTTGGGCAACGTTAATGTCTTTTTACAAAACTAGCCACATAATGTCATTTAGAAGAAATTCTGGAATGATGCGTGATCATGTTTTTCATAGAGACAATTTTTAGAAATTGGGTTTCCCGTTGGCAGAGGTATGCACCCTGTCCATGCAGGAACCACAATTCTAGTCAGGGTGAGTCACAACACACCCTAAATTATCCTGTGTTCACCCTCTGGTTGCTTGGCAGAGAGCAGTCAGGCTTAACTTAAGAGGCAATGTGTAAAGTATTGGTGCAACACTTCAATCAGTAACACAGTGAGAACACCAAACATAAATTCCACACTGGTTTAGAAGAATAGAGCCACATTTTATAAATAAAACAAGATGAAAACTACAAAAATCCAACAAGTGGAAGTTGAGATATACATTTCTGAAGAATAAATGTAAAATCACGCTAAGAAGCAATAGGCTCTTAAAGGGATATCTGTTCACACTGGACTGGGGCAAAGTCAACAGCTCAGGCCAACTGGGATGGCGCATGGGCCGGATACAGGGACCTACTTAGGCCCACTGAACAACAGTACCTCGATCCACGCCTGAGTCAATGACGAATATGCGAGGTGCAGCAGAAGCCATTCGTTGGTATCAACCCACACAGTGGGCAAGATGCATCGAGATTTTCCATGCAATGGTGGCGATGTATCAGTTCCGAGTTCGAGGCACCAGTTATGAAGGCAATGCACGGCTAGTGCTCCTGCAACAGGCAACGAAGGTGATGCACTGGTTCTGAGTGTGATGCTCCTGCTCCATTTCACACTTTTATGAGGATGCACTGGTTCTGACACACGCAAAGGCGAAGATGCACCAGTTCTGATGAGGGTGCTTGGGTTCTGGGTGTAGCAGAACTTTATATCCACTGCCAAGGACCCAGGACTGAGTTGGCACCACTTGGCAGGGCAAGACTTGCAGCAAGCAATGTCGAGGTGCTGTAGCAGGATGTGTTGAAGTCTTTGATGTCCCTGAGACTTAGAACAGGAGGCAAGCAAACAAGCCCTTGGAGTCACTCTGGGTTCAAGTGATGCAGGTCCAGTCCTTCTCCCCCAGGCAAGAGAACAGCAGGCAGCAGGGCAGTGCAGCAAGACAAGAATCCAGCAAAGAAGCAGTCCAGCAGAGTGGAAGTCCTTTCAGCAGCACAGCAGTTCTTCTCCCTGGCAGAGTCTTCACAGGTCCAAAAGTGTACTGAAGTTATATGGTCAGTGCTCAAGTACTTATACCCAGTTGTGCCTTTGAAATGCCCAGCTCCTCCCTCCCATCTCCCAGAATGGCCCATTAAGGCACACCTAAACTTTCTTTGTGTGTGGCTGTCTAGAGGGAATACGCAAAGTTCAGCTGTCACCCAACCGAAACTTAACAGAGACAGGCAGCAATCATCAAATGGCTAAAGTAAGTAAATGCCAGCTTTCTAAAAGTTTCACCATAAGCTGTGATTTTAAATTTGGAGTCCAGTGACACCAAATGTCAAACTCTCCTCAATTGGGAATTAACCTTAAAAGATTTAATAAGGTAATCTCAATGTTATCCTTTGGGAGAGATAGGCCTTGTAGTAGTGACAAACAACATTTGGAGTTTTTCACTACCAAGACATGTAAAACTTAAAAGTACATATCCTGACATTTAAATACATTGCAGCCTGCCCTGCGGGTCATACAGGGCCTACCTTAGGGGTGACTTATATATATAAAAATGGAAGGTTTAGGCCTGGCAAGAGGTTTACCTTGCCAAGTCAAAGAGGCAGTGTAAAACTGCACATATGGGCTCTGCAATAGCAGGCCTGAGCCACGGTTAGAGGGCTACTAAAGTGAGTGGCACATTAAGTGCTGCTGGCCCACTAATAGTATTTAATTTACAGGCAGTGGACACACGTAGTGCACTTTACTAGGGACTTATAAGTAAACTAAATATGCCAATTTGGTTAGCAGTGGTAAAGTGCACAGAGTCCCACAGCCAGCGAAAATAGGACAGAAAAATGGAGGGATGCAGGCAAAATGTTGGGGGAAGACCACTCTAAGGCTGTCAGGTTTAACAGAGCTCCATAATATCCAAGTATTTATTGTATCCCATGAAACGAGGTGTTTCTTTTAAAATAGCCCATTGTACCTTTCCTCCCCTCCCATGCTTGCTGCAACTTGCTGTTGCAGGGATTCTGCTCTTAGAACAAAACTATGCTTGGAAACATAGAACATCAGTATGTAGGAACTGAGTCACCATACCACCTCAGTATCTATGAGTCCTAGTCCGACTACCTATAAGTGCCTCACTTGCTCTCCGAACCTTACCAGAGAGGCAAATGACTTGGCACCCCAGAATACAACACTCTCGTCCCTCTCAGGGATCACGGTAACAGGACACACACTTTCTCTCTCTCACTTGTACTTATCCACAATACCAGGAGACACGAAGGAATATTAGAATAATTATTTAAACTATTGTGCTCTGAAATGTAGTCTACGTGCCACAATTACAAAACAAATGCATACTAAAAATACTGTTAGCATGGTTAATAATCCATATATCATGAAAAGTCCTGTCATTTAATAAGGCAGCATAAACTAAACTCCCCTCCCTTGCTAATGAAGCTAAATGACTATATATCAAAGATCTCTGGGAGTACTGGCAGACTAGCATTCACGGATGGATTTTCGACATCTCAGCAGACGTAGTGCTCTTGTCTAAGAATTCTCATTCCATGTGTGTGTTTTTGGTTCCTGTTCTCATCTATATGACAGGACATGTATGCACCTAAAAAACAGCTGCATTCTCGTGTAATATCTAGGTGCTAGTGCCTGGCCAGAAAGAATAAAAAGGGACATTGTTGTTTGACCTTGTCTATGATGTTCAGACCAAATCCCAGGAAAGGAATGGAACGCGTTACCATATGCAGGTTCCGTGTAAAAGTACAATGCAGCACAAAGGCAAGCATGTCTATCTAGCAACTTGCGCAAAGGAAAATGAGTCCTACAATGTGTCCAGTTAGGATAACATAGGGAAAACTACAATGAGCTGCACAGGAAGCACACAACTTTGCAAAATTTATAGACAGTGCCCTCAGTAGCAGCTGCTACTAGACCCGGGTGGTGTGGGGGAGGGATGAAAAAGAAGAAAAAAAACACTTATCTTGCTATGGCCGGCTGCCTCCTCGCCTCCGTCCTCTTCTTCCTGTCTCTGGGCCCAGCAACAGGAAGCACTTGGGCTCCCAGGCTCTCCTGAGCCAATAACAACGTAGCAATGCAGCGTTCTGATTGGTCTGAGCGCCCTGGTTTGGCGATCAGATGGGGAATGGGAGTCTGGGCATGTTCCTCACCAGGCTGTGCATTACAGCCTGGTGGGGAAAATGCAAAGTGCGCAGGACTGTTTGGCTGGTCCAAAAGGGCCAGCCAAGCAGTCTTCCACACTTAGGGAGTGCAAACCACTCCTCCCTCTGCTCTGGCCAGCCCCGCCGGAGAGCCACTGACTACAATAGGAAAACTAAAATGATAATATCGCTACATTATTGTCATTTTATTTTTCCTCTTGAGCAGTGGGGCGACGCTCCTCCGCCTTAGCATCCTAGTGTGGTGTGTGAGAAGTAAAAAAATGTCTTTCAACTTACTGACTTATTACATTTTCACTTTGTACTTCTTTGTTTTTCATTCTGGAGTCAAGAGATCAATGTCAACTAAATATCGGTTTTGACAAATTTTGCATGAGTTCAGACCACCTATGAAAAGATTTGGGAGGTTCTTTCACAAGAATCAAAACTGAAATATACTCTCTTTGACATCACACGAAATATTTGTATGTATGGATTAGTTCATTCTAAAGTAAGGTTCATGGTATCTTGCAGAATAAAAACTAGTTAGGACTTTTTAAATGGTCCTTCTATTTTTAACATATTATTCCATCATCTCGGGTTGTCACATGCTGGCTTCAAAGGATGCTAAATGCCTGGCTCTTATACTGCTGACAGCTTTTCCATGTGCTCCTCGGTCTCTCCAACATTGTTTATGGACGAAAGCGTGTTGAATACAGATTGAGCTGTGCACATTAAAAAAATCACTTCAGGCATGCAAATGATCCTGTTATCCACTCGGCATTCATAAGATGGCTCTTTTCTAAATATAAAATGATTTAATGATAGCATGACTAGCAGCAATTATGATTTTGCATTTCATTATACTGTGCACTTGTCAAGAGAGCGCAGTCATTATATATACAATTGTACTGTAAGCTCTAAAATGCAAAAAGGATGACATCTGGAAATGCTGACATCAAGGTTTGGGATAATTTCTGAATGGCACTGAGTTGCCAATCTTGCTTTCACAAAAAGACCTGATTAGTTAGAAATGTCTTTTCAGTCAGCGCATGCAAATGTATTTCCTCTTAGTTTATGTGTACATTGTAAATATATATTTATGGTTTAGACTCACTTTCCATTGATAAGGCACTTTGCTAATAACTTTGTTACTGTTTAATGAATCTGCACGAAATATGATAATTTATTTCCCTTACTTCATGGGTATATTGAAAATGACCATCGTGCAAATACTCAAATACTCCATATGCATGCTTACATTTATAAATATACAAAGCATATGAGTATAATATGTGTGTGTTTGTGTGTGTGTGTATTTTAAATGAAGAAACTAAAGGTTTAAGATCAATTATAGGGGGTCATTATGATAGCGGGCCACCGCCCGTATGGCGGTGGCGATCCGCCCGCTATCTCACACCGCCCGCCTAACATTTTCCCCCTGCCATATTATGATGGCTGGGGGGTCCGCAGCAGACAGAAAGACCATCCGCCGCTTTTCCGCCGGTCGACTCGTCGACCGGGCGGAAAACATACATAATATGGTGGCGGTGTCTGCAAGACACCGCCATCCATATTATGATGATGGTGGAGAGCAGCCCTTCCATGGCGGCATTGCCGCCATGGAAGGGCATGTGGTCTTCACTGTTGGGGGCCCGTAGCGGGCCCCCAGGATGTTGTGGGGGTGGGGGGTGCACATGGGGGGTACCTATGGTACCCCCCTGCATTGGAATGGACAAAGTGGCAGGCACCGCGCGGCGCCTGTCACCTTGTGCATGTGAATGCCCAACGTGCATTCCCAGCATTGTGGCGGGCGGTGCTGTGTGCACCGCCCGCCACAATGCTGGGAATAGGGGATGCCACCGCCACCGTGGCGGTGGCATCCTAATACCCACGGCGGGAACGCCGCTCCTATGGCGGACGGTCCCATTCACTGTTACGGTGGCGGGTAGTTAGGAAAACTTCAGTTCATTTCTATATACAACCAAATAAAATTAGGCAAACCTTAAAAATGCAAACGTTATATTTATGACTTTATATTTATAACTTAAACGTATAATTTAAAGTTACTATAACTCGCGCACCTCCATACACAGTGTTGTCAACTCTCTAGGCACACTACAATAACTATAGCCAGGCTCAATACCATGCACAGTCTTCTCATAAATTATATCACTTCAGATGTCACGAGTCTTGTTATAAATTCTATCATTTAACATCCTGTAAATGTTGTAATATGAAAGGGTATAACCAAAGCATGGTGAAGCTGCGAGTTACAGATAAAGAGCAAATGCACAGAAGTTCCAAAGACAGACACGCATGCGGAGGAAGCTCTGAGTTGATTTATTTGGGGTACTCGAAACATGAACCCTCACCTGTGATAAAGGCTAAGCCTAAAATGCATTGAATGGCAGCACGTATTTGCATCTGCAATAAATCAACTTAAAACTCCCTCCGCAAGTGCATTTGTCTTTGGAACTTCTTTTAATTTGCTCAAATTACATTGAGCTCCTTTTGCCCATTATCAAACTCTCAGCCTCTATTGGAGCTCTATAGGTGCTTCTACGGTCCGGACACAGTGCTACAAAAACAGTAGCCACAATGTGTTCTCATAAAAGATTTCATTACACCTGTTAGGAATGATATCACTTAACATTCCAAAAGTGATGCCATATGAAAGGATATAAGCAGTGCATGGAGAAAGTGCAAGTTATAGTTAATGCATGGCAACTGATTTCATAGCACTGTGTCCGGAGGTGTGCAACTTATAGTACTTTTGTTACAGGGCAAAAGTAAAAAATCCAAACGTTTAAGCTCGGTGTCTATTGTAATAATTGTAATAATAAATAATGTTTTCCTAACTAGGGGCGTGGCCAAACAAGATGGCTGAACGGACGTAACTATTGGTGCTCCCGCTGGCTGAAAAGTGATCTGACACTATCCTGGTTCATAAAACAGGCATCTACCCCGCAATTGACGTCCGGTGTACGGATGAACAAACGGAGGAGCCTGGGAATACTTAAAATATCAGATTGGGAGAAGATAAAGGTGAATTTCTGCCCGATTTTATGCCCTGCGCCATCATGGAAGCGAGGAGCCAGGATGCGGAGATCGGTGAGCCCGCAGCCCCACGGTGGTGTCTCGGTCTTGCGGGATACGCTCCAGGTGGTGTGTCGGCAGCAGAATGTGAGGCGCAGACAACGGAGTCGTGTGGTCGCCGGACAGCCGAGAAATAGCTGAGCGCCGGCTGGAATACCCTGCGGGCCGCACGGAGCACTCGCAGGAGGAGTGCATAGGCGGAGGTGGGTGTTCCTGAGTGCGGCCGCGGAAGGGTCTCAGAGGATGGAGTCCGGAGTGCTGTGGAAGAATCTACAGGTACCGCAAGCGTACTGGGAGGCAACAGTGAAGCGGCCCTAAAGAAGGCCTAGGGTGTGCCTGGCCCTGTGGGGAAACCAGGACCCAGGGCAGTTGATTGGTGCCCTGCGGTCGACAACATGGAAGGCCAACTGCTGCGAAAATTGGACTAGATAAGGAGGGGCACAGCTGCGGGTTGCAACCCTGTAAGGAAGTGCGCTGATCAACAGGGGCCTACAAAAGGAGTACAACAGGGCCCGTGGGGACTGGAGGAGGCAATGCAACACAGATAAAGGATAAAGGGTGGACAGCCTAAGATTGTGTCACCGGACCGGTAATTCACGGGCCCGTGCAAAGTGAAAGGTGGAACCAGAGAGCCCAGCACAAAGGTCTGAAAGTTCCTGAAATGTATAGGGAGTAAACTGGAGCCTCAGTTGGTGTTATCAGTTGCGCAAGGTATACATTAAATATCCCACACGGAGAGTGAGTGGGGGCTAAAATTAAGAAAATTGGCGAACGGAGCGAGACTCGGATGGTGGTCCTTTGAGAAGCGAAATAAGGGATCCTCGGTGAACCGGTATACGAAACTCTTTGTCTTACAGAGGCGGCTTAGAGCGCTGCAAGTACTTTGTATACTAGACGGGGCCTGAGGAAGATCTGACCTGCACGGCTGGAACAAAGGAATATTTTACTGTGCCCAGAGGAAGGAATCGGAGGAAGGCTCAAGGAGCCCAGACTTGGAAGAGGGGGGGTTCATTTCCTTTTTCTGGAGAGGGGGCCTGCACGAAATCCAGAGCAACAACATGGTGAAGGGGCAAGGCAACTGAGTACAAGCTAATAAAATCTCTAATTATGCGCAACCATGCCCGCAGGAGCAAGTGCAACAAAGAGAGGATGCAGAACTGCAGAGAGAAGAGGCCGGGCATTCGGAGGTCCCAGACCCATCATTGGCAGACATTATGGCTGCCATACAATCTACTAGGAACGACATGATCAATAAAATTGACGCAGAGGCCATTGATGTCAATTTATTGAAATGTGACCTACCCAAAGTGTCAGGCAGGGTCACTGCAAATGAACAAAACGTAGAGGCTCTTCAGGGGGAAGTCAAGAAACTGAAGGAAACGGTCTAATATTTTTCTAGACGTGTGTCTATTCTCGATGATAGGGCCGAAGACCAGGAGGGGCGATTGAGGAGAAATAATCTGAGATTTGTGGGATTCCCGGAGCATGCAGAGGGGCCCTCTGCGGAACTGTTTCTGGAGGACTGGATAGTAAAAACCCTGGCTCCTAAGAGATTGTCAAAGTTCTTCAATATAGAAAGGGCGACCTGGAGCACCACCACGAGCCATAATTGCACGATTTTTCAATTATCGTAATAGGGACATGATACTACAGGCCACCTGACAAAGAGAAGCACCGTCATACGAGGGGCACCGTATTGCCATTTTTCCAGACTATACGCAACATGTGCAAGATCAAAGACGAACATTCCTAGCGGTCAAAAGAAGGCTACGAGATGAGGTATTCAAATACAGCCTATTGTTCCATGCTAAGTTGAGAATTGAACACAACGGAAAAGCATTGTTTTTTCTATTTGCGGCAAAGGCTGCTGACTGGATGGATGGTATGGGGGGACAGGGCCCTCAGAGGTGCAGAGTCTTCCAGGGATCCGTCCAAGCGAAGACGACTGAACGAATGGAATCTCAAGGTAGTCTGGCCGCAAAGACACAGCAGACCTTGGGGGACACTACAGGCCGGATCCGGGTGGGCTCGGATGGAACACTGCATCTGGCTGATCCCTCTTCGGAGTCAGATACATCCACACAGGATCAGCCAGTGCCTCCTACTGACCTCCAAACGAACGTATCCTGAAAGGGTTGTCGGAAAGAAAAGGACTTCTAAACATGCCCAGAGAAGTCATGTGTGAATTTGCTGGGAGGGGGTTTAGTTGGAAAGGGAAGGTTTATTATATCTCATGTCTACAGCCGGCGGGGTGGACACGCCCCTAACAGAAGTTGAGGCACATACGAGGAGCTAGAGAGTTTTTTCTCGCACCTAGACAATGGCTTGACCACTGGCAAACCACTTTAAAACCAAAATTTCAAGGTACTACTGCACAATGCCAGCTGTTATTGGTTAGAGTGTTCTTGTTTTCATTAAACTGGCTGGCTATTGTATTGGAAGAAATTGGGTGGGAGTGTATGGGGCGGGGGAGGCGGTTCCTGACTAACCCTGGGCGTAGTTCGCGTAGTCGCGCTACGCGTAGCTACGTGAAGTGCACTTCGCACTACGCAAGCTACGCAAACTGCGTAGTGCGGTAGGGAAAATGCTGTTTGCACTGATTGTACAGTGCCGGATGGTTGTCCGCACTGTGCAATCATTGCAAACGGCATCTTGCACAGTGCAAGCGATCGTTTTCTGCCGCTCGAGTAGATTTGTACTCGAGCAGCAGTTTTCTCAACGCAGACTGGTAGTTTCTCATCGCGAGCGGTCGCGAGCATACGCGATCACTCGCAATGAGAAACCTGACCTCCCCGCGTTGAGAATCTCGCCGGGAGGTTTATTTTCCACGCTTGCGATCGGCAACTTGATGTTGCTGATTGCGAACGAGGAAAAAGTCTCGCCGTGATGTCATTTTGCTCACTCGCGGTCGCCAACTTGACGTTGAGGACCGCGAGCAAGCAAAAAATGCCCGCTACGCTATGCATTTTTGCACTGTGCTACGTGCAATTCGCGTAGCGCGTAGTTGCGCAAACTACGCGAGCGTAGCGTAGTCCTACGCCCAGGGTTACTCCTGACACCTTGTCACAGGCGAATTGGGATTGCACCACTGCCCAAGGGGTGGGGGTAAGAGGATGGGGTTTCAAGGGGTGGGGTTTCAAAGGGAGGGGGATCAAGATCACTAAAGGTATAGTTGTTTCAGCGTCACACTACAGGAGGACTTTGATATGGGAACATTGGACACAAGAAAAGAGGTTCCTGAAATGGCAAATGGGGTTCCCTTCATGATTAAACTACTTACTTGGAATGTGCGGGGATTAGCAATTCTAAGCAAGCGGAGACTGGTGTTTTCTTACTTAAAACGTTATAAGATTTCGGTGGCATGTTTGCAAGAAACACATGTGTGGGGAGATACAATATCATGTATAAAACGTAGATGGAGGGGGCAGATCTATGCAACCTCATACTCTGGGTTTGCCTGGGGGGCTCTTATTTGGATCGCCCCATGGGTCCCATTCCAACATCAGCATCATGTGGTAGACCCGGAGGGACGATTTGTTATTCTTCATGGTAGGATGGACGGGCGGGAGATCTGTATTATTAATGTGTACGCCCCAAATTCAGACTGTCCGGACTTTTTTCCTGCTGTGGTTGCCGCAGCGACCCCATATCTAGGAGAAAGAGTGATTATGGTGGGAGATAGATGGGGTATTGGATAGGGAGCCCCCTAGACAGAATACAAAGCCACGACTAACAGGAGCACTGAGAGACACATTGCTGGGAATGGGGCTGAGGGATATATGGAGAATCAGGAATCCAATTGTGAGGGCTTTTTTTTGTCATACGCCCGCAACCAACACCTATAGTCGGTTAGATCAGTGTTTTTTAAATGATGAGATGATCCCGGAAGTTCAAGACATATCCTACTTACCCAGATAGATTTCGGATCATTCCCCAGGGCTACCTATGTTGAGTTTTAGATGACCAAGACCGGCGATACCGACCTGGAGACTGCAGGTGGAGGCATTATCGGACCCACCATTTGCCAAGACAATTGAGGAGGGACTTACTAATTACTTTAGGGAGAATTGGGGGATAGCAGCCAGAAGGGCCTTGGAATTGGAAGCAATGAAGGTAGTGGTGAGGGGTCTGTGATTAAGAACTTCATATAGAGTGAGACAGCAACTGCAAAGAGATGTGAAAGTACAGGAAAAGGAATTACAGAGGCTAGAATCCCTACTCCATACACACCCTCAACATATAGGGGAATGGAGCGAGGCCTGCAGGGTCCTGATGGAGTCTCTTCAACGCCTAGGTAAATATAATCGAGTGGCATATAGGCATTGGCTCCACATGGAGGGGGACAGATTGGGCGTGCTACTTGCCAAACTGATAAGAAACGAGAAACCAACAACCCCTATTGTACAAATGACAGATCCACAGGGTAATACGGTATACAATCAGGCAGCGATTCTAGAGGTCTTAACGGCACACATGGAAAAGGTATCCGCCTCTGAGGATTCTCCTCCACTGGAGAGAATACGTGAGTTCCTTTTGACAGTGGACTTGCCATGCCTAGATAGTGAGCCAGGGGACGGACTTGACGACCCAATCACTAGAGAGGAAATCCTGAGTGAGATTCAAATGCTGAAACCCGCAAAAAGTCCAGGTTCTGAAGGTCTACCCCCAGAATTTTACAGAACATTCGCTCCACTTCTGGTCGACCACCTTTTAGAGGTATATAACGAGGCTCTGCAACAACGGATCCTGCCAGATACTATGAGGGAGGCTATGGTAATTATGATCCCCAAACCCGACAGAGACCCCCAGTCAGCGAAGTCATATAGACTGATCTCGCTTCTCAATATGGATATGAAAATTCTAAGTGGGATGATGGCACAACGTCTTTTACCTCATATGCCCTATCTGATTCACCCCAATAAATTGGGGTTTATCCCCAAACGTAGCACAGCAAATTACCTCTGACGATTGGCCTTGATCTGGTGCTCTCCTAATATCGAACAGCAAGAGCATGCGGTAGTGTTGCTCAATATAGAACAAGCTTTTGATTCGGTTTATTGGGGGTACATATGGGCAACACTGAGGGCGATGGGGATGGTAGCAAAGTTTTTAAAATGGCACCAACTAATATATATGGCCCCACTGGCTAGGTTACGCCTGGGGGATTAATATCTAGAGCCTTTGAGCTTGAGAGGGGTACCAGACAGGGGTGTCCCTTGTCACATTTGTTATTTGCGGCAGCCATGGAGCCACTGGCGGATGCCTTACGACGATGACTAGGTATGGGGGATACGATTCGGTGACACTAACCATGTGGATTCTATGTAGGCAGATGACACTTTAGTATATCTGCGTCAACCAGCCCAGACAGTCCCGAAAATGTTGGACATATTATATCAATTTGGGGAGGTTTCAGGCCTGAAAACCAGCCCTAATAAATCTAGGTTGCTGCCGATTGGTTGCATGGCAAAATGCCCACAGGAGGCACTCCCAAGGGTGGGGCTCCCATGGGTGGACTCTGACCCTAAATATTTAGGAATTAGACTGGCAAATAATCCAGTGAGTTATTTGGACCTCAATATAGGAAAGGTGATTGAAGGTATAAGAGGTTCAATTCGCTGCTGGCTAAAGTTACCACTGTCCCTCATGGACAGAATTGCAATTATAAAAATTATTATACTCCCTTGGTGTTTATATGCACTACAACACTCCCTATATGAAGTACTGGCACATTTTTTAAGACTTTGAATGCACTATTAATAGAACTACTATGGGGATCCAAACGAAAAAGAGTGAGCCTTGAGACATTGCAGAGAATATGGCAGACAGGTGGATTGGAGGTCCCACACTTAAAGTTATATTATATGGCGTTCCAGTTCCAGCATGCAATACACTGGTTAGACGAGAATGACAATTGGGAGAAAATACTACTAGCGGGCACTTATGGAGGGACCTCACTAGCAGCACTACTGGTGATGGGCACGGGAGCCCTGCGGTACAGCCCGTATATAGTCCGACATGTGGCGCGGATATGGGAACGAGCAGTCAAAAACGTTGTGAGGCCCCTATGCCCCAGACATGCCACTATGGGTGGTACAACCATTTGCCAAAACAGAATCCTCAATGTCGGTCCGAAGATGGAAGGAGGGTGGGTGTCTGACGATGGGGGATCTCTTCCACAATAAACAGTTCATTACTAGGGTAGATGCGGAGTCGATGTTTGAGCTAGGGACGGGGCACTTCCTCCAAAACGGAAAGATACATCAAGTCGCTAGAGAGATCTGGACTTCCTCCCCGAAGGAACCTGCGGAGACCAGGGTGGTTCAGGTTATGCTATATATGGCACAGGGGAGACCATTTATCACACACTTATATAGGGCATTGCGGGAGGATTTAACAGTTACACCACTGCCGGTTCAGGCTTGATGGGAGGAGGCCCTTGGGGAGCCTTTATCGGAAAAAGATTGGATTAAAGTACATGAAGGTGTCAAGGCAATAAACTTGAATGTCCGGTTTAAATTAATCCAGTATAATGTTATACACCAGGCATACCTCTCCCCCCAGAACACTTAATAAGATCTTCCCGACACGATCAGATAGATGTCCCAGGTGCAGAAATATTGACTCGGATTTCTTACACATGGTATGGACATGCCCAATGCTGTCTCACTTTTGGACCACAATACTGGAAAAATTAAGGAAGCCACGGGATGGACCTTGCCCAAAGAAATACGGGAGGTGATGCTGGGTCTCCTTCTGCTCCTAAGAATAAAAAATTGAGTAGGAAATTTGTAATGTTAGGGTTAGCATTAGCCAAAAGTCGCATTGCTATATCTTGGATGGGTCCAACTCCCCCGAAGACTGAGTCATGGTTGAAAGATATGGGGGAATGGGCAGCAGCAGAGACGGTGTGAATGATGAGAGTGAGGCGAGACGAGAAACTAGAGGACGATTTACGGGCATGGGCGGCCATGCTTGCGGATATAAAAGACCTGCAAAGTCCGGCAATAACATCACCTATACACGATCCCCCACAGGATGGACTTAGACGCACTATAACGAATTAGACACCAAGTAGACATATTAGAGATTGTCAAGGAATGGATAGATATAGGAAATAAAACGGGAAGTGACGCTGAAGAGTTGACATTATAATGAGGAAGGGTGGGGGAGGGGAATGAACAGTTGGGAAAATTGTATAGATATCCTCTGTTTAAGGAAAAAGGTTGACACATCAGATATATTATAAACATGATGTTTAATTGTTTAAGCGTGTAAGTTGGATACATAAGCTTTTGACATACGTATATGTAAATGTACAAATATATGTAAAACAAATAGCGGATGTTCCTAAAATGCCTATAAAGAAATAATAAAAATAAAATAAATAATGTTTTCCTAACTATAAGTACGCTTTAACCTTTAATTTTTTATGTTAGAATCATTTATTTTTAACATAACACAGATTAAAGCCATATTTTAATTTTAAAAACAAAAGTCATACCAATTCATTTAGGAAAAAAGTCTTATCTATTAACATACATATATATATATATATATATATATTCCTTCACTTACTCCACACAAAAGCCCTTCACTCTTGACACATGATTTCCAGGGCGAAATGAAGCACGGCACTACCAGGAACTGGCTTCCGAAGGGCTTTAATAATTTTCGTTGTTTCAGGAGGCCCCTTGCATTAGAAGCCTCTCAAGCAAAGTGCAGGAGGTGCATACAAAAACAGAAATGACCTACGCGTTTCGGCTTGCGCCTTCTACTGGGTCAACATGTGCAAAACAAAATGTGCTATTTAAAGGGGAAGCATGGCTCATTTCCCCCCACCACCAATTAAAAACAAGGTCAGTTTCTTAAAGGGGACATATACATGCATTGTGTTCAATTACATTATGACATTTAAACGAAAATTCTTTTTCAATCTCTATTTTCATTATTTCAGTCTGTATATCTCTTTTCATAATATCCACTTGTGAAGTACACATATCAACTCATTATATTTATACTAGGTGGATTGCATGACAAAGCAAAGGTTGTCGCATTCTTATTCCAAAATTTAAATAGATAATTTACCATGTTCAACTCTTTGTTATTATCCCAACTAATTCACAAATAGATAGACGGCCCTGGAGTAATAATCTGACATTCAGTCATTACTATATGATGAATCCTCCCAAGCCTCTTGGGCCCATATGGCCAATTCTTTGGTCATGTATACTAGTTTATTTCTGATACAATTATTCATCTTTTATACCTCCAGGAACAGACAATTAAAGTGACTCATGCTTCTAAAAATGCATTGTGTTGTTTCTGCAACATGTATGTACAAATTCGGAGATAAATATGTGACAAATAGCAGGAAAAACCTCTAAGTGCATATACATATTAAAGTGCAAAAGTGCAGCTGCCATTTGTTCTAGAAGATGGGAAATGGGTGCATAAGGACGAAATTGCTGGATATAGAAGAGAATGATGTTAGTTATCCTGACCAACTATCACTAATCCCTCCCAGTTACTCTCCAACTTAAACTGAAGTGCTATACAGTTGTTCCTATGTATTGCGCACTCCATAATAAAGTGCCAGGTGCCTATATGTTAAAAACCATATTATATATCATGGTCTAAAACCAGCCACCTCCCTTAATCCCCAAAAGATGGCCAAATTGCTACCCAATTAGATGAATGCTGTCCTATTTAATGTTAACGTAAATTCCTAATCTATATGGAAAGCAATCCTCCATAATCTAAGATTACTACCGATAGAAATTCATCTATTCATGGCTACCCCGCATCAATATTTCTGCTAAAAAGCCCACATAAATAATCAGTTTGTTTACCACGATTCTAAAAATGGCCAATGCAAAAATTACACATGATCACAATAATTAAAAGTCTTAAACGGGATACATCAATACAATTCATATGGATCAGACGGAGTTAATTAATCAACATCAGGCCCATTGTTTGTGATCCTATACATATCACATGCCTGACATAAAATGCAAATAAAATCAGGACATTCCATTAAGACGAGGAGAACCAGGAATGTTTTTACAGAAAGGTGTATAATTCTGCATCAGCATTTAGTCCCCATGGTATCTCTGTTCCTAAGTTGACAATCCATCTCGATTCTGCACGTCTCAATGTCAACTCTCTATCTCCCCCTCTGATATGAGCTGTTATTTGTTCAATACCAGAGTATGAGAGTTTATTCTTGTTTAAAATTCCTTCATGTTCTCTCCAGATATGTTTGGCCATTGCATAAGTAAAGTCCTTATTTGATATGGCTCGCAAATGTTGGAGGATACGCAATTTTAATTTATTCACAGTACTGCCAATATATTTCTGGCCGCATATACACTCCAAAAGGTAGACCACATGAGTGGATTCACACGTGATCTTATCTTTAATAACTTTTTTCAGGCCTTGAATTGTTGTAATTTCTGTCCTGTTGCGGCCATAATGACAAGCTTTACATTTTGTGCATTTCACAAAGCCCTTCTGTGATATCCAAGTTGTTTTTTGCTGATATACAGTTTTACTTGAGAAGTAGCTTTGTGTCAAAAGGCCTCCCAATGAGGGTACTTTTCTGTAGGTGATATTTGCTTTTTCTTTGATGAAGGAATTTAGCTCCTGATCTTTTTTAAGCACACTCCAATGTTTGTTGATCACCTGCGTGATCCTCTGATTCGAGTTGTTAAAATCCGTGATGAATCTCACAGGTTCCTCATTTAATACAGATTCTGTTTTGATGTTTTTCGGTAGTAGTAGATCCTCTCTTTTGGCATTGGATGCTTTTATTCGCGCATCCTCTAGGACCAACAAGGGATATCCCCTTCTCTGGAAACGATCAAACATTATAGAGACCTGTTTGTTGAACTCCTCCTCCACCGAGCAGTTCCTGCGCACCCGCAGAAACTCTCCGTAGGGGATACTCCATTTTAGGGCTTTTGGGTTTGCGCTGTTAGCTTGTAAAATGCTGTTACAAGATGTGGTCTTGCGGAAGAGGGTGGTGCATATTTTCTCATTTTCAATATAGACCCTGATGTCTAAGTAATCCACAGAGGTTCTGCTATATAGATAGGTAAATTGAAGGTTGAGGGAATTTGTATTCAAAGATGACAGAAAACATTTCAGCTCCTCTTCCTCCCCTTCCCAGATAAGAAACAAGTCATCTATATAACGGACCCATAGCACCACCCTCTCCAAGTCGACGTTGTTGTTCGTCAAGCGGGGGATGTCACTGACCATGTCATGAGTGATGTAATATGTGACGTCATCAGCAGTGCATTGCGGGGGCGCGAGTTATAGTTAGCTGAACTAACTATAACGGGGGAATTTCACGGGTTTTGTACGAGTGCAATGTCCAACTAACTATAACTGTCCCTAAAACCTATGTTTTTTTCAGTGAATATAATATATATATATATATATATATATATATATATATATTATCTACTGGCGGTCGCCAGTAGATAGTTATAGTTAGGACCTATTATCCATAGGAAATCCGCGACATTCTATTTGAAATAACGTTGGCGCCGGTTGACGAATCTTCGCGAACGTTTCCAACTTGTTGGGGCGCTCCGCTCCTACCCTGAAAGTCTCGGGTTGATTCGTCAAGCGGGGGCCGAGAAAAAAGGGGGGTCCCAAAACGCGTTTTCCCCATTCATTTTTTCATAGGAACCTTTAGTCGCAGCTACAGCCCGAACTGCTGAACGGAATTACACCAAATTTGGCAAAGAGGTAGCCCTTGGTTCAGACTGGTGCCTTTTGCTTAAATGGTGTAAATCCGTTCACTAGTTCCTGAGAAAATCAAAAGTAAAGTCACATATATATCTATGGCCGAGTAGGGTCCGCGTACCCTCAGCGCACCCTGCGCGCACCGTCCCGATCACGAGCTGCATGCTAATTGGATGTCAGCTGGCTGTCAACACTCCAAACCAGGAAGTGTTGGCAGCCATTTTGTCCCTCGGTAGAACCGAGGCACAAAAACAAGTGCGCAAAACGCACAAAGGGGGCAGGGTAGAAACACCCTGAACCCCTAGGTCTGCTCAGGGGGTCTCACAAGGACCCCCTGGGCAGAAAAAAGCATTTTTTTAAAAACAAATCGGCGGGATGCGCTTAGGGTGCGCGAATCCCGCCGAAAAATAAAAATTGAAGCGCGGTCTCCCGCGCTTCGATGTTAATTTGCCCCGGGTGGGCCAAGAACTGGGGGCATGGTGGGGGGTTAAATTTATGTATGGGGGCCTCTAAGGGCCCCCAAGCCCCGGGGACCGCCACCCCCGGGGCTTTAACAAAAATGGTGCAGGAGGGCTCTTTGCCCTCCCGCTGCCCCGGGACCGCCACCTCCCTGGGGCTTCTGTTTAAAAAAAATTTAACCTGTGTGGGGGCTCCAGCCCCCCACACGCCCGAGGACCGCCACCTCCCCGGGGCACTAAAAATTAAAAATGGGGGTCCATTTTGGACCCCGAAGCCCCGGGGACCACCACCTCCCCGGGGCTTTAAAAATGTGGGGAGGGGGCCGCGCGGCCCCGACCTGGAGCCAGTGATGGCCCTGGGGACCGCCACCCCCAGGGCCAGCTCCTGCAGTGTCCCGAGGTGCCTACCCCCGGGACACTGCTGTTTGCAATGACAGGATGGGAGCCTCGCGGCTCCGTCCTGTCATTGCAAACTGCTTGGATATTGGAAGCGAGAGCAGGAAACCTGCTCTCGCTTCCAATATCCAAAGCTGATTGCTTTCCACATGGGGAGCAGCATGTTAGCTGCTCCCCATGTGAAAAGCAATGCCGGCTCCCAAGAGACGCGGGGAGCCGGCGGGACTGTGGGGGATTGGGGACCCCCCACAGTCCCCAACCAGAGGCCAGGCCCCGGGGGATGGGGTCCCCGGGGCCATAAGTGGCCAGGGAGGGGAGCCACGAGCCCCCTCTCCAAATTTAAAAAAGAAAAAAAGTGAAAGGCCGGCCCCGGGGATGGGGTCCCCGGGGCCTTAAATGGCCTGAGGAGGGGGCCACGCAGCCCCCTCCAAATAAAAAAATAAAAAATCGAGGCCATGCCCCGGGGATGGGGTCCCCGGGGCCAATACAGGCCCAGGGAAGGGGGCCACGCGGCCCCCTTCCCGTTTTTTTTTTTTTAATTTAAAAAAATAATAAAATGCTCAAGCCCCGGGGGATGGGGTCCCCGGGGCCAAAGTGGGCAAGGGAAGGGGGCCACGCAGCCCCCTCCCATTAAAAAAAAAATAGAAAAAAAAACGACCGGCATCGTGCCGGAGGCCCCGCCCTCCCTGCAGTACTCTGCAAACGCGCCCTGGCGCGTTTGCAGAGGGGGAACGAATTCCCCTTGAACACTGGGGGTCCCTGGGGCCAACTAGCCCACCAGGAACCTCCAGTATGCGCCAGGGGCTGCGTTGCAGAGACGTGTACAGAGGCCACGCCCCTTTTACACCTCTCTGCAACGCAGCTCTGTGGCGCTTTTGGAGGTATATGGGAGGCTAGTTGGACTCCAGGGACCCTCAGGATTCAAGGGGACTTAATCCCCCAACTTAAAACGCGCCACGGGGCGCGTTTGCACAGTGGTGCAGGGAGGGGGCGGGGCTTCAGGTGACATGTGTGCAAACAGGCCCCGTGGCGCGTTTTAAGATGGGGAATAAATTCCTTTTCAATCCTGAGGGTCCCTAGGGGCCAACTAGCCCACCAGGTACCTCCAGTAAGCGCCACGGAGCTGCGTTGCACAGTGTTGTAAAAGGGGCGTGGCCTCTGAACACCTCTCTGCAACACAGCCCCTGGCGCATACTGGAGGTACCTGGTGGGCTAGTTGGCCCCTAGGGACCCTCGGGATTGAGGAGGAATTAATTGTCCAACTTAAAACGCGCCACAGGGCGTGTTTGCAGACATGTCACCTTAGGCCCCACCCCCTTCCTTCACCATTGTGCAAATATTCCTCTAAAATCAGCCAAACTACGAATTCCGATTTACTCACCTGTTATCATGAGAGACCTCAGTGCTGCATCTTTCAGCCCAGTACTGATCCTGAAAAGTAATTCTAACCGTACTTACCAGTAACTTGAATTTCCTTCCATAGGATATCATTGCCTGCTTTTTGCTGAAAAAGTTTCTAAGTGTCGATTTTTGAAACATACAAATATTCCTTTAAAATCAGCCGAAATACGAATTTCGATTTACTCACCTGTTATCAGGAGAGACCTCATTGCTGCATCTTTCAGCCCATTACTGGTCCTGAAAAGTAATTTTAACCGTACTTTCCAGTAACTTGAATTTCCTTCCATAGGCTAACATTGACTGGTTTCACTTGGAAATTCTTCTAAGTGTGGAGTTTTGGAACTTTATAATATTCCTCTAAAATCAGCCGAAATACGAATTCCGATTTACTCACCTGTTATCAGGAGAGACCTCAGTGCTGCATCTTTCAGCCCAGTACTGATCCTGAAAAGTAATTTTAACCGTACTTACCAGTAACTTGAATTTCCTTCCATAGGATATCATTGCCTGCTTTTTGCTGAAAAAGTTTCTAAGTGTCGATTTTTGAAACATACAAATATTCCTCTAAAATCAGACGAAATACGAATTCCGATTTACTCACCTGTTATCAGGAGAGAACCAAGTGCTGCATCTTTTAGCCCAGCACTGACCCTGAAAAGTAATTCTAACCGTACTTAACAGTAACTTGAATTTCCTTCCATAGGCTAACATTGACTGGTTTCACTTGGAAATTCTTCTAAGTGTGGAGTTTTGGAACTTTATAATATTTCTCTAAAATCAGCCGAACTATGAATTCCGATTTACTCACCTGTTATCAGGAGAGAACCCAGTGCTGCATCTTTTAGCCCAGCACTGACCCTGAAAAGTAATTCTAACCGTACTTACCAGTAACTTGAATTTCCTTCCATAGGAATCCATTGTCTGGTTTTCAGCAGAAAAGTTTCAGTGTCGATTTTCACAAACTACAAATATTCCTTAAAAATCGCATGTGTGACTTAAACGCATTCTTTCAACTGTTTACAGGAGATGCACCAGTGCTGGTTCCAGGATCCACCACTGAGTAAGAAAAGTAACGATAACACTACTTGCCTGCTAAGTGAATTTCCTCCCATAGGATAACATTGGTGATTCTATATGAAAAAGTTTCTAAGTGTCAACTTTTAAAATACAATAATATTCCTTAAAAATCACTACTGTAATCAAAACGCTTTTACTCAACTGTTTACAGGAGATGTCCCAGGACTGAATCTAGGATCCAGTCCTGTGGTTAGAAAAGTAATCCATAAAGTAACTAATTGCATTTAACTAGAAATTCACATTCAGCTCAATGTTGCTTTGTTTTTTAAATTGTGTTGCCCATTGCAACAACTGTAACTACTGTACTTAAAAGTCTATTGCCTATTTGCAAAGTATTTAAACTAAAGTAATTCATTCTGAGAAAGTATATTTTGTAATGTAATGTATAATGTAATTACAATGTAATTTAAAAATAAAATATCTAAAAATAAATAGTTTAAAAAAATGTTGTAAATCAGTATCAAAAAAATTAATATAACAATTAATACATTTAAAAATTGTCATTTACAAAACCTTTGAAATTCACTGAAAAAACCATAGGTTTCAGACACGTTATAGTTAGGAATTAGCATTTAAAAAACCTTTGAAATTCACTGAAAAAACCATAGGTTTCAGACACGTTATAGTTAGGAATTAGCATTTAAAAAACCTTTGAAATTCACTGAAAAAACCATAGGTTTCAGGCACGTTATTGTTAGAAATTAGCATTTAAAAAACCTTAGAAATTCACTGAAAAAACCATAAGGTTTTAGGGACAGTTATAGTTAGTTGGACATTGCACTCGTACAAAACCCGTGAAATTCCCCCGTTATAGTTAGTTCAGGTAACTCTAACTCGCGCCCCTGCAATGCACTGCTGATGACTTCACATATTACATCACTCATGACATGGTCAGTGACATCACTGATGACATCACTGATGACATCTCAAATGACATCACCGATGACATCACTGATGACATCATCCATGTGAGAATTTAATGCATCTTCTCACACCCTAATATAACTTTTGATACACCCACTCTAAATTACAGACTGCCATTCTCAAAACCATACACACTCCAATACCAATAAGTACATACCCACTCACTGATTCTTAGGTCTACACACACACATCTACTCACTCACCCGTACAGTCACTCATACTTACAGTCACTCAGTACAGGACTATCATATGCACTCAAACACCTATATAAACACTCACACAACGCAACTCATCCATAGAGGTACTCACACACCTAGTCAGTCATGCAAATAATTAATCACACTCCAATTTACTCACCTGTACAGTTATACACACCAGCTCACTTACTCATAAAAATACTAGCACATTCTTACGCTCCTATGCAATCACTGATGCAAGCACACACTCATCCATATAGCCACTCTCACAATCACACACTCTCACTTATAGCCATTTATATACTCCAACACACATATATACTGCCTTTCACATATGTAGTTACTCACACATGTACCACTGAGATATACATTCAATCACTAACACACCCATACACACACTCACCCACCCATACAGTCCATCACAGATGCACTCTTGAAACCATGCACCCAGTGAATCACCCACTCACACATCTATGCACAGAGTCACACACACACCCCACCCACACAAACACTGAGGCACCCATACAGATACTCAGAGAACCAATCCATAACCCATATAGACACTCATTTAGCTAGTCAGAAACCCATGCAGCTGCTTACACAACAACAGACAGACGGATACAGACATTCACATAGTTTAGTCACTCACCCATGCATCCAGTAAGATACGTTTAATCACTCACTTATAGACTCAGTCACGCACCTACTAAATCATCCATTCAGGCGCTTCTACACCCACTCATTCTTCAATACGCCTTTCCCTATATATATTAAACATATTTAAACTTTACAGAAACACACAGTCACTGGATGATGTCATCAGTGATGTCATTTGAGATGTCATCAGTGATGTCATCAGTGATGTCACTGACCATGTCATGAGTGATGTAATATGTGACGTCATCAGCAGTGCATTGCGGGGCGCGAGTTATAGTTACCTGAACTAACTATAACGGGGGAATTTCACGGGTTTTGTACGAGTGCAATGTCCAACTAACTATAACTGTCCCGAAAACCTTATGGTTTTTTCAGTGAATATATATATAGATATATATATAGATATATATATATATATATATGTTTCCAAAAGTTCCCCCAGAGATGAGGCCGCACTCCAGAGCAGGTAAGTGTCACCACTTTTATTATTAACAGGCTGATTCACACCCCGTAATGGTGCCCCCCTGGCCTGACGCGTTTCGAGGACTCAATCCTCTTCCTCAGAGGCCAGAAACACGAGCAGTCAGTATTGCGTACATCTGCACTGTCCTCGCACGCTTTTAATTCAATTTTAATTGGCCTCTGGTGTACCGTTTCACAATGCTTGCTGGGACCTGCAGTTTTATTACGCTCCTTTCATCCCTCCAGTGGGTCGAGTCCTCGAAACGCGTCAGGCCAGGGGGGCACCATTACGGGGTGTGAATTAGCCTGTTAATAATAAAAGTGGTGACACTTACCTGCTCTGGAGTGCGGCCTCATCTCTGGGGGAACTTTTGGAAACAAGTAATCACGGCGCTGCCAGGCCATGGAGGCGACGCACCGCCATTGGACTGGGCTGGTCTGCGCAGGGAACCAATTCCTTTGCGATCGGCGGAGCAGGATATATGATTGAACAGGCTGCGTCTCACTCGGGGGCTTAATGGAGAGCTGAGGATTGGCCCCTTCATCTTGCACGAGCACTCGACCCACTGGAGGGATGAAAGGAGCGTAATAAAACTGCAGGTCCCAGCAAGCATTGTGAAACGGCACACCAGAGGCCAATTAAAATTGAATTAAAAGAATGCGAGGACAGTGCAGATGTACGCGATACTGACTGCTCGTGTTTCTGGCCTCTGAGGAAGAGGATTGAGTCCTCGAAACGCGTCAGGCCAGGGGGGCACCATTACGGGGTGTGAATCAGCCTGTTAATAATAAAAGTGGTGACACTTACCTGCTCTGGAGTGCGGCCTCATCTCTGGGGGAACTTTTGGAAACATATATATATATATATATATATATATGTGTGTGTGATGAGGCATAAATGTTTATTTCTATATTTTGTAAAAGAAGAAAGAAAGCTTTATTTCTTTCCTAGAGCCATATGATCATCTATGGTTTTTTAGGTAATTTAGTAGTTCTGGGCTTTGTTTATAACCCATTTCTTTCTATTTTCTAACAGTAACCATAGTCTCTATGGTTGTCAGCTTTTTTTTTAGTATTATTGGTCTCTATTTACAGCCCATGTGAAATAAGGGTTTTATTTTTATTTTTTTGGTTTGTTTTATATACATAGCAAAAAACACAAAGGCTGTTGTGTTATCTTAATTTTGTATTATAAATGTTTTGAAGTTCGTAAGTACCTCAATACCTCCTAGATACTATAGCTATAGTACAGCGATACTTTGTGACTGTAAAATAACTTTTGATTGGCTTAATACACTGTTAAATTCAGAAAACAGGAAGTTGAGACCCCTTGTTCATCATTTCTACTGTGATCCTGTGAGGTGAAGGAGGTGTTCATTTCCATTGGAAGAATATTTGTTTTTGGAGTGAGATTTATACCTTCTTCTCACTGAAAATTGACTGAGGAGTGAGATCCTAGCCTGCACGAGGAGGAGGAGGAGGAACAACAGGAGGATCTTTTGATGGTGCAGGACCAACAGCAGGTGGAGTACCGAAAGAAGTTAAAGGAGTCTGTTGTCTGGCATTTTTTCTTGTTGCCACCTTTGGAGAAAAAAAGTCAACACAAAGCTGGTGAGCTGTAGCCTCTGCCAGAAGGGGATAGCACATGGCACCTCGCAGCCGTACTCTTTCGGGACAACAGGGATCCATAAGCATCTGGAGACCATCCACTCAACAAGGTTGGCGTGGGCAGAAAAGAGGTGGGAGCAGGAGTTGCAGCATGCCACTGCAGCTATATCTATAGTGACCAGAGCTCCGAACACTGCAACCCATCTAAATATGCTGCATCAGATGGACCTCGACCACTACCCACTCCATCAGTTGTCCCTTCAGTGCCTGCTTCTGGTACCATAGTGCCAGTATACCTCTTGAGGCAGGTTAGGGAGATTGTCAATCAATATGAGATTGCTGCCACATACTGTTTACTGTGTCACACAGTAATTGTTCCAGGTGAAAAAGACGTAAATATTCACCAGGAGCTTGTCATCGCTCAGCAGTGTTTACCCCAGAATCCCTAGTTTGTTTTCTACCCCCCTTCCTTGTCCTCGTCTATCTTCTCCATCTTTTTTTGGTCACATTGACATATATGAAAAAGGACAAAACTTCCAGAAAAAAAGGAAAAAAAACAGTTCTTTTAAGAACTACCCAAATATTCCCAATAATAAAGAGCTTGTGTTAATAATTTACCAATGTTTTTTAGGTCCCAGTAAAATAAATTTTAACATTAATATACTGATAAAAGGAAAGGTAAGTGTAAGGTAAGTCAAACATGTGCTTTATGGTGGCTACATTGCAACTAGTAAGTTTTTCATACTGTACTACACTGATATGTAAATGTATGTAAAGTAAGTTACACTGTTTTTAAAAAATTTGTTTTATTGAAATCCATATAGAAAGAAACATTTTTAATCCATACATACATCCGTATAATTCATTAAACGAATCGAATAGTACAAAATCATTGAATAACACCAGTAGGCCTAAAAACAGTAATTCCTAAGATCAGTAAAAAGAAGAACAATATATGCATTTAAGCCAGGATTCAACAGATGAAACACATAATGTTTGAGACATCCCCCACTACCAATAATCACCCAAACTACACAATTAATTGCACCTTAGATTCCTTAAAACGTATGCAGAAGAATCAGCAAGTCTATCCAGAATTATTTTTCATCCTATATCAATCAATACAGCTATATATCAATAAAATCTTCAATTGCTAATATTGCTATAAATAGGGATCAAGCATGCTGAAAATACCTCCTGAAATATAGGCACAATTTTAAGATCTTAATCGAAGTAGACTGCCCAAACCATCTCAAACTTCTTAATCCCCCCACTTCACAGTGCATAGACTCGTTCGTTTTTTTTAGCTTGCTTCAGAAGTGATCTAGCAACAGCCATTGCGATATATAATAATTTGATCACCTTGTCAGAAAGATGGAGATCTGGGTCATAACCAAGCACCTTCAACCGGATATTTGAATCTATTGTAATTAAACATTCAGCTTCAAGGTAGCAAACAATGTCATTCCAGAACCTCTGGATCAGGGGGCATTGTGATATAATATGTGTCCAATTGGCTGAAGGATGGTTTAGGCAACGAAAACAATGCCCAGATTGGTTGGGATAAACTTTAGATAAAAAGAGTGGAGTTCTATAAAGTAGCCATTTGCTAAAAAATAACATCCTACGCCAATTCGCGCCCCTCAGCGTGCAAAAGTTGAGATTATTAAGAACAGACCACATGCTCGCTGTTATTTCCATCTTCTCATGTTTTCCCCATTTGGTTATTGCTTTCTCCACAAGATCCATACCTTTGATAGAGGCTAAGCGCTTTTTCCATTCCCCAGGTTTCTTAACTTTGGGCTCATCTAGCAATTCGTACACTAAATATTTCCATTCGATTACCTGAGCCAAATCAAGTTCACTCAGAAATTTACTAAGAATACTATATGACCCTAGGAGAAGGAAATCATTTGGAATTAAATGCAACATTTCAACTATTTTAAGCCATCTATCATTTCTTAGGAAATCAGAGATTTTCCCAAAGCCAGCCTTGGCCCACTTTTGTGTAATTGCCAACGAATCTCTAATCCCAGCTAGTGAGATGAGGCCGGATAATGGAGTTGAGGAGTTGATTGCCGGGATTGAATATCTTCTATAAAAAGCCTGATGTTCATAAAAAAAAACACTGCATACACTTATAACGTACTAGTTTAGGAGCTTTGACGATTGTTAGTGGGCTATGAATCTGATTCTCTTTACATATTAAGTTCATAAAATGATTAATAAATAAACCCGTTTGTAATTCCAGCTTAAACCATGACATATATTGTGCAAAATATGCAGAATAATAATCCCTAAAATTAGGGAGAGCTAATCCACCATTTTCCAGCTCCTCATATAAAGTGCTAAGTGCAATTCGGGAGACCTTCTTACCCCAGAGAAAGGATGTAAACATAGACTCTAATTTAGCAAAGAAAGAGGCCGTTAAAACACAGGGAATCGTGGAAAATTAAAAATTAAATAACGGAAGAACATACATTTTAATCAATGCAACCCTGCCCAGGATGGTTAATGGAAGGGAATTCCATCGACGGAATAAGTCCTGAACTTTTCGCAGAAGTAAAACTAAATTTAATCATATAATTCATGGATTCGAGCCGTAAAATAGACGCCGAGATATCTTTTTGGTTTTGTATTTAAACAAGGAAGAATATCAGGATGTAAATCCGTAGGGTCACAGTTACACTGTATTATTTCTGTTTTTCTTTTATTGATTTTATAACCGCTGAGCGACTCAAATTGTTAAAAAATCTCAAAAGCTTTTGCTTGCACCTCTTTCTCAGGCTTTATTATGAGCATGATATCATCGGCGTATAATTTCAATTTTCCCATAGTTGATAAGGGAGGACAGATATCCAGGCTATTTCGAATGGCGATCGCCAAAGGTTCGATAAAAAAGGCGAATAGCACCGGAGACAGTGGGCAACCTTGTCTAGTCCCCCGTTTAACACTAACTTGGTCAACCTCCGAGGCATTGATGATAATGTTGGTTTCTGCATGCATGCACAGTTTCTGAACCAGCCCGGTAATTTTGGAGTGTATGCCGAAATTTGCTAGGATAAAAAATAAGGTCTCCAACACAACTAGGTCAAAAGCCTTCTCAGCATCTAATAAAAGGACCAGAGCTGGCATCTTCCGGGTCTCAAAATAATCCAGTGCTTCAACGAGATAGTGTGTATTGGTTCCGAGCTGTCTCCCTGCGATAAAACCATTTTGATCAGGATGAATTAAGTGCGAGGCAATTTCATTAAATCGATTAGCTAACAATTTAGTAATAATTTTATAGTCAGAGTTTAAAAGCGTGATGGGACGATAAGAATTCGGGTCTTCACAGTCTTTTCCTTTTTTTAAAAAGCTGACTATATTCCCTTTTCTAATAGAAAATGGTATTAAACCACCCTCTAAAATTGAGTTAGCAATCAGCAAAAGATATTCAGAAATAGTGCTCGAAAAGGTTTTAAAAAATTCAGCCAGGAGGCCATCCGGACCACAGGCCTTGCCATTCGGGAGATTTTTAATAACATCCCCCAATTCTTTTTTCGTAAAAGGGTTTGCCATACTCATTTTATCGACGGCAGCAACCAATCAGATAAGTGCACTGAGATGTCCTATAACCGGTATCCGCTCTGATGACCCGGAAGTTATAGGGGACATAATGGTACAACATCATAGGAATATATATGGCCGACAACAGTCCATTGACAGAACTTCTCTGGGAAATTTCTTCAGAGATATGAACTGCCTGTACTTTCAGAAGTCGATAAAGTGGATTACACTGTTGTAGAATGCAGAGATATAAAGTCAAGTTCAGTGTGGTAGACTGCAGTGTTGTACAGTGGAGTGTTGTACAGTGGAGTGCTGTAGAGTGCACACTCATAGAGTGAAGTGTTGTCTACTGTTTTTTTGTAAAGTGGCTGTTGTGGAGTGGAGTGCCATTGACTCTATTGTCCTACAGTCTCATGCAGTGAGTACAGTATTGTTCAATGGCGTATAGTGCTGAACAGTGTTGTTAAGTCTCTTGTAGTGGAGGGGCGCACAGTCAAGTGCTGTAGTGTGTAGTGCCAGGTTATACAGTACATGTTTTAAAGTTTCCTACAATGGAGGGTGGAGTGCCGTGTTCTACACTACAGTGAGGTGGAGTACCATTGACTGTAGAGGAGAGTCATACAGTAGAGTGTTGTTTTGTACAGTCGAGTGGTGTAGAGTGTCGTAAATTGTAGTGTAGTGTTATAACAGTAATTGCAATTGTGTATAGTGAAGTGGAGTAGCATCTTATCCAGTTCATACAGTTGCATACTTTGGAGTACAGTGTTGTAGAATGGACTGCAGTGAGGTGGAGAACAGTAGACTGCAGTGGAGTGACATACAGTGCAGTGGCATAGAGTGTCTTACACAGCAGTGTAGTGTTATAAAGTGGATTACCATCTTGTATAGTGGATTCGAGTAGCGTCTCATCCAGCCTCATACAGTGGCATACATTGGAGTGCAGTGTGGGACAATGTATGAGCACAGAGTGTTAGAGAGTGGAGTAGAGAATCATACAGTGCCGTACAGTGTTGTAGAATGTTTTTGAGTGCAATATATTAGACTACAGTGTCGTACAGTGGGATAGGGTGGAATACATTGTTGTACAGTGCAGGAATGTAGAGTCTCGTAGAGTGAAGTACAGTATCATACTGTGGTGTACAATGGAGGGGGGTTGAGTCATGTGTTGTGGCGTACAGTACAGTGGATTGCTTTTGAGTGGAGTATCGTTCAGTCGTTTGCCATTGAAGCAAGTGTTGTGTAGTGGTGCGTGTATGGGTCTACTGTTTATTAGTATAATACAGTCAGTATAGAGTTGGACAATGGAGTGACGTACAGTGGAATGTCGGCTAATAGAGTGGGATGTCTTACAGTTTGTTACAGTAGAGGGGCATACTATGGAGTGGTGTACAGTGGAGTGGAATGTTATACAGTACTGTGGAGTGTGGTTGAGTCAATCAATCAGGGATTTTTAGAGCACATTACTCACCCGTCAATCAATCAATCACGGCATTTATAGAGCGCGCTACTCACCCGGGAGGGTCTCAAGGCGCTGGGGGAGGGGGTAAGTTACTGCTCGAACAGCCAGGTCTTGAGCTGCTTCCTGAAGGAGAGATGGTCCTGGGTTCGCCGAAGGTGAGTGGGGAGGGAGTTCCAGGTCTTGGCTGCCAGGTAGGAGAAGGATCTTCCTCGGGCGGTGGTTCTGCGGATGCGTGGTACGGTGGCGAGGGCGTGGCTGGTTGATCGTAGCTGGCGTGTGGGCGTGTAGAAGGTCATGCGGTCGTTGAGGTACTTTGGGCCCAGGTCGTGGAGGGCCTTGTGTGCGTGGGTGAGGAGTCTGAACGTTATTCTCTTGCTGACGGGGAGCCAGTGCAGGTCTTTCAGGTGTCCGGTGATGTGGCTGTGTCGGGGGATGTCCAGGATGAGTCGTGCGGAGGCGTTCTGGATGCGCTGGAGTCTTTTTGAAGTTTGGCTGTGGTTCCGGCGTAGAGGGTGTTCCCATAGTCCAGTCGGCTGGTGACGAGTGCCTGGGTGACGGTCTTCCTGGTTTCAGTGGGGATCCATCTGAAGATCTTGCGGAGCATGCGCAGGGTGTTGAAGCATGAAGATGAGACGGCGTTGACTTGTCTGGTCATCGACAGGGAGGAGTCCAGGATGAAGCCCAGGTTGCGTGCGTGGTCCGTTGGCTTGGGCGCGGTGCCCAGGGCCGGGGGCCACCAGGAGTCGTCCCAGGCGGAGGGTGATGAGCCCAGGATGAGGACTTCCGTCTTGTCTGAGTTCAGTTTAAGGCGGCTGTTCCTCATCCAGTCGGCGACGTCTCTCATCCCGTCGTGTAGGTTGGCTCTGGCGGTGGTGGGGTCGTTGGTGAGGGAGAGGATCAGCTGGGTGTCGTCGGCGTAGGAGATGATGTTGAGGTTGTGTCGGCGTGCGATGGCTGCGAGGGGGCTCATGTAGACGTTGAAGAGGGTTGGGCTGAGTGAGGATCCCTGTGGAACGCCGCAGATGACTTCGGTGGCTTCGGATCTGAACGGGGGAGGCGGACTCTCTGGGTTCTTCCGGCGAGGAACGAGATGATCCATTCCAGTGCTTTCTCTCGGATTCCGATGTTGCTGAGGCGCTTCACTAGGGTGCGGTGGCAGACGGTGTCGAACGCCGCGGAGAGGTCCAAGAGGATGAGGGCAGCTGTTTCCCCGTTGTCGGTTAGTGTTCTGATGTCGTCGGTGGCTGCGATAAGGGCGGTCTCGGTGCTGTGGTTGGCCCGAAACCCGGACTGCGAGGGGTCGAGGGATCCATTCGTCTCGAGGAAGGCGGCAAGCTGTCTGTTGACGGTCTTCTCGATGACTTTGGCCGGAAACGGAAGGAGCGAGATGGGACAGTAGTTCTTAAGGTTGGTGGGGTCCGCCGTTGGTTTCTTCAGGAGGGCGGTAAGCTCGGCGTGCTTCCAGCTCTCCGGGAAGGTGGCGGTGTGGAAGGAGGAGTTGATGATGTCCCGGAGATGGGGTGCGATGGTGGCGTCGGCTTTGTTGAAGACGTGGTGTGGGCAGGGGTCGGTTGGTGATCCGGAGTGGATGGAGTTCATCGTGCGGGTGGTGTCTTCGGTGCTGATCGGGGTCCAGTTGCAGAGGGTGGTGGTGGCGGGCGTTGGTTCGGCGGTAGGGTGCGTTGTTTGTGCAGTGCCAAGCTGTTATGTATGTCGGTGATCTTGCGGTGGAAGAACGCGGAGAGTGAGTTGCAGAGGTCTTGCGAGGGGGTGATGTCGTTGTTCCCGGCGCTGGGGTTGGAGAACTCTTTGACGATGCTGAAAAGTTCCTTGCTGTCATGGGCGTTGTTGTCCAGTCGTTCTTTGAGTGCCGACTTCTTGGTGGCACGGATCAGCTGGTGGTGTTTGCGGGTGGCGTGCTTGAGGGCGGTCCTGTTGTCTGTGGTCTGGTCGAGTCGCCAGGTTTTCTCGAGAGTGCGGCAGTTCTTCTTGGATTCCTTGAGTTCGTTGGTGAACCAAGGGGTTTTCTTGCTTCCGGGTCTGCTGGGAGGGTTTTTTAGTAAGGGTTTCAAGGTGCTGGTGGGGAGGGGGTTCGGGCAGCTCCGAGGTCATCCAAAAATCCAGGTCTTGAGGTATTTTCTGAAGGTTTGCAGTGTAGGGCTTTGTCTGATGCTGAGGGGGAGTTCGTTCCAGGTCTTGGCTGCGATGTAGGAGAAGGATATGCCTCCCTTTCTGGCTCTGTGGATGCGGGGGATTTCAGGGAGGGCTAGGTCAACGGAGCGGAGGTTTCTCTTGGGGGCGTGGAAGGAGTTTCTTTTGTTGAAGTATTAGGATCTGGTGTTGTGGAGGGCTTTGTAGGGGTGTGTGAGCAGCTTCAAAGTCACTCTTTTTTCGATGGGGTGCCAGTGGAGTTCTCGGAGGTGCTGGGTGATGTGGTTGTGTCGTGGGATGCTGAGGACGAGTCTGGCTGGGGCGTTCTGGGCGATCTGGAGTTTGTGGAGGAGAGATTTGTTGATTCTGGTGTAGAGGGTGTTTCGGTAGTCCAGTCTGCTGGTGATGAGTGCGTGGGTGACGGTCCTCCTGGATTCGGGGTGTGGGAGGGACAGGCAGAAACAGAAGTGAGGAGGCCGTATTGGTGTAACATTGGGGCGTTTTATTGCCCAAACGGTTGATTTAAGGTGTACACAGGTGTTCTTTCCAAAAATGAGAAGAAGAAAGAAAAAAAAATAAACATATCAGGAGTTCTTTCTCAATGAGATTCTAACAGAAGTAGTAGTTTCTTCACTTAGTCCTTTTTCTTTCTTGTTTCTTTCAGGCGTTCTGGTATGCTGGAGGGGGTCCCAGGAGGCTTGCAGAGGGAGTAAAGCAACAGAGGATAAAAAAACGCGGTAAGTATAACTGCTGTTTTTTTGTCATTGTACCTTTTTACCACACCCAGTGGGAGAATTGTGCAAAGGTAAAGAAGAAGGGAAAATCAGGTATGGAACGCTAGAGGGAATCATTGATGTGTGCCCGACTTCTTGGCTCGTAACATAACAAATTTAGAAAGTTCCTCCCGTGTATTTTGTTGAGGGGATAGGGGAACAGGTTGTGATGGGAGGTAGAGAGGTCGTGTCTTACTTAAAGAACCGCAATACCCAAAAACACCAAGGAAGAGAAAGCAGCAAATGAAATATATAGCAGCGAGGCAGTAAAGACTTTGTCTCCCACCCCCCCAACCTTCACCCTCTTTGATGTTATGTACCACCTCTTGCCGCAATGGCTCTTGAGCGACCTCCGGTGACCACCATTCCTCGCTCCACACGTCCATGCCGTCCCCAGCTTTGGAGTGTACCGTGTAGACTTCCTCTCCCGTTGAGCCCCTCATTGCCCTGTGCTCCGTTCCCTTTCTTTTTATGGCAGCTGATTGGCCCTCCTGTTGCACACCCCTGCTCCTTGATTGGTCCGTTTGTCATGACGCTGGATTCCCGCCTTGTGGAGATGAAGCACAGTCCGTTGTTAGTGTTTCTTTCCCTTTTCAGCCCCCGATGCCGTCAGCTGCACCCAGGAAGAAGGGAGACCACGGCAGTGGAATGGGAGGTAAGCCGGGTTTTGGCAGAGGGGTTTGGGGCACTTCCTTACAGGGGGTTGATCCATTTCAAGGTCTTGCAGAGTATGTGGAGGGTGTTGAAGCAAGTGGAGGATACGGCGTTTATCTGTCGGTTCATGGTGAGAGAGTTGTTGAGTATGATGCCAAGGTTGCTGGCGTGGTCTGTGGGGGTGGGAGGGTTTCCAAGGGCTGGGGCCACCAGGTGTCATCCCATGCGGTGGGGTTGGATCCGTGGATGAGGACTTCCGCTTTCTCCGAGTTGAGCTTCAGGCAGCTGCTGCTCATCCAGGATGCAACGTCCCTCATTTCTTCCTAGAAGCTGTGCCTGGTGATGTCTGGTTCCTTGGTGAGGGAGAGGATGAGCTGGGTGTCATCGGCATAGGAAACTGCTGAGTCCATGTTTTCTGACGATGGTTGCGAGGGGGGCCATGTAGATATTGAAGAGTGTGGGGCTGAGGGAGGATCCTTGGGGTACTCCGCATCTGATCTGTGTGGGTTCGGACAGGAAGGGCGGGAGTCTTTATCTTTGAGTTCTGCCAGAGAGGAAGGAGTGGATCCAGTCCAGGGCAGTTCCCTGTATGCCGGCATAGTGGAGTCTGAGTGGAGTGGAGTTACATGTCATACTGTTGGGTGCTGTGTCATATAGTAGAGTGATTTGGCAAATTGTACACTGTCACAAAGTAGAGGACATAGCCATAGAGTATATGGGCATGCCTACCTTTGCTGTTGCAAAACAGAATTTGATTGTAGTTGTGGCTTTTTAAAAGAGCATGTCATTAGCTTGCAACTCTCCCAATTGTATGAAAGAGGAACCGCATATCTCTTATCCATATATAATGTAATTTCTATCAAGTGGAAGGTAGGGAGCTTGGTATCAAAAACATTTTTATTTTCTGAAACCCCCTTACAACTGTTCCACACCTGCAAAGGATAAAGATGATAAGTTTATACTATACTACTACAGTGATATCTGACTGTATGTAATAAATATAACATCAAGTAAATACATTATTGCTTTTCTTTTTATGTGTTTATCAGCCATAACTAACATTTCTGTTACCTAACTATTGGCCTGATTTAGATCTTGGTGGACAGATTGCTCCGTCACAACGGTGATGGAAATCCCGTTTAGCTAAATATAAATCCCATTATATCCTATGGGATTTATATTTAGTTGTACGGGATATCCGTCCCAGTTCTGATGGGGTAACCCATCTGCCAAGATTTAAATCAAACCCATAGTAATCATTTAGAACATTTACATTTCAAGATGATCATATGGTAGTTGTCATCATGAAATACTGGGTGAAAACAAATCTTTTGAATTGTACAATAAAGCATCCATAATGTGCATGTCCAACTGTTGACATATCTATGTAAGTAATGTGATATATGCAAAAAAGACACCTATACTTACAGTTGATTTTTTAAAATGTCATCAACCATGCCAGGTCACAGAAAGACATATCTACTGAAATATGTGAATCCAACTGTCAAGTATCTTTGTAGATTTATAACAATGGTAACATCGTACTTTAGAAGATCTGAGATGAAATAACAAGGTAATTCACTTGTAAATTTTTCTGCACTCTGTGCTTATAAGTAAGAGTATTATCATCACATTCTGTTGAACCTGGGTTGTTCTTTAAGTAGTTGGCATAGTGTCCTGATGCTGCAGTTTCCTCATGATGAAAAATTATAGCATTAGTAGTATAAGTGTGTCCCGAAATAGAACTTTGAGAAGCAATAAAGTTAGAAATACATGTTTTGTTTTTTCTGTATTGCGAATACATCTTTGAATCATCACAATGAGATATTTGGTTACTACAGTTACATTTATTGTTGATAAAAGTTCTGATTTACAGTAAAACATACGTTTTGTTTTGCATAGCTTTACATTTACATTTTTTAAATGGAATTGATTTGCAATCAGGTATTGATAGATATACAAATCCTTATATTGTGTAATAGTGGACCTTGAATGCAGGCATTGAAAACATTCATGTTCGCAAGAGTAGCTTAGACCAAAGAGATCAGAACTTTGGTCAATCCTGCTATCTATTATTTCTAGAACAGTCACGCAGAATTCTTGAGCATATTATTGTCATTGATAGAAAATTCAATAGTACCTCTACACATATCTACCATATCTCTTATGGCACTTGAGGAGTGGATATGTGATTATCTGACATCATTTGTTGATGGAAATTTATCAAGGTGTTGCAGAAAAACTGATGTCCATGCTGGTTTATTATTACTTTCATACACAGTAGGTACAAACATAGGTTAACAATGACATTGCTATAGGAATTGATGCCACACAGACTTTGGAACTGATGTCCTGTAATTTTCATGTGATTTGTTTTTTATGTTTTTTTAGGTGGTTCTAATTCTTCTTTATAATTGTGGCTTGAATGTATTTTTCTTACAAAAGTCAGTTCAGGTTTTGTTACAATGGGATATTAACTAATATGAGGAGTGTGTCTATTTCACAAATGATTCTATTTGCTGACATATTTACTGTATTCATTAATTCTTGTCTCATCGAAGTTGATAATAACTAGACCTGTTCATTTTTTAATGCGAGATGGAGCAATGTTATACATTCCCTCTTTGAATACTGTAGAACAAATGTTAATTAGAGCATAATCTATGCTTAGTAGTTGTGATTTGCATATTGTGACTGTGTAATAACCCCGGGCGGAGACCTCCGCTCCGCCCGCGGAGTGTGCAGAGATTTGCCTCCTCCGCATTCCGTGGAGAATGCGGAGAAGGCAAATCTCCGCACACTCCACAGCGGAGTGGAGTTGGCCAGCCCCGGCCTCCACCCCCCTATATTAACAATTAATATTACATGACTTAAAACTAAATTAAAACCACTTACCTGGCATGTGGCGTCCCCAGGCGTCTGGGTAATTCATTGAGAAAACTGCGCATGTGCGGGCCCACGCATTCGCATGCGACATGTGCTTAATAATGTGGAGTATCGTCAACATCTAAAAATTTTACTAGTTGAATTTATTCAGATTAATAAAGGCACTGCTTCTGTGGCTTCTATATGGGATTGTATGAAGGCATATATCAGGGGGGTTACACTTCAATTTATTTTAAAGCAGAATAGGTGCATGCAGCTGGAACTGGCTGAATCATGGAAGGAATGCTTAGATTTAGAGCTGCAACACACACAGGCAGTTATTACAAGCAACCCCCACAAACAGACCATACATCTCAAATTAGAGGAGAGGCAGCAAATAATTAATTGGGGGATAATTGAGAAGACGGCAGCGAGCTATCAAAAGAATAAAATGTATCAGTACGAGTATGGGGAGAAAGTAGGGCACACCTTGGCCCATCAGATAGCCTATAAAAAAGCGCGTAGCACTATCCAAAGTATTATAGGAGATGACGGAGGTAGCTACAGATGCCCACAGTCAATTGCTGATCAATTTGCTGCTTTCTATTAAAAGGTTTATAGTAAACCAGACAGTATTAATCAGCAGATCATACCTAACTATCTGGGAGAGAGTCACATTCCCCGGTTAGACCCCATGCAGGGCTCAATGTTAGAAGCAAAGGTCGGACTAGGGGAAGTGGAGGCGGCTGTATCTACTCTACCATCTCGAAAAGCCACAGGGGAGGATACTATCCCGCTGGAATTCTACAAAACATTTATGGATATTCTCGCCCCTGAATTTGTAGAATTGCTAAACTATATCTACAGTGGGGGCGAAGCCCCAACATCATGGGGGGTAACTAACCATCGTCTTTTTGAAAAAGGGCAAGACATCTGAAGAAAGGGGGTCCTATTGCCCAATATCTCTTATAAATGTAGATGCAAAGATTTATTCTAAAATTCTAGCTACACGCCTTAACCCTTTCATGCATGAGTTGGTCTCCAAATAACAGCACGGGTTTGTGCCTGGCATGGATACTACGGCACACATTAATACTGCAATCGCGGCATTCGATGTTGCCTGTCAAACTCAGGACAAAATGGGAATGATAATGCTGGACGCAGAGAAGGCATTTGACCGGGTCACATGGGAATCACTCTGGGCAATTATGGGGGCTTTTGGAATTGGGGATAGGTATACAACATTAGTGCAGAAATTATATCAAAATCCAAGGGCTAAAGTTTTAACAGGGGCAAATCCTCCTCTTTATTTTCCATATTTAGGGGCACACGTCAGGAATGCCCATTCTCCCCATTGTTGTTCACTCTCTAAATGGAACCCTGTATAAAACACCTGATGCTGAATCAGAATATACAGCCACTAGAATGGAATGGGGTTGAATTGAAAATAACTGCATATGCAGACAACATAGCTGTGTATGTTACCAACCCATGTATAGCTATTGATCTCATATCTAAGGAAGCAGACTATTTCGGGGTATTCTCAGGATATAAGCTCAATCTATCTAAAACGCAAAATATCCTTAATTTTGAAACACCCACTCCACTAATGGGAGTTACGGATAATCCTATATATTTGGGTGTCCGGCTTAGCAGCCAGGTTGAAAATATAGTCACTCTTAACTACGAGCCGCTTTTAAAGATAGTAACTACTAAGCTACGACAATGGCACCGGCTTCCCTCGAGTATTTGGGGAAGATGCAATATTATTAAAATGAATGTTCTCCCAAAACTCCTTTATCTTTTTCGTTCTATACTTCTGCGAGTTCCCGATTTGGCTTTTAGACATCTTGAAGGGGCAATTGGGAGTTTTATATGGGGGTATAAGAGAGCTAGATGGGTCATTAGATATATGAAACTGCCCTATGAGCAGGGGGGATTCAAACTGCTGGATTTTACATTTTATTTCTGGGCCTCATTTATGGGTCGGATGCAAAGCTTACTGGTTCAAGATAACTCTAAGACAAGTATAGTTGGGTATCAATTAGCATTAGGCTCAGATATTAGGTACGCAATGCATAAGCTAATGGACCCTAACTATTTCAAGAGGGTGAGATTTAAGGTGATAAGGGACGTAGTCTGAATATGGCGTGAAATTTGTTTACGTTTTCTTTACCAACTGTCCACTCTCTTATCCCATTGTGGGGCAATCCATTATTCCCCAATATATTTCAAGATAAGGTGGGGCAAGTTTGGGGAAATATGGGACTACAAAATATGGGCCAGCTCTACGATACTCAGGGACTACGATCCTTTACACTACTTCGGTAAACATATGGTCTTCCGCAACGATCTTTCTTTAAATATCTTCAGGTCAGGGACTATCTCATCCATGTGTGAATATAATGAGGAGCATGAGATTTCTGCAATCCACCGGCTATTACATCAATCTCCGAAATGTGACATAAGTACAATGTATCAGGAGTTTATGTCCAATGTCAAACATGATAATGCACAGGTAGCGCTAAAGTGGAGTCAACGACTAACAACTATAGTAACTGTTGCAGAAATACAAGAGGCTTTAGAAACATTAGATTGGGCAATAATATCTGTTAGTCTCAAACTGCAGCAATTTAAGAAGGTATACATGCTGTACCATACACCTGAACGTATTTCTAAATGGACATCTTCTGGAAACTCATCAAGGTTTTACTGTCCCAAATGTCATCTATTTGCAGCAGATATAGTCCACATGTTTATCGAATGCCCAGGGCTAAAAGTATTTTGGAATAGTCGATTCCAAGTAATATCTACACAGTAGGGGCAGGCATTTCAATTAAGCAATAAAGAAATTTTAAATGGTTTAAGACTGGAGGGAACCCAAATCTTAGGACCTTGACCTCAACCATTATAGTAAGTACACGCTTATGTATTGCTAGGGCATGGGTTGATTTAACACCGCCGGGAGTACCCGAATTCTTGGCCATACTACGACAGATCTATGAATGTGAGAGGGCAGTTGCCATGGCTTGAGGAACCAGAGCAGTCAAAAAGGTAGAGAAGATTTGGTTGCAACTACACTGGATGTAATATTTTGTATTGAACCCATTGGGTCAACTGTAGTTCCATGAATCTAATTGTTCCCTGCTTTATGAACGCTAAATTTCTTTTGTCTGTTTTTGTTTAATTATGTGATAAACATGCTGTAAAAAGTTCTGGTCACTCTGACTTGGCAAAATGCAATAAGGATTTTTTTTTTATTTAAAGAAGATTCTTCTCAAAATGATACATATGTAGAGGAAATGAAAATACCAATGTCTAAATTTTGATAGTATATGTTGTTTGTCTGAAGGTGATGTATTGCTTTATGAACTTTTTCAATGCTTATTAATTCTTGCCAAATTGTTTTCTTTGTAGGTACTCCATTGACTAAAACCACTAAAGGTTCCTCTATTTTTGCATTCAATTGGAAGAGCGGTTATGTTTTTGTTGAAATCTAATGGTAGGAAAACAACTTTTACTTTTAGTACACATACTAATTCTTTTGGTTGAAATTTTCCAGAGTTTAATAGCATTGTAACAATGGTTTGAAAGGGATTAACAGTTTGAATTAAAATAATTTCATATAGAGTTAATTGCTGCAGCTCTGACAGAATTGGATACATTTCCAAATTGTTATGAATTCCATGTGAAGGCATCAAGTTATGATCCAGTTTTAAAAAGCAGTAATCACAGATGACCTTATGTTCACAGACATCGGTTCTTTCTTCTGCAAATAGAAAATGAGTTATCGTCATTTTTTGTTTTTCCAGGAGATCTATATTTACTTGCTTCTTAGAAAGTGTTCTTCGGCAACAAAAGCAAATCTGATTTGGGATCTCAGGAATTGTTTCTTGAAATTGAAAATCTCAATGTTATAATTGGCTCAGTCCATCGATGAATTTTCTTAAACAATTCGGAGTAAATAAAACATCTGGACATTTATTGTTCTCAGAGACTACAACAGAGTATTTAGCTAGGCTATAGTCAGTAATATTGTTGGGTAGTGCTGTATGTGAGTGAAGTAGAGTATATCTACATTGATCCAATTGGAATTATGGTGTTTTGACAAAGTATAATGTCCGCAAATGTTTGATTACTGTAGAGGGATGTGTAGAGAACGTTTTGAAATGAGATGTCACATATTTGATTTCTAAAGCAAGCTAAAGAAAGTTTTTGGAGGTTAGTAAGGGTGCAAAATGGGCATACTTCTAATGTTTGTAGGAGTTTGATTTTTTATGTATTGATGACCTTTTATATCTCATTAGAAAAGTCCTTAACTTCAGAATGGATGTATCTCTAATATGACAAATAGAAGGCCAATTCCATTCATATAAGTTTTTTTGTCCTGCAAATTGTCAGTAGATTATCTTTTTTGTTTGAAACTTTTTTTTCTTTCCCTACCACGTTCACATGTTAAACTTCATAACAATGGCCTTTATGTGTTACTGTAGTGCCAAATTATTCTGTTGATGGTAACTCTCTTCATGAAAGTATTGCTCAGTGCTTGAGCTATGTCTCCCAGTTAAATGTTGCAGAAGTTTACTTTTGTTAGTTCTTTTTTCTGTGGTTTATGTATTTTTTAAGTTGAAATTAAATTGTTGAGGGTTTTGATGTGATTCATAATAAAAATGAAAAGTTTTCTTTTCACATGAAATGCTTGTTGAATGTTGAACATTTTGTTTCTGTGTTAGATTGCCTAACTTAATAGTCTCTCTTTGTCAATCATATCCTTTCTACTATAATGGTTAGTGTGTGCAGAAACATTATAATTAGCTGTATGTGTTTTCTGTACCCATCCTCCTTTTGTGGTTATCATTATTTTGCTTCTCCTATCTCTGGTGCTCCCTGCTTCCTGCTCCATTCACATGGGCTGCCCCGCCCCTATTATGGACACCATACTTTTTTCATTAAATTTTAGGATTGTAGTCTCGTCTATTATAACGAGTGCAACAGTCCCAAGCTTGTAAAAGTGTTACTCTCGCATTTGAGAGACGACATCTGAAGTTGGGACATTATCCGCTGCACTTAGGATAATTTCGAGCTTGTGCTGTCTCAACTCCCCAATACACCAAGGGGATTCTGGATCTTATCTGAATATAAACAGTCACAGACATAACAGTCAAAGTTTGAGCCTTGAGAAAGTAGTCTACATGACGAAACACGTGTCAGCTGTCTGCATCCACGCTCCAACTACGTGTCAACAATATCAAGAATGTATTCAATTTTGTATTCACACTTGGACAATACTATTCAGTCCATTTTGTTTTCCTTGGTGTTTTATTGAAATTAAATTTAACTGACAACAGAGTCAGTCTGAAATTACCTTGATGCTGTGCTCTGTATTATATTTTTGATTATGCAAGTATATGGAAAATCTTATTTCCCTATACAGAGTAACACTATTTCGGTGGCACAGTGTTTTCATTGAGCACGCTTTTACATTAACTATCGAATAATTGCAAACATAATGGAGATGCTGACCATTTTTCCATTACCACTGCCACCTGTTTCTAGTGCGACGTATGTTTGAATATGTTCATGTCATCAGCATACTGTAGACACTGGAGATGGTTACCTGCAAGCTTGGTCAGAAATGCCCTTACTTTGGCTAAGGCACTATTTATATCTGCCATGTATAGATTGAACAGCAAATGTGCCATAATGCACCTCTCTTTTAGCCCTTAGTTTGCCAAGCTCTTTTTTGACATTACTCTGTTGGTCGTAACTTTAACTTTAACCCAGGTCTTTACATATAGCTTCATGATTGCTCTTAAAAGGATGGCTGGGATAGCCCAGTTAGGAAGCTTCTGCCATAGCCTCACTATGTCCAATCGATAGAATGCAGTGGTATAATCAATAAGTGCTGCTTAGAGTGGTGGAGCATTTTTCTTTGTTGAGTCTTCAATCAAGGAGGAAAGACTAACCATATTATTCTCAGTGCCATTCCCACATCTGAACCCTGATCATGTGATAGGATTTAATGCTCTTTTTGTGGCCCATTCTCCTAGCTTATGATTTAGAGCTTTGGCAAAACACTTGCCATCCACATCGAGAAGTGCAATTGGTCTGAAAAGTTTATATGTATAGGGGTTAATGTGGAACCTTTCCAGCTATCTGGGGCATCATTTGTCAAAATGCAATGCTTAAACAGCTGACTTAATAAAGTTGCCCATTCTTTTATGTAGCTTTACATATACCGTCTGGCCGGACATTTGGTTCAGTGTACTTATTATGCTTATGTTCTAACTGCTGTCATTCCATTCCTTCAAGATTTCTGTGAAGTGTTTGGCAACTAAAGCTCTTGAGGGCTCCTCAGGCTCTCCTTCTACTCTTGTTACATACAGATTTGTCATATAATCTGCCCACTTTCCTGCAGAAATGCTAGGTGTCAAAACCTGTGTGTTTCCGTTTGACCGTTTCTGTGCCAACTGCCAGAACTTACTGGAGTTCTTTAGTTTCATGGATTCATGAAGCTCTGTCTACTGTGTATCCTCAATTTGCCTGCAAATTTCCCATATCTTGTATCTGTAAGCCTTTCTGTTATTCTGAGTGTCATGGATTAGTGAGCAGCGATTTCTGTTCTTTCGCCACCTTCTTAGAAGTCCAGTCCATTCAAGTTTTGCTTGAGAGCTCTGAGTTCAGGTAAAAATTTGAAGGGATGCCCCCTATCAAGATTACTGAGACTCAGATTTCTCAAAAATGTATTTACTAGCTGTGCAGTGACATTTGTCCATTGCGGTGATGTTAATATCCAGCTCTTGGAGGAATTTCTTGACTTCCACTATTTTTAATGTGGGCATCTCAGTGAACCGTTTTATTCTATGTAGGGCACTTACAACCTCCTGCTCGCCAATTGCTTTTGTTTGGCTGAACCTGGGCATGTTCATGGAGAGAGTGCAGATGAGCATTGCATGGTCACTAAGCAGACTAGGGTGCACCTGAAACTTGCTCACGTTTGTAGTTTAGAGCAGAAACCCAAATATAATCAATTATTGATGAACTCATTTGTGAGAAATACGTACAGGCAAGCAGTTAGTCTAAAACATTTCTGCCATTTAAAGACCTGAAGCAATGCTAGTTGAGAATGGTGGCAAACTTTTTTTCTTCAGTGTCCTTCTTATCTTTCCCTAAACATGTCTCAAGGATATGCCATGCATTATCTTCCTCTTGCTGTCATATTGAGGGTTCATCAGTCTTTAAAAGGTACATATTAAAATCTCCCTTAATCATATGCATAGCTTCTTGGTACTGTTGTTTTAGTACTTTTATAACTTTCAAGACTGCTGCAGCTGTTGTTCTTTTCTTTGGTTGTTTTGGATTTTTATTACAATATATATATAAATTATATATTGTTTTGGATTTATATAGATGCTTCCAACAATGATTGCTGTTACTTCCTCATGATTTAATGTTTATAGTCTCTAATTTTACAAATACATAAGCGCCGAGACCACTTGCCAGCTCTGATGCTTTCACCGCCAAGGTTTCATGCATTAGAATTGATACTCCACCAGAAGGATGTCCTTCTTTTGCAGATGGTTCTGCTGGAGAGTACAATTCAAGGTAATCATAGCACATCGTTTGTGTAAGTTGCCAAGTTTCTTGAAGGCAAATGATTTCATTTTTACTAATTTCCTCTATGATGTCTCCCTTGGCTTTCAGATTATTTAGGTTGTGACTGTTCCACAAGCAAAATTGCATAGTTATTCAATAATTTGGAGATGTAGTTTTAGGGATGAAACTGCGGATTCACCCACATTGACTTATCATCATTTATAATATTGTGTATTAACCTGCGACCCTTACATTGTCTAATGGGCCTTTATTGATCCATATCAACTGGGTGCCAAAGTTTGAAGTTTCTGGGCCTTATGAGATACTTAGGACAGACTCTCTCTGTTGCTTCATGTGGTGCTTCTTAGGTAGAATCCATGGGTATTTTGGTTTTGTAAATTTGCTAATTGCAATCCCCCATTGTGCTAGCACCTCTGACTGGCCTTCCACTCTTCTAGCTATTTCCGCCTGACAAAACTGCACTGTTGTTACCAGGCCTGGGCGTAGCACGTAGAGTTTTGTTACGCGGAACTACGCGAAGTTACAACAAAACTCTGTGGAGTTCCGCAAGTGGCGGAGTGCAGTGCGAACTGCAGTTCACGCTGGTATTCCTGCTGCTCGGGTAGAAATTCTACCCAAGCGGCAGCTCGTGCTAGTGAACTTACCGTTCGCGATCGCAAACTTACCGTTCACGATCGCAAGCGGGGAAGAAACTCTGCTGCACTACGCGAAGTGGAGTTTTCTGCACTCCGCGAGCTCCGTGGAGTGCGGAGTGCAGAAAACTCCACAAACTCCACGAACGGAGCGGAGTTCACCGCCCAGGCCCAGTTGTTACTTCCATCGGATAATCCTTTGTCCTGGGTAATAAGACAATATGTGCCAAGTCTTTAGACTCAATCATGTCTAGCCCTGGAAGCGCCCATAAAATACTAAGCGTATTACTTCTATTTAAAATTTTGAAGAATAAATTAAGGGTGGGCGGAATTTGCATAGTCGCGTTACGCAAATCTTCGCGAAATTGCTAACAAATTCCGCGAGCTCGCAGAAATTCCGCGAAATCGCAGAATTTCTGGTCCCGTCCGTTCGCGATGTGTTTTTGCGTGCTCGCGGGGAAATATATCGCTAACTTGCCCATGCGGTCGCTAATGGGCGCGGCCATCTTGTTTTCACTTGTCCCGCCCGCTCGCGATGGTATTTCCTGTTCCGGGTCGCGTATTGCATGCTCCCGCCCGTTCGCGATAAGGGTTTCCTGTTCGGGAATGCGCATTACGTGTTCGCGACACTTTTTGCGTGCTCGGGGGGAAATATCGCGCAAACTTCCCCATGCGGTCGCAATGGGCGCGGCCATCTTGTTTTTCACTCTATTTCTATGGTTCTGGGCCTGCTTTTCAATCCTCCCTCTATCTTTTCAATCCTTTGTTTCTGTAAACTTTTTTGGGTCTTTTTTGTTTATTATCTATCTCTCTATTTTCCTGCTTCTATATTTTGAGTTTCTCTCTACTTTTTGTGTGTTTTTAACTACTTTTTCACACTTTTTCTATTACCTGCTTTTTCATTTCTTTTACTTACTTTATTTAATTCCTACCTTTTCTTTTCCGTCCCCGCCTACCCAGAACCATGGCAAAGGGCCACAGCCACAGGGCTCAAAGTCGGAGCCAGAGCCGCGACCCCTTCCTTGCGGAAGGCGGCGCCAAAGAGGGGTGCAGGCACGGGCCTTATTCAATGAGGCGGAGGTGGCCGCACTGGTTTTTTTTGTTCAGCGCCACCTCCCCTTAACCCTGGCAGCAGGCGGCAGGCCTGGGTCCGGGTACGGGCTCCGGGAGCGTCGGCAGCGGTGGGGCAAGGTGTGTCGGGCAGTGTTTTGCTGCTCTGGTGTCCGGCGCACCCAGAATCAGCTGACGCACCGGTGGTCCGATATTCTGGACCGGGAGCAGGACCTGCTGGACCTGCTAGGATTGGAGGTCCCGGGGCTTGGTGAGTAGCTATTTAATATTACTACTTTGTGTTCTTCTGCTCTGTGTTATATATTGCGAATATTTTTTTTTTCCGACCAGCAAGAATGCTGCTGCTTACATTGCAGGTAAATTACGTTTAAAAATCTGTGATTGTTATGACACAGGCGCTCGGCGCTACTAATCTTACTTGTTTGCAACTTTGCGCTCGCTTGGCCTGATGATTATGTAAGAGTTTACTTTAGAGAACTTAAGTGATGTAATGCTAGAGAGAGTAGTCCTTCCTTTGTCCTCCTGCCACTAAGAAGGGATAGTGGTGGATTGATAGGTTTAGTTACTTATTAGTTGGTAATTTGTAAGTTGTGTGCGTGACGCATCCTCTGTCACGTCACGTGCTGCTGAGTGATGCTTACCCCAGTCCTTAGCAGAACCTTTGTAGTTTGTTTACTGAGTGTTAATAGGCTTATATCATCACTAGCAGAACATCAGCAGCAACCAGCCAACAATTTGGTGTATGCAAAAATGTATGCATGTGTCCTCCATCTATGCATTTTTGAGGACTAAAATAAATGGAAATGCAGACTTACTGAACAATTGGCCCGTCTGGATTGGAATAGGTGGGCTAGGTCAGGTGGTAGTTAGGCTTGCTAGACGGTCCGTGAATCTCGCAATACTACCAGTCGATCAGATAGGTCAATTTTATTGCAATTTTTGTTACCAAAAATGTTTTTGGTGCCTATTTTAAAATATTTTATTTATTTCACACCAAACTTTAATTTTTGTCTCTTTCTTTATGAAATCTTACATGATCAGCAGCACCCAGGGGCAAGAAGACGGGGTCGCAGGCGGTGGGCCAAGAAGATCTAGAAGATGCCTCCCAGGGACAGGACCGCTCCTCTATCGAGGGCTCTGCTGCTGGCCCCAGTAAGTCCACCAGTGGTTAATATTAATAATTATATTTCCCAAACTTTTCCTGCACCTTATTTTTCCGAACTATTATTTCGGTATCCTAATTCGAATTTTTACAAAATCTTCTTTGCTCTATACTATCTGTTTCTAAATTCTTGTTATCCCTGCCTCTAACTGCGTCTGCTATGACTCTCTGTACTACTACTATTAGTCTGTCTGTAGCTAAGCTTGCCCAGTTGCCCACTCTTTATTTCAAATATTTTAAATAAAACTCATATTCACCAATAGCTATAGCCATTGAGTTTGGGTTGTCCTCTTCTACTACTTCTAGTCTTCTTATTCTTGAGGCTTTTGACAATTCCCACCAAGAAAATGCCAGAATTTTAGATAGGATAGGACATACTACTACTGTTGTAGGGATTCTGCACATACAGAACTTTGCACAAGAAAATAGGACGTTGATGATGGGAGGTTGGACCTTCCTCACACCTCAATCGGAAGCCACCACAATCCCCTGACCGACTAGTTATAGTGTCTCATTACTCCGAAATGCCCCCCCCAAAATACCCAATGAGTAGACAACCCAGACAACATAACACTCCCAACCTCTGTCGCGGAAGCAATGCACACCCTTTGCTCACTCTTGTGTAAGTCCACACCAAATACCACCGAGTCTATGTAAGTTCAAAAGGTTTCTTTTTATTTCCAACTGACAAGCTCTGTATGTTGTATAATGCAGCAGCAACAGCAAAATGTATAAGATTAAAACAATAAACATTGTTACAGTTAGTTAGACTTACAAGTTACTTACAACTACAAGTCCATAGAAGCCAAAAGGCGAGATCATGATAACTGAACAGTGGTGGGAGAACCACCCTCCCCTTGGTAGGAATCTAGTTTATATAAAATTCTAAATGGAGATGTGAGAATTCTGGGGAGCCCTCACCTTAGAAGAACCTAGTACTGGTTACATCATAAGCTCTGCAAAGCTCTGGTTCTTCGTATAAGGGAATCTCCCGTCTGTAATGAGAAAAATGGTGCGCGTTAGTATAGTGCAAGCATTTCTCAGTCGTGCCAAAAAGTGCTGGTTTTTTTATGGATAAAGCAATATGGACTAACACCAGAACTCCATAACAAAGTCGCTTGTTTTTCGACCTTGTACGCAGTGCTCAGACAGTAGCAGTATGAGCTCATGTGGGCTCAAAGGCGTCTTTCACAACAAGCTGCGAGGTAACTTGCGCAAAAATAAAAGACAGAGCTAAAATGGTTGCATGGCTCGGGTAACTTAGCAAAGACTAAAATGACCCTAGGGACCATATAACACTACTAGTGTCTACTCTACTACCTGATTTATACTAGTGATGTATGTTGTATATGTATTATGTATGTATTAACTTTTTTTTTAATTCATGCTAGTGAAAAATAGGGGGAGGTGTATATGGCATCTGAAAAATGTGTAATGTTTTTCTAGGCGTACTACCGACCACCAGTACCGGGGCCAGCGGCGAAGGTGACGCGGCCGCTGAGGGTGCAGGCGATGCGGCAGTTGGAGGAGCTGCAGGGGGTGAGCCAGCAGCAGTGGCGGGCGGTGGTAAGTTATATTCCTAATCCTTACTTATTGACATTACACTCGCTGCAAGGGTGTAATGTATACTGTACTGTTGAGACTTAAGTAAGAAGTTGTTGTGAACGGTTGAAGAAGACACCCTTTACTTAGCAGCATTAGCAATAGCATTAGCGACGGGAGTCTACTGAGTAACCAATGGCCTCTTCTATCGGACTTCAACTCAGCTGTGAAATTTTTATGGAGAAGACTAAAAGTCTGATCAGATGACCTTGATGGATGGGTTGAACGAAAAGGGAAAGAAGGGTGGAAGGAGGAAGGACGGGCGAGATTTTATATTTATGACTGGCAGAGAAGGATACATGGCATGCATGCATAGGTGTGTGATATGAATCAGATGCATGGGTGGTGGAATGCCTGAAACTCCCACAAATGTTCGAGGCCGAGGTAGTGGGAGGATAGATACATACCACAAATGTTACGTACTGTGCTTGCTAGTGCTACTGTGCCACTATGTGTAGAATGTATTTGTCTGACTGCTTTGCTAAGAGTATATTTTACAATAATCTTGTTTTTTCTTCTTGATATAGCTACTCCTTCCAAAGGTAAAGTCAACAGGAAGGAGTTGGCAGCCAAGGCCCGGCGCCGTAAGCTGGAGGCCATACAGGCGGAATACCGGCGGCTGGTTCTTCTAGAGGAGGAGGCGGAGGAGGCGGCAGCAGCTGCAGCCTCCTCCAATGCCCCGGGCCCCAGACACCCCCCTCCAGTGTTACGGCGTCACCGCCTGTCAGCCACCCGCCGCCACACAGCAAGAAGCACTGCTGCCCACCCCCACTGTGGATGCAACTGCTGCGCGCTGAAGCACCGCGTAGCCCACCTGGAGGAGCGCATCCGTGTCCTGGAGAGGCGAGCCCGCTGAGACCCCGTTTATTTATTGCCCCTTTTTTATATCTTATTTTGGTGGGTGGGAATCGGGCGTTGGGTTTTGGACTTTTGGACATTTGTTGGACTTTTTCGTTCCGGGACATGAACATCGGTTGGGGTTAGGGAGAGGGGTGGGTCAGGTGTTGTGGGATTTTTTTACATAGTTTATTTTTGTTAGGGTATTAAATTACATATTTAGACTTTATATACGATGTGGTTAATGTTTTGTGGGTGGGGTTACTTTTTACGTCACACGGTTTCCTTGCTGGTGCAGTGCCACAGCCAGTGTTTGATTTAAATAATTGGCTGAGTTACTAAGACACAAACAGACAGATGCGGTACCCCTCACTGAGGGACTTGTCCTACTAGTACTGTCAGTCTCTCCTCCTAATCTATGCATTCTGCAACTGTACTCAAAGGGGTGTGTGAAATAGAATTAATGAGAAAAAATCTGTTATTAATTATGCCTCCCCCAAACCTCTTCTCTTACCTGTGCTTGATGTTTAACTTGGGCACGGCGATGGCTGCATGGTGGTGATGGTTTTCTTTCCCAACTTGCCATGGTTGAGGTGATAGTAGTAGTAGACACTGGCAGTAGCACTTGCAAATAACAGAAAATGAGACAGTCAGTCACCTGAGAGAGACTGTGGGAGGAGTAGTAGAACGAAGTACAGTACGGAACTTACTGCCAAACAATAATATGCCAAAATACAAGGAAACAATGGTTGTGGGGATAGCCTAGTACATAGAGTTACAAACTCTAGCTGTGTCGAGTCACTCGACTAGGCCTACAGTACACCGTGACTCGACACAAGCGTAACCGTTAGTGCTGTTTCGGAGGATGACAACAAATCCAATCTATGATGGCAATTAATGCTGATGGATTAGGTTCCTTTGGTAAAAAAAATCCCAAATATACTGCTCATAGGAGGGTGGGCAAGCAGAAGAAGATCCGCGCCCTGCCCTGAAAATGCATTTATGTTGCTTTAGCCACATCCGCCCCAGCAAGCGTGTGATAAATTATTGGTGTACATTTAATTTAGTCACAGCTCAATAAGTCACACAGCCCGGGGGAAGAGGGTTAGGGTTTGATGAATGGTTGGGAAGGGGGGTTTTGGGAAAGGTTGACAAAGAAAAACAGTACGCATGGACAACAACAAAACACAATCTGGGCAGACAACCATATCCATAAATCAGTTAAGAGAGAAAAAGGAAATGCATGCATGATGATTGATAACTTGATGGTTAATGATATTACTAACTACTACTACTAGACAATTAGACAGTACAGGGCAGCAGTATATTATGCAATTTGCCTTGCCTGTCTGCCCTCAGAGAGACCCGAATTACATACAGTTTCTGTTCTGTTGTACCGGCCCGGGCTTAAAGATAGCAAAGAAAAGTCAAAAATTGCTGTAGGGATGAATTGAATTATAAGCAGAGAGCAAACATAAGAACAACAACACACAGTAGTAATGATTGAAGACAAAAAAATGAATCGAAATTTAAAAGATGATGAAAGTTGATACTGTTACTGTATGTTATCCTGGTCAAAATGGGGAGTTGCATCTCGGCATTCGTCTTGGTCCTCCATTCCATGGACGCTCCGACCATCAATCTTGGGTGACGCCACTGCCTGCCTGGCACATGTAGATTCATTGGTAAGGTAAGTGAGAGTTGTTTTTCCCAGTGTAGCACAGGGTAAGGGCCGGCCTGTAATTGCAGATGGGAAAACCAAAGGGATATTGAAAAATCAAGTAGAAAAAAAATGCCTAAATTACGGGGAGTGCAACAAGAACACTTTCAGAGGCGGCATGGATTTGGATACATCATGTCTACTCTAGTCTGTTTCCAGCATTAACCTCCAACAACAACAGGACTGAGCAGGCCCACGGCACCCGTGACACATCCTCCATTTAGCGTACCTTTTTGACAGAGGCAGACAAAGCAGATATACAGCAACATAGCATTTTACAAATTAAGTGACTAAATCAATGCCCCGCTGTCAGTCATACCATACCACCACACTCGACTCCACCACTACACAGACATGTAGGTCTGCAGTGGTTGTTGTTGACTGAAACGCACTGAGTTATTCCATCAATCATCTCGGATCGTACTGAGTGACTGGAGTGCGAAGAGATAATGTCACTGTGGTCATCATCATGGTGTGCTGTCCAACTCAGTGTGCAGTAGTGTACAGATTGAGTCCCCTTTCCATATTCAAAATGCAATGGATCGGCCTGCAGTAGAAGTAGAAAATTGTTATTGAAAAACAAGAATGGAAACAAACATTGCATTGAGTTACTTTTAGTGTGTAGATTAGATAATAGTACACAATGAATTACCTTCATGCACTACAAACAACAACAACACAAATCACTCAGTCAGCGTCCAATGCATGTCATCATTCATTACCTGTTCCTTCTCATCTTCAGTTAATGGGCAGTCTGTATCGGCTCGGAAAGGAGGATAGCTATAGTAGTCATCATCATGTTCCACTTCTTTTGGAGAGACTCAACGAGGCAAGATTTTAGTTTTTCTTCGATTATGCTACATCCAATCATCATCTGGCTTGAGGGCAATAGATTTAGGTCGATTCAGGAGGATGGAGGAGCAGGACTCGGAGGAGTGGACTGAAATGCAGAGAGCTGAAACTCATAAGGCAATAAAATACGAAGACGGTGGTGATGGATTTGTTGTGATTTGAAGTTTCCAAACAGAAAGACAGACACAGAAATAGAAGTAAATAAGGAGAACCACAGTAAGAAGTGGAAGCCTAGTTGTCACCGTCAGGGAAGTATAGCTCGTCCTCAAACTCTGGAGGTTCAACCAGAAGTAGGTAATCAGCATCCAACACGCTACTTCCATCACCTGAGCCGCTGTCCTCATCTTCCTGCGTTGATTCATGTATTGTGTAATTCGGTGGTATAAATTGCTGATTCATTTTGATCATGGTTAACCTCTCCACGTTTATGGGTGAGAGACTGGTCCTTTTCACTGTTACAATGGAACCAGCAGCACTGAAAACACGTTCAGAAGAGACACTTGCGATAGGGCAAGCAAGATAGTTTATCGCCAGCCTGCTGAGCACTGGCCATTGGCCCCTTTTGCCATACCAATACCGCAATGGGTTTTGATCAATGTAGACCTCTGTTGGGTCATCCAGGTAGGCCTGGACCATTCGGTCAATGTTCAGGGGTGCTAAACTTAGTGCGGCCTCTTTTGTCTTTGCATCAGCACTGGACCTAGCAAGTCCTTGCTGTAAATACCAATCCTGTGCCGTTTGTACTGGGGCTGATGATCCGGTTCTTGCTGTTGTCGATAGTGTTGGTGACAGCTGTGAACCAAATGCACTGCCCACAGGCTCTGAAGTTGAACTTGACGCAGGATGCCCTGCTGCAGTACTTGATGTGGGTTTGAGGCCTTTAATTACCAGCCGTTCATTTTCCAATGTACTGGCTGCCTCAGCTATCCAAGTTTTGTACCGGGCAACATCCACTTCTGAAAAAGGGAGTAATGTCTTACTGTGCAGTGCCGATTTGTACCGTGGATCCAGAATTGTGGCACAAATGTAATGTTGTTGTGACAGAATCTTATTTTGCACCCTTGCATTTTCACTTAAGCGACATAATAAGCTCTCCGCCAACTGATATGCTTCTTTTTTTTCCTCCACACCTATGTACGCTTCACACACCCTCTTCAGCTCTTGCTCTAGCATGTGCAACAATGGGATAGCTTGGCCCATAGTACAGTCCTCCTTGCTGACTTCACGTGTGAAGACCTCGAAAGGAAGAAGCATCTCCGTAAGAGATTTAACTAGGCACCATTGGTCCATCTGAAGGGTCATGCCTTTCACAGCAGCATCCGCCCTTTGCATGACATATTCATTGATTGGTCTGTACTGCTCAAACAGACGGTCAAGCATGTAATACGTTGAGTTCCAACGTGTTGCCACCTCCTGGATCAGTGCTTTGACTGGCATTCTATAGTCACGTTGAATGATCCTTGTAGGAGAGTAGGATCTGCTTCACATGGGTACCCCCACTTTTTGCTGATGCTTCACTGGTTTTCGACATTAGTCTGGCTGGGGCCCTGCTATTCAGAACCCCAGCCTAGCTGTTTCCTCTTTAAAAGGGTCTCCATATGCCTTAGGCACATCACTGATTGGGATCTGGAGAGCCCTTATAAGTCCCTAGTATATGGTATACTATGTACCAAGGGCATAGGTACCTCAGAGGCCTGCCAGGGGCTGCAGCATATATTATGCCACCCCTGGGAGGCCATCCAAACTGACACCACAGGTCTGCTACTGCAGCCTGGGTAAGGTGGTGCATGCACCCCTTCCTGTGGTATAGGTTACCTATATCACTAAAAGCATACACACATATAAACCTATAAGTCACTCCTAAGGCAGGCCTTATCAATCCTAAAGGCAGAGTGCATGGTTCCTATGTGAGAGGGTGCCCCTGCATGAGCAGGGCCCCTCTGCAGCGTTCGGAGACCATCTCTGATGCTGTTTGTAGTGCAGCCTGACCATATACTCTTAAGCGCATTATATCCTCGCGGTAAAATGCTAACTTTGGAATGGCTGCACCTAAACATGTCGTGTTTGGTGTCAAACATCTTGGAATACTACCCCCCCGCCAATCCTGGCAGCGGGGGTAGCATTCCACCCTTCTAGAGGGAAAGGCATGTTAACTCTGACGAGTCCGGTAACTTCTTTCCAGAGCCCTGGCATCACAAAATGGATGCTGCTGCCACAGACACGAGTCTGGCCTCCTGCTGCTGGACGAAACTCCGGCAGGGGAGGCCTGGACAATAGGTTTCCTGTCCCAGGGAGGTGTGACCACCTCCCCAGACAGGACAATGTGTATTGGGGCTGGGCGGGAGCACTTTCGGGTGCTTTGAAGTCCTGCACTGGGGGCACATTTGGTGTCCCTGTGCATACCCCAGTTCAAACCGGATCAGGGGCTCGCAGCCCCTGCTTTGGCGCGAACTGGACAAAGGGAAAGGGGTGTAGCCACCCCTCTGCCCTGACCCACCCATAGGTGGGGCCACAGAGTAGTCCATCCCTATTTTTAGAATAAAGGTAGGCACCCAGTCCTTAGGACTTTAGATTATACCTGGACGAAACTCTGACACGGAATCCTGGACCTTCGACGCTCTACGACAAGATTAGAGGACTGAAGAATCTCCCTTGGGGTCAAGGAGTGACTCCCCTGCTTGGCAGGCACCAAAGAAGCATCTGTCCGGTTCGCATTACTGAAGCTCCCGTCGGACGCCGAAGTCATCGCATCACCAGAGGTGGATTCTCAGACTTCCCGAGGCTACCCTGAGTCCCCAGCAAAGCTGAGGCCCGTGGCTATCGTGGGTGACTTGAGACCGTGACCCCTGGACACCAAGCACACTTGCAAGTGCACCATCTTCTGGGTCTCCCAAGAAGTCGTGCTTTGGGCTCCGAGTAGCCCTAGCCTCCAGCACCACCTGCACCGAAGATCACTGGCCTCCACTCCACGAGTGTCCTGTAAGCCAGCTCCACGTGCGGCATCACGAGGCTCCTTCGCGGTCGCTAGCCCGTTGGCTAGTAGCCCTTAACGAAGGCCAATCTTTTCTTTACTTGGCATCCTGGTTGCTCCAGGCCTGCCCTCACTTACCTTTGCTGGGTGAGTTCCCCAGACCTTGCTGGTCTGCATCATCGACGATCTACATCTTACTCGAGACTTGCCGTTGCCAAGGCTTGTTGGGTCCAATCCGGTCGCCGACACCTCAGCACTCAATAGACATCGAGCAACAGCCCGAATCCTGCTCCTGGTTGCCGACAACGCCTCCCAGACCTCGTGGCTGAAGAGTCAAGATGACTGTCACCGCACCTGAAGCACTCGACATCGGTGGGCATCTGTCCATCGCCTTCCTGGTCACTGGCTAGTGACCCAGACTCTGTCCCCTCTGCTTTCAGGTTCTTCAGAACTCCGATCCACTCTTGGATCCACCCAGACACTTTTCTCCTGGTCGCCAGCAGCACTTTGCAGCAGATCGCCATACGAAACGACGACGAAACCCGACCCCGAAAGGCACCTATGCACCCGGCTTCCCTGGGTGAGGTAACATGAGTACTCCGGTGCTCCCGTGGGTAGAGACTCTTCAAAGTCCTAGATCTCAAAGGGTTTTGTCCTAGTCCTCTTTTAAGTGTCCCTTTCCTCTATTTTCCCGATCCTGACTTTCTCCATAGAAGTTAACGGCGTATCGCGGTTGTGTATTTACACTGCACGCGTCTCCCGTGGGTCCCCTGTGTCACTACCTTGGGTGGTTCCTTGTGGTCCAAGCACTTCTAGAGGCTCTAGGCCTAGTGTCTAGTTCAGTCGTGGTTCGCATACCACTTTATTGGTATATGGTTTGGTACGCCCCTAGGGCCCAAACGTGTATTTGTGCTATTACTGTGATTTAAGATCTTATAACCAATGTACTTCGAACTCTAGCCTCATAAAGAGACTAGAGGGTGTGTTTAGTAATAAATACATATATTTTGAATATATACCTGGTGTGGTGCTCTTTCATTTGGTCACTCAAGAGATTATAGACTGGTAAAACAAGCTGCTTTACATTCCTTCAAGACTTAGCCTGAAGGCTGCTCTCCATAGCTACCACTAGGATAGCTTTCAATAAGGTTGTCTTTAACCTACCTACCACAAGAGTCGATTTGGACTGGTGCAAGGTGCCCACTATAATTAGTGGACAGCATATGCCAGGCCAACTTCTCACATTGGTGGCAGCTGTGGGATTCCAGCTTGCTATTGTTTTACCAGATAATCTCAATTGAATTGATCAACTGAAAACCACTAAAGGTACCTAAGGTACATATAATTTAAGCTTAGAATAACAGTAAGTTCTACTGAACTTAGAGTTGTGTGTTAAGGGATAGCACAACCCTTTCTACAACTCAAGAGAGTTTAGTAGGCCACACTAGAGTAGGTAGTGCATACACCACACCACACTAGTAATGTCTTTAAAAGCAGGATCCAAAGATTCCTTGCAGGAAGCCATTGAGCTTCCACCCTCCAAGTATGATACACTCCAATTCTTGGAATTGAGAGCTTTATGTAACGTGAGGACAGCATATGCCAGGCCAACTTCTCACAATCCTCAGCTGCTTCCGGGCTTTAAAAGAATGGCTGAAATGCGTGCATATTCTGTGGCAGGTGGTCAGTAAGTTGCTGACTATGTGTTCTTTTTTCAGAAAGTCTTGAACTATAATGTTAATGCAGTGCGCCAAACACGGGACCCTGAAATACTTACCAAGCGTCATGGCCTTAAGTATATTACTGCCATTATCCGTGGCAACAAAACCAATGTGAAGCCCTCTGGGCGCAGCCATTCAAAGACCTTGTTGTTAAACTCTTCCAAAATGTTTTCAGCAGTATGAGATTTCTCCATGGCGAACATGGCTATAGTTGCATGTTTCCGAGAAGCATTAAAAATTGCAGCTGTGTCAACAGCACCTACTTCAGATAGCTTGTCTCTAACCCCCACAAAAGAGACCCAGTGTGCAGTGATGCACATGTAATCAGTGGCTTGGCAACTGGTCCACATGTCTGTTGTCAGGTGGATTTTGTGAACAGCACTCTGCTACAAAGCTTGTCCAACCAATTCCAGCACATCGTGATGTAGTGCTGGAACAGCAACTCGGGCAAAATAGGACCGGCTGGGAACCTTCCATTTAGGGCAGATGGCTGACACAAATTCAAGGAAACCCACCCCTTCCACAAATGAAAAAGGAGAAGGTCCAGCGCTAACATTTTAGCCAGCTTCGCATTGTACAACCGTGCCGTTGGGTGGTTGCGTTGGTACTGCCCCTCCGACCTAAGCATGCTGTCAATGGTAGGCTGGAATATTTTCCTTAGTGGTGCACCTTTCTTCTTGAACCCAGCTAGGCTCGACGACGCTGCACTTTTGCTCATTGCAGTGCCCGGTTGCCTTGGTGTCTCATGTTGACTCTTACTACTGTGCCACTGAGATGTTGCTGAGGATGTGGGCGTTACCAGTACACTGCTGGGGGTAGGGCTAGAAATGTCTCCCTCTTGTTGACCTTCCACCGCGATCATATCTTCCCCTACTTCTTCATCCCCAACAACAGCAATGGGTCCAGTTTTACTTTTATCTAGGTGAAGTAGGTGAGCCTCCCACCTGATAGTGTGGTGTTTTTTGAGATGACTTGTTTGTCCTCCGGTACCATAGTTTGTACCAAGCTTACCCCGCCTAACAGCCTGCCGACAAAATGAGCATATAGCAATGTTCTCCTCCTTACTGCTAACCGAAAAGAAGTCCCAAACTGGGGAGGAGAACTTTCTGGAGCTGCTGGAGGTGCCACTTTCAATACCAGATGAAATGGAGGGTGTGCATGGAATTTGACTCTGTGCACTTACATTACCACCACCTACTGAGGTGGTGGTTGAGCTTGATGTAGGTCCCTGCCGGGCCTTTGCAAAGGCAAATATGGAAGCTGGAGGTCGTGTTGGCGTTACCTGTGTTGGTGGTATCCGTGCTACATCCCTCGCAGCGATTTGGGATAGTCTAATAATGTTGGTCTCCATCTCCGCAGAGCCCAGGAGTGATGTTTGTGATGACTGGCTCTTCATCATCATCACCCCCTCGTCTACATCTACCTCCATAACTGTAAGGCTTTCTGGAACCTTCCTTTTCACTAGCCTTGTCTTGTGGTGTGCATCACTCTCAGGCTGAGCTGGTGGCTTCCAAGTGGCATCTAGATCATCAGAAGCGGGGCTTGAAGAAGAAGTTGATGTACTAACCCTCCTTTTCCTTGCTGGGGGTATGGAAGACACTGGATCTTCTGGAACAGTGGCTTGCTCCTCTTCGTCTGCAAAAGCTCGATTTCCTGAACTGCCCCTACTTCAGGTGGAACAGCTACTATTGTGGGCTGTGGTTCCGGCTGTGGTTCCGGCTGCGGCTGTGGTTCCGGCTGTGGTTGCGGTTCCGGCTGTGGTTGCGGTTCCGGCTGCGGCTGGGGTTGCGGCTGTGGTTGCAGTTCCAGCTGCGGTTCGGGATGCAGCTGGGGTTGCCCACTTATCTGCTGAGTTTGCGCCTGCGAGTGCGTGGATTGGGTACTACTTTGCGATAATGACATTTCAACATCACTGGTCGTTAGTAGACTGGCTACCTCTACCACAGTCATGGGCCTTGGGCCTAGGTTGCTGGGGTGGGCCCACTGATGCAGAGGTGCTGCTCCCAGCTTGGTCCCCGCTGGACACCGCTGCTGCAGGCGTAAGTTTTGTTTTACCAAAAAACACATCGGCCGGCACACCAGTCTTGGCAAGTGCCACTTCCTTCTTCTGTCCCTTCTTCTCACTGGCAACTTTCTTGCTACTGGAGGACCTGGTACCTTTCTTTGGGGCCATCTTCTTCAGATGTCAGCAGGACGCAGGTGCACAAGTTGCAGAGATGTCTGTGGTCACACGTGGACGTGACGCGCAGCAGGACTTCAGCCTGGCAGTACAACGGGTGATGATGATGATGACACCTCCTCCTCTGTCTTTTTGTGCACCTAAAAGCAAAGAAGCCAGGAGAAGAACATCAGTGAAATGTTGCATTTGTTGTTGTGGTTCAATTACTAGTAGTACAAACAAACAAATAAAAGATATAAATTAGTGTAGCCATTTGTGAGACTGTCAACAAGGGCTTTCATGGTATACTGTGTACACTGTCAGGAAGGATAGGAAAGAAGAGGAACAACAACCAAAATACAAATGTAATAGAAGTGGACCCTGTTTGGCATTAAATTATTTGCTCATCACATCATTCAGGGAGCTGCAGCTGGCAAAGGGGATGGATGCAAGCAGTAAGCCAAGAGGAAAACCATGCAGGCCTAAATGGCAAAAGCAGCACACTTATAACTCCCACCAGAAATGGCCACCAGCCACATGGACACTCACAAATCACAAGCAACAAGCATGAGGCCTGGAAAACAATGTACTGAAACAGGCCTACGATAGCCAGGCAAAGGCTGCATGGTAAACCACACTGCTTTGCCTGTAATGCAATAAAATGCAAAAACGAAAATACACAGGGCTAAACAAGGCCTGCAACACACCACACACAACTAAGGCATGTAACACACCCCAAAAAACTGAAATACACCCAAAAAATAAATCCACATTTTGCAATTCAATGCCATCCATGTGCCCTAAATGATGTTTAAATTCAACAGAACACACAAACAGTTCTTTTATGCACCCCTGACTATCTCTGGGCCCACTGGATGGAAGGCCTGTTGGCAGATTAGGCTACAAGCGTGCAGGCCTATGGCAAAAGCACACTGCCTGGCTTCAAAATGGCCGCCAGCCTCATGGCCAGGCCCACAACAACAAGAAACTGAAGACAGACAATGCAGGCCTATGGCAAAAGCACACTGCCTGGCTTCAAAATGGCCGCCAGCCTCATGGCCAGGCCCACAACAACAAGAAACTGAAGACAGACAATGCAGGCCTATGGCAAAAAGCACACTACCTGGCTTCAAAATGGCCGCCAGCCTCATGGCCAGGCCCACAACAACAAGAAACTAAAGACAGACAATGCAGGCCTATGGCAAAAAACACACTGCCTGGCTTCAAAATGGCCGCCAGCCTCATGGCCAGGCCCACAACAACAAGAAGCCTAGGCCACAAAGGAAACACATGCAGGCCTATATGGCAAAAGCAGCACACTTATAACTCCCACCAGAAATGGCCACCAGCCACATGGACACTCACAAATCACAAGCCACAAGCATGAGGCCTGGAAAACAATGTACTGAAAACAGGCCTACGATAGCCAGGCAAAGGCTGCATGGTAAACCACACTGCTTTGCCTGTAATGCAATAAAATGCAAAAACGAAAATACACAGGGATAAACAAGGCCTGCAACACACCACACACAACTAAGGCATGTAACACACCCCAAAAAACTGAAATACACCCAAAAAATAAATCCACATTTTGCAATTCAATCCAATGCCATCCATGTGCCCTAAATGATGTTTAAATTCAACAGAACACACAAACAGTTCTTTTATGCACCCCTGACTACCTCTGGGCCCACTGGATAGAAGGCCTGTTGGCAGATTAGGCTACAAGCTTGCAGGCCTATGGCAAAAACTAAAGCACACTGCCTGGCTTCAAAATGGCCGCCAGCCTCATGGCCAGGCCCACAACAACAAGAAACTGAAGACAGACAATGCAGGCCTATGGCAAAAAGCACACTACCTGGCTTCAAAATGGCCGCCAGCCTCATGGCCAGGCCCACAACAACAAGAAACTGAAGACAGACAATGCAGGCCTATGGCAAAAGCACACTGCCTGGCTTCAAAATGGCCGCCAGCCTCATGGCCAGGCCCACAACAACAAGAAACTGAAGACAGACAATGCAGGCCTATGGAAAAAAAGTACACTACCTGGCTTCAAAATGGCCGCCAGCCTCACGGCCAGGCCCACAACAACAAGAAACTGAAGACAGACAATGCAGGCCTATGGCAAAAGCACACTGCCTGGCTTCAAAATGGCCGCCAGCCTCATGGCCAGGCCCACAACAACAAGAAACTGAAGACAGACAATGCAGGCCTATGGAAAAAAAGCACACTACCTGGCTTCAAAATGGCCGCCAGCCTCATGGCCAGGCCCACAACAACAAGAAACTGAAGACAGACAATGCAGGCCTATGGCAAAAAGCACACTGCCTGGCTTCAAAATGGCCACCAGCCTCATGGCCAGGCCCACAACAACAAGAAGCCTAGGTCACAAAGGAAACACATGCAGGCCTATATGGCAAAAAAAGCAGCACACTTATAACTCCCACCAGAAATGGCTACCAGCCACATGGACACTCACAAATCACAAGCAACAAGCAGGAGGCCTGGAAAACAATGTACTGAAAACAGACCTATAATAGCCAGGCAAAGGCTGCATGGTAAACAACACTGCTTTGCCTGTAATGCAATAAAATGCAAAAACGAAAATCCACAGGGCTAAACAAGGCCTGCAGCACACCACACACAACTAAGGCATGTATTTAGCACACAGCCCAAAAACTGAAATACACCCAAAAATACACATTTTGCAATTCAATCCAATGCCATCCATGCCCCCTAAATGATGTTTGAAATTAAAAAATACATCACACAGCAAAGGAACAGTTGTTTCATCATGTTTCATCATGCACCCACCCATGACTAGCTCTGGGCCTACTGGCTACAGTGGCTACCCACCACTATATTTATTTTTAAAAATGATGAAAAGTACAAAAATTGTAATTGCAGCAACTGCAATGACCCAATCAAACAACACCAACTTACTTGTAAAATCTCAAATCCAAAAATCCTCAAATCCAATGATAATGATGCAGCAGACACAAAGAGTGATCCTTCCAGCTCAAATCCAAGTGAAAAATGAACAGGAGATGGAGAAAGCACTGGGAGGAGCCTGCTGGAAAGGAACAGGAAGTAGTAGACTCTGTGGCACTTCCTCCCTCTCCCCCCAAAAAATTGACAAAAAGGACACCCAAATATCAATCTGAGTTTTTTTTTCATGCAAATCATCAGTTTATAGAAGGTTTTATGCTGCTCGCGATATTATTCTTCTCCAGATTGAAAATTTTGCGTGTTCGGGATCGCAGGTTTACAAAGATTCCGCCGGAAATCCGATGGCGAGCTCGAATGACGTGTTCGCGATCGCAATCTCTCTCGTGGTGCACGATGGCGCGACGAATGACGTGTTCGCGATCGCACACTCTCGCGCTGTCCGATGGCGCGGCGAATGACGTGTTCGCGATCGCAAACTCTCGCGGGATCGCGCGGCCAGCTACCGAAATCTCGTGGCGCACGCGAACGAATAGGAAAACCCGTCGGCAAACGCAGGAATCCCGGTAAGTCATAATCGCGCGCGCTAGAATGCATTTTTAAAGCGCGAACAAGAAAATAATTCCTCTACGCCGCGGATCACGGAATTGTTGGCAATTCCGCGTTCTCCGCGGAACGCGAAATTGCCTAAATTCCGCAAATTCCGCGAGCGGAGCGGAATTCAATGCCCAGGGTTAGAATGAATAGAGCTGTATTGCTTTCCAAAAGTGCACAAAGTTTACGTGAGTGTTGGTGTTATTTAGTAGGATTTGGCTGTATTTATAGCCCACTTCATGTTATTAACCAATGAGATAATGCTTTTCGTACTCATTGTATTTGTTATCTAGTATTCTATTTATTTTCTTAGTCATGTGAGCATAAATCTGTGTTTAGTAATATTGGACTGCGTTTGTAGCCCATTTTTTGTAAATAACCAATCATAAAATACTTAAGTTCTTTATTGTATTAATTACCTCATTTTCTATTGGTCATCTTATCACGTGAGCAGAAATGGGTGTTTGACATTTCTTTGTAATACTTGTGAAAAATTATTGCTGCGGTCTAGTTTATTTGGTGAGCTTATTTTGTTGTTTTGGTTCAAAATGAAGTTTTTAATGAAATGTAGTTTTATAATGGCCAATCATCTAACTTTTTATATATTTCTTTGTCTGCCTCTATCTTCTTCATTGCTCTATGTCAGTGCATACCCAAGATCGTTTGTGTAAGCCTTGTTGGACACAGTTTAATTTTTTGTGTCAGAAAGCATGCCAAGAAAGAAGAATTTGAAGCTTATTTAGGCTTGAAAGGTTTGGAAATATCATGGATTGTTGAAAGTGGTTTGAGATGGAATCAGCTACTCCCTCTACCTTTGTCTGTTAGTCCGTATGAGCATCCCCACCTTATGGTTACCCACTGTGGTGGTAATGATGTAGGTCACATAACTGGAGTGAGACTAGAAATTGAGATCAAGTAGACATTTTCCACCTTAATGTTTATGTTTCCAAACACACATTTTGTCTCCTCCAACATTGGAAGAGGTCGAGTGTAAATGCTGCAAAGTTTGAAAAGGCTCAAAGACATGTTAATAAGACAGTGTGAGCAGTTCTCCATTTATCATCTGGATATCAAATATTCATATGAAGCACTATTTTATCATGATGGCATCAATTTTACAACCAATGGAAACTATCTTTCCTTTCAAACCTCAAAACTTGCTTCACAACCATATTAAATTTATTTTTTTAAACAAACATTTATGAGCCACCCTATATTATGCCTAATGTACTTTTTTATATAAAATTATTTTTTATGTGTTTTTTATGAACCACAGTACTTCTTAGAAAGTTTTGCAGTACTACTGTGTTCTTCTGTAAACTTTAAAAAAAAAAATATATATATATATATATATCAATAAAACTACTATTCCTTACCTCTCAGAGTATCCTAAAAATGCAAATTCCTTACTGTACATTAAATCACCCTTTTTGACCTACATTTTACATTTAAGCACAGCCAAAATGTGGACTAAACAAGATGACTGCCATTTCATTTTCTTAAGGCTTTCTTTAACCAATTATGTTGTGTTTTGTCATAGCCATGTACCACAGAAGTATCGGGGAACTACCGCGGTATACTGCAGCTTAATATATCACTAACTCTTTGTGCCTTATAACTTAAACATTACTGAAACAATTCACTTCAAATCCAAAAAAGGATCCTTTCCAACCCATCAACCTTTTTCCTGGTAAATCTCATTTAAATCTGTTCAGTTGTTTGGCCTTTATATCTGTCTAAAAAGTCTATGAAAAGCCTACAGAAAATGCACAAGTAGAAAAATTGTTTTGGGACCCCTTTTTTTCTTTGCACCCCTTATTTAATCACCACAAAACTCATCAGTTCATGTAAAATAAGCAATAAGTCTGCATGGTTTTGTGGACATTCGTCAAATGATGGCAAAGTTATTACAAAGTAAAAATATGTATTAGCCATGCCACGTTTCATGAACATTCATCCAGTGGAAAAAAAAGTTAAAGGGGGTAAAAGAAAGCTCCCAACCAAACTTCACAGGAAAGTAGAATTTCAACCAGAAAGCATGAATTTTTGTGATCCAGTGTAAATCTGTGTCTTAGTATTGAAATATTTGTGTTTAATAAAAGGGGTCAGCTCTTAAATGTGCTGGAAAAAACACAATTAAAGGAAAGTTATGGTTCAGGTAGCACACACTTTCCCAAGAGAAAAAAAACTAAGACATTTGCAGAAGACCCCTAATTAAAATGGTATTGTGGTTACCAATTAAAATCGAAAAAAACTCTAAAAATCATAATTTATGGCCCTTGAACCACTCATGGACTCTCAATTAACTTTTGAACGAAGTCCTGTGCACTGCTCCAAATTAGGAATGGGGCTCAGGAGTGGGTGTTAGCTGGCCTGGTCTTCCATTGCCAGCAGAATGCACGGGGTCACGAGGAATACGTCATCTTTCACCCCCTCCTGCAGACTGTTTTGAATTTGGAACAGAATACAAAATTGGGTGTCTTGACTCCCCCTCATACACCCTTCCCCAAAATGGAAACAGGGAGCAGGAGTGGGCGTCAGCTTAGAACCCACTTCTCCATTTGTTTAGCCTCCCCCACCATTGGAAATGGTGAAGAGGTACCAGAGCAAAAGAACACGCTCCCCCCACCCTTGGCCAAAGCTGGAGTAGTATTTAAAGCTTACACCTCCCCACCCTTATGTAAGGTGGGATCTCCCATTCCTGGCAGTTTTATAGTAAACTCCTTCTTATTTTTTATCAATATCTTTTGAAGTTTTAAAATTAGATAGAGCTTGGGGATTGATGGGCATAACAGAAACACATACCAATCCTCAGGCTCAATTTACTTTAGTTATTGAACTTTGGAGATATTGAAAAAAAAATTACAGATTGATCCACCCACAGGAACTACAAGGGGCTACAGAGGGGCTGCAAAGGGGTTAAAGGGCAAGCAAAGGGTTCTGCAGGGGCAATGCTGGTTGGCACATTTTAAGCAGGAGGCAGGGGCACAAAGGGCAGATGGTTAGGGGGTAAGGAACACACAGGCATTCAGGGGGTCCAAGGAATGGTGGTTCACAGGACCTGCTGGGAAAGCAGAGGAAGACAGAAGATCTTCATGGAGGCAGGAGTCATAGAGGAGATTTGGGGGCAGACACAGTGGTGGGAGAAGGAGAAAGACACAAAAAGGAGGGATAGGGGCACACAGAGCAGCTGCAGGTCGGTCAGAACGGCACACAAAGAGTCATCAGGAAAGGGCAGGGTGGCAGACAGGGGCTACAGGGGTGCACAAAGGGTTGCAGGGAGCTAGGAGCACGTAGAGAGGAATCAGAGAAAACACAGAGAGTCTGCAAGGCCATGGAGACAGACAAGTGCTGCAGCAGTAGTGGACAACACAAAGAGATGCAGTGAGGCAGAAAGGTTGTAGAGGGCAAGGCAGGGGGGCATGTAGATATCAACACACACCATCAGAGGCCAACACAAGCAACATCTTTGGTAAACACAACTTAGCATAACCAACACAGCAACCATCATAGAAAACCCATCCATCATCATACAGCCATAACATTAACACTATGTTCCTATATCCCAACCAACATATGTTCACACAACTAGCATCATAAGCCCACACATCCATTGTCATATATCCACACAACCAGTGCAGCATTATGTGTGTCATGGTGAAGCATATTAGCCGCAAATTACCCCAGTTGGGAAAAGGGTGCATTAACGGGTGCAATCTAATTGTCTCTCATGCTTGTCTTTTAATTTTTAGCCCCCCCTGCTGTTAGGTAAGGTGAGGGAGAGATGCTAATTTCCACCTTTCCTTTGAGCAAGCATTTGTGACACTTGGAACCCCCCTTGCCCTTGTACAAAGGGGAATGGGTTTTGATTTATTTGCCACTCTTGCCCATTGGCAAGATGAGAGAGGGAGGGGCTAATTTCCCCCATCGAGATTAGAGAACCAAAGCAGTGTTTGCATGTATTGCTCCCACCCTTGTACTGTATTGTATTGTATTGTGATTGCATTTATATACCACCTATGACCGCTTATGAGGCATTGAAGTGCTCTATGGCGAGAAGCACACTTTGGCTTGGGTAAAATGAGAGGTGTGCTGATTTCTCCCTCATGTTTAGATGCAATGGGGATCTGAATTATTTCCTCCCCTTCCCTTGACTAAGGTGAGAGGGCATTTTTCTCCACCCTTGAGCAAGGCGAGGAGGGGAGAGTGCTATCTCCCTTGCGTTTGGGCAAGGCAAAAGATGATTCATGTAAACCCAACTCACTCTTTGTCAAGGAGAGGTATGGAGGAGCACCTATCAGAGACATTATCGCTTTTCCTGTGCAACTTTGAATTACCTCCCTGGGGCCAAGTAGAAGGGCATGGGTAGCATTCTGTCCTCCCTGGAACTTAGTAAAGACAACAGGAGGTCCTGACTTCCCCCTTGGAAAACCAAAGAGGTTGTGACTCATGAAACTAATTAGCTGGGTCACTTAAAAAAGAATTCACATAATCATTGCACAGGAAAGAAACAAATATTCATCAAGACACACCAGAGAGAAAGACACAATAGCTGTATTCTGTAGAAAAAATCATATTTATATTCTCTTCTCATGAAAATAGCTAAATCAATAAAACATATGAAGGTATATCAATAGACGGTCGCTCTAGGAAAGAGTGCAAAGAAAAAGTGCTCATATGTGAAGTGAGTAAGAGAAAGGGTAATTCAAGGAGAAACAGTTGGAGAACACAGTATCATAATTTTTCACAGTGGACACTGGTTGAAAACAATAAACCAGCGTGTATGGGCCTGTCTACAAAATAGTTTTTATTCTATTCTTCCATGTTTATTTCACAGAATGATGCTGGCATACTCAGAATGCATCATTCAATTTCAGGGAGGGCTAATACAACGTAATAAAGGCCCTAGGGTGGGGGGTGTTGATGTTTTGACATGACTTGAGGCATAGAGGGAGACTTAAGACCTCCACTTGTGGGACTTCATCAGGCCAATAGGGTATATGTAGGCTTTCCTGTTTTCAGTTGCTTTTTTTGGTAAATTCTGGTGGTTTTTTTCCAGTGTTTTCAAGTGATTTCCATACCTTAAAAAACAGTGATTATCAATGGTTACACATTTTCGTGCGATTAAAAACAACAGAAACAGTGTTTTTCCAGTGTTTATGGAATTTTTTGCTTTTATTATTGCTTGCTTTCTGTACTGATAGTGATGGTATATAGACAGTGTACGTACAGTGTATATGAGGACCAAATACATTTTTACAAATACAAAGTTATCGTAGTACACCATACAATACTTCTTCAGTGAGTCTTTGGTCATGCACACTCGCTCTTTCCTTCCCATGTGAACATTTATCTGTGAAAAGGCCCTCTCAACATTGGCACTTGAAACAGGCAACACCAAAACAGCCAGTACACAATTTGCTAACTCTGGCCACTGACATAGCTTTCCATGCCAATACTGGTGCATCTGAAGATTGTGATTCTCTGCGACAAGTTCTGCAACATATGCGTTGAACTGGGCACATATGCCCTCAGAGTTATTGAAGTGGTCAAAAATGAGGCAGCACTTTTGAAACTCCAGAGAAAATGTCTCTTTATGGAAGGGATCTATAACTTGTGCAGAGTACCACGGTGAGGCTTCATTGACTTCAAATGCCATGGTTGGTGAAGGGCTATTTCTCATACACTGTAAAATAAAAGTTCCTGAATTGCTCCTCAACATTTCTTTGCTTACCAAGTGGCAAGCACTCTAACATGGAACATGTTGCAGTGCCAAAGTCACTAAAAGTGTCGCCCAGCCTACTCTCAAGGAGATGTTTCACATCTACACCAATTATGCTGAACACTTGGTAGACAAGGGTGTTTTTAGACTCTAGTTTTTTTATTATGTCCACTACAGCAGTCATGCTTTCCTGTAAAAATCTAAGAATGCAGTAGAGTGTACTTTTTTTTCAAATCACTATCACTATGTGACCAAAGATCCTCACATTTCTTGCCTTTGGCATCATCACTCAGCAAAAGTTCTGTAAACGGTTGCCACATGGATAATATAGTATTCATGGCCTCTAGGACTGAGAACCACCAGCTAAGTGACACAGTTAGGATGACTCTTTCTTTGATGCCACACAAAGCACAAAATGAGAAATATTTGCTTTTAGTTTCCGCGCATAACAAAACAGTGCACCAGAATGGACTAAAAAGTCAATAGCATTCTTCATTAACTCTGAAGATTGTAAAGATGCTTTCAGCATACCATCTAACAAGTGGCAAGGATCTCTTACAGGGAAGCACTTCAGGTCAGGCATCGATTTTGACAGGTCATCACACACCTTTTTCATATAGGTAGCTGAATCACTGTAAATACAAACAATATCACTCCAATCTTTGTTGAACTTGGTAAGAACTTTTTGCAGCAGCATTTCAAGTGACACAGCGTTCCTTGTTTTCCAAAAGTCTGGTGTCATGTTTTCACCAGTATCCCAGATGCTTTGTGACTGCACTCTTTTCACATATACCTGTCACTATACCTTGCATTGAATGTTTAAAGCCTGGGGTGTTTAGGAATTCACCTACTATCAATACTGACTCACTAGAAAAGGGGGCTGTCGTATCAAGGGCTTTTACCCATTCTCTGTGGGTAAATGTGATGGTACATATTGGGAAAGATTCTTATGAAATCTAAATTTTTCCTATCAGTGAAAGACTCAAACGTAGCCAAAAAATCAAATATGATTTTGATATTTCCTGATTCTCTACAGTTTAAAAAATTTATAACAACACCTAACACATGCTTCTAACCCCTGTCAAGACTGATTTGCATATAGCTGGCTCTGGACTGAGGTGGCGAAGTGGGCTAAAGAACGATGATGGATTCAACCCAGATCTGTGACTGGGGGTGAGTGTCTGAAAAGTTTCAGCGCTCCGTCCATCAGCTCCTTGTGTTTGCCTTGTTCGCTCTAAGTTGTTAGGGTATGCCCAGATGTGGGTCCCTTCCTCACTTTGCCACTGGATTCAAGCTAGCCTAGCTGATGAGGGGTGTTACCCCGAAACAGGTCCAAGGATGCTTGTTTCCGGTTCAGGGAAGACCTGGCTTGGCGCTTCGGCCTGGGCTGTTCCCATGAGGCACAGGGTCGAGACTGATTTGCATATACCTGGGTCTGAACTGAGGTGACAAAGTGGGCTAAAGAACGAAGATGGATTCAACCCAGATCTGTGACTGGGGGTGAGTGTCTGAAAAGTTTCAGCGCTCTGTCCATCATCTCCTTGTGTTTGCGTTAATTGTACTGAAGCATCCACACACTTCGTACATGTTAAAATGTTATGACTTTCTCAATTATATTTTCTGGTTTCGTTTTCTCCCCTATGCAAAGGTGCTTATAAGTAACAATGACAGAAAAACTGTGATATCATAAATTAAAGCATCTATTTCGTATTGAAATATGGAGGCCGTCCGCTGCATCCATTTATTTGAAAAGGCCTGGAATATCAGGTTACTAATATGAAATTTAAGACCTAATCCTGAAATATACAGTAAGGATTTATCAAGATTCCATGTGATATCTTTTTATTGTTTACCCTGTACAGCAGTTGTGTTAGGGTTGTGAGTCAATTGGATGCAGCCACTTTTCAGGCCAAACACAGACAAAGACACTTTTCCTCAGATGAGGGAATAGATTTCTGAGGCTAAAGTTTTCATTTTGCAGGACCGTTAGCTCATCACGTTTTTCTTTTCACCATGGCCATGAAAATTAGTGAGCATGAAAATGCTGATTGAGCTGTTCGGAAGTTGTTACAAATAGAAAATGGACAAAAGACAAAAAAAAAGCTTATATTGTAATTCTGCATGGCATACTTTCACAAATGAGTGAAAAATGATTTTGGGGAAACTCAAAGTGATTTGTATCAAAACATGTCACAAAGGCACAGAATAATAAAAAATGGAGTGACTCAAATATAATTTTTAAAATAAGTATGCATCAGCACTGAAATACCTAACTGCTAAGTAGAAAACTGCTATGAAACCAAAGGTTTCACTTTACATCCGAAAATACTGAACACCAGCATTGTTTGAATATTTGAGACTGGATTTTTTAAATATATATATTTATGATATTCACGACAAAACTCTGGCATTGATTCATATAGTGGTAGGCAAATGTTTTTTTTATTGGTTAATGAAATACAGTACTATCAGTCTGCAGGCTGTTCCCTCATAGTCAAAAAAGTATAGTCTCTAGGCTTTCATAGTCAATATGCAAAATTAGGGCCTTATTAAAAATATGGCAGTCCTGGGACCACCGTACACGCAGTGGTGGATCCCGGTGGTCCAACAGCTGTATTAAGATTGTGGCATACTCCTGTTGCGGCAGCAGGGGGAAAGCAGGCAGGAATCACGGCGCGAGCAGATTCCAACCTGCCTTTCCACCAAGCATTTCATGGCGGGGAACCCGGACGTACTGGAGGCGCTGCCACAGCAGCGGTATGCTGTTTAGGCTCTCCTATGAGCCAAATATACCCACCACGGTGACACCGCCACCGCACCGCCAGATCTGCATTCAACTCGGAATCCAGTGGGCGGGTTCACCACAGGCATGACGGTCTTCCTGGGACCGCTGCCATTGCAGTCCTACAGGAAGACTGCCAAACTCGTAATAAAGGCCTTTGTCTTCAAAATATGTACGATGTAGTCTTTTATGTATCTTAACAGTCATTTTTCCTAAAGCTCACTCGGGGGACTGGAGCTTTCTGAAGGGGTAAAGGAGTTTGCTCTTACCCTGTAGTGACTCCTTGGTGTCCCCTGCTCCTCTGTGGTAATCTCCCCATGAGCCTACACTAACTGTATGGCCAGCACTACTTTGGCTTTTTGGTATAAGGTAATTGCCATCACTGTTCCTGCAGGATTTTTTCCCTCTCCTTGCAGTGTATTATATTTTAAAGGCGTTGATCAAGGGGAAGAAGGTCCCAGCCATCCCTTCCTATTTCCTGATTGTGCCCAGGATGGATAGAGTGGAGAAAAGGGTACTGTTAAGACAGTCTACTAGAAGGTGGACTCCTACCTTTTTTTCAAAGCCTTGCCCCCCTTAAAAAAGAAACTCCCTCTTTATGTTTTTTTGGGAGTTTTATATAGCGCAAACTAAACCCAAAGGTATCAGAGCGCTTCACATAAGCACCAGTTGCGTTACAGACGGACACATTAATTTTTGTTAGGCAAAGAGAGAGTGATTTGGCCAGAATCACAGGATGTTGAGCTTCTCTGCCGAGACTTCAACCCGGTTCCCTAGCTTTGAGGGCGACCGTTCTAGCCATTAGGCCACATCCTCTCCTTGGTGATAGTGACATGCCATTCCTTGTACTGTCCTATGGAGAAACGAGGTAAGCAACACCCAACATGGAGGGAGGCTTAAAGGAAAACTTCCATTGTTGATGGAAACAGGCTAGTGGTCATAGGTGATACCACCCATTCTGTGGGTCTGCGGTGCCCTTAACCAAAAAACAAACCATGTAGGACCTTGGTGCTGTTATTTTGGCAATGCATTGTAACGCTGGGACTCATTGGACCCAAAGCCTAAGTAACATGGGCTGGCAGTCAGGACTGGGAGGAGGGAATCCAGGGTGAACTACTGGGGGCACAGTATATATTTATAATAATGATATTTGTAAGGTATAGTAGACTATTAATATGGCACTGCATTACATGCTAGAAACACTCATATACTTAAGTTTTAAAGTCATTATAGTTGTGAAAAAGGTTTTAAAAGTACATAAGTTATTTTAGTTTAACCCATTTTTGCCTATTGATATTTAAAACTGCATATATTCCTATTTTATTATGTTCAAATTGAAATTCTGATTTGCAAAAAAAATGGTGTACATTTACTTCCGTATATATACTCCTATGCACAGATGTATTTGTATGACTTTTCAGAATTCACAAATGTTCACTAGAAAGCTCAGAAAGCTGCACCCATTAATACTTTCCAGATGTTCTACTGCAAATTACATGTGACAGGTACTATTTCCACAAAATGAACTTATGCACAGGGTACATCTTTTTATTTGGGAAATATTGCCCACTTTTGAATGCACTTTTTCTTTTCTTTTGTCTTTCTTTTCTCTCTGGGAAAAACATTTCTCCTCATGGAAAACACTTTCTCCCCAGCCTCCAAGGTTTGGAAGTGTTCCTTTTCCCTCATGAAAAGTCCTTTGCTGGAGAAAATCTCATACCACGTTATGAAAGGGTCTGAGAGGAGTTTATGAATCCCAAAAAACAATAAAGTTTGTGGTTGTTCACAAACTTTGAAGGAAATCTATGTCTTAATAAGTCTAACTCTCCACCCTTTCTACTGCATTTGATACTGCTTAACTGTATGCAGCTGTAGGATATATCTACAAAGTATTAAAACCATTTTTTCAGATATTGCAAAGAGCACACAAGAAGAACACAGTGGTTCATCTATTATAAAAGGCACAGGATTCTGGTGACTGTTTACAACACTTTTCTTTAGAAAGAACCAACCCTGTCTTATGTAACTCCAGTTGATAGTTCTGGGAGTAGTGCCACAATGAGTAGTACAATAATGATGGCTCCTGTAGAAAGTAGAGTGGTACAAGTTGAGAGAACCCTTAAGATATTACAGGTTGCCCGACCACAATTTGCTCAGTAACAGATTGTTCCTCCACCCGTGGGGATCCACCTGTAATGCATGGTGCGGTGAAAGTACCACAAATAAGAACTATACTGACAGTGCCTAAACCAGTTACAAATGCCCCTGCAAATGTCAATCTGACTCCAGAGACACAAAGGACTGTAGGATGTTTACCTATAACAGGGTTTGGCCTGACTTCACAAAATTCACAGATTGTTGTATGGAGACTACCTCAGATGGTCCAAGCACAAAGAAATGGGGGAAGGATTATCCAATAACCCAGGAAAAAACTAGCTTGTTGGAAGATATAATTTTTCCTCCATGGTTTGAAGAAGCTATGTGGATAAAAAGACAGAGAGCATGGTGAAAGTGGCTAGCCCAGAACCTGAAAAAAGAGAAACCATTAAATATCCCAAGATTAAAAAACGAGCTGGAAGAAATTGTTAGGGGATGTTTGGATTTATAGTACTTAAGTATGTATCAAGAAAAAGAATTGGTTTACCTGTGTAAAGAAATTACAAGACAAGCAGAAAAAACTCATGAGAAACTAACTGAGTTGTCATAGAAATATGAAGTTGATATTTCAAAAATTCTTCTTATCAGAAAACATAAGGGTGCAATTAGATTAAACAGCAATTGAAACAATGCATTCTTCAAAAATACGGTTACACATCACTGAATTAATAAAATTAATTAATAAATGGAGTGACTTTGAAAAATTAGAAAACAAATGGGAACAAAACATTAGAAGAACAGGAAGCAGCCAGAATTAGGAAAGGAAGACAGAGGAGGAGGGATTATCCACTGAGGGAAAAAACAGGAGAAGTGTATGTTCATGTGACTTGGAGCAGGGGTGATCTTGCAGCTTTTATGAACAATTTCCCAAAATTAAGAGACAAACCTGTGCAGTGGTATACACAAGTTGATTGATTTGTGAAATTCTCAAAAGTACTGTGGACTGATTTGGATACATTCTTTGGCATTGTGGTGCAAGTGATATGTGGGCTGAGTGTAAGACTACTGTACAATGGCCACGTGAAGAGCCAGCAAGAGATGCACGGACTAATGCACTATCTCCTGTAGTTATTGACAAATATTAAGCAGTGATTACTTTCCTAAAATGGCAGAGTGCCTCAAAAAGACTTAGATTGAAAATTAATTGAACAACACAAGAAGCAAAAGAGTCAGTTCATGACTATTATGAGCGTTTGTTGCAGGTGTTTCAGCAGCACAGTGGAAGAAAATACCCTGAAGAGAAGGACATGGAGATTTTTATATCTCAGTTTGTTTAGGACTGAGACCAGAGATCAGTTTGAATATAACCCAGAGTGTAATTTGCTGACAGAATAGATCACTTGATGAGATCCTCAGGTATGCTAAATATTGCAGTGACAAATTAGAAATGAAACAGAAAAAGATTAAAGAGAAATTTATGTTGGCTCAAACAAAATTGGCTCAGAAAGGTGTACAGAATTCTTCTTTTTCAGGAAATCAAGGAGGTATGCAAGGTATTATTGTTTCACAGACTGTTTTTTTAGGGGAATCCAGGAGGTTTTTGAGATTCACAAGGTAGAGGTTTTCCCTTTTGACCTACGTTGTATTAGAGCAGGTAGTGAGAAAAATGCAATGAGAGATTTGGACGTCAGTTGATGGTAGACCAGTGTTACCTGATAGTTTGTTATTCCCAATGACAAGATAATTTTCATGAATACACACACTTAGGGAGGGACGCCATGACACTCCTTTTTTGGCATAACTGGTTTAACCCGAGATTCAGGATGCATGAAGAGGAAGTGTGTCACAGATGTGTGACATGTCAATAGATGAATGCAGGGAAAAGAACACATGTCACACTGAGTCACATAGGGGGATCAGGCACTCCTTTCAACAGAATGCAGATGGACTTCATTGAAATGCCTGTTTGCAATGGACTGAGATAAGTCCTGGTCATAGTATGTGTCTTCTCGAGATGGGTGGAAGCCTACCCAAGCAGAAGAAATGACAGTCTCACTGTAGCAAAACTGTTATTATGAGAATTGATACCCAGCTATGGCATGCCCATTTCTCTGGAATCAGATAGGGGGACCCACTTCAATAATGAGGGCCTGAAGATGATTTGCACAGCTTTACAGATTGAGCAAAGACTACATTGCAGCTATTGACCTGAGGCTTTCAGGATAGTTGAACGGATCAACAGAACTATCAAGTCTTGGCCAGCAAATGTTTGTGACCAACATCAATGAAACGCTTACCTTTGGTGCTGATGAGTATTCGAAGTATCCCTGATAGGAAAACTGGTTTAATGCCTCATAAAAGTTTGATTGGTTGTGCAATGAGGCTGCCTGTTGTACCTGCAAATGCATTGTTGAACATCGTAGATGACATGATACTCAATTACTGCCAAGGGTTGGCTGATGTGGTACGGTCTGTTTATTACAAGGTTGCAGCTGCCACAAAAGGTCCACACTAAGAACAGCGTGATTGGGTCGTGATCAAGAAGGACGTTCAGAAGAATTGTCTAGAGCAAGATGGAAAGGCCCTTTACAAGTTATATTAGTGACGAATACTGCTGTAAAGTGTGGCAAAGTTTCAAATTGGGTGCAGTGGTACCAGGATCACAAAAACAGAAAGAAGGAGAAAGGGGGTGAAAAATTGCAACCAATTCTCTAATGAAGAAGAAACAGAGACTGATCTTCAATTTGGAAATGTGACTGAAACAGCATCAGTACAGCAGAGAAATATAGGTGAAGGAACAAGTACTGAACTTAGAAGAGTCACTTGTGAAGTTGAATGTCCACAGAACTGTAATCGAGGAAGACTGCAACAGAACTTGTCAGTTGATCGACCATTCCAGAGGAGACAGAAACAAGTGATGAAAGTGATATAGGAGAGAATCAACAAAAACAGAGAAGATCAAAAAGAGCAAGAGTACCCTGTTTTAGGGATTAAGCACCCGAGTGGTCTTACTACATTGACAGAATACTGAATCTCACAGTAGGTAAACTGTGATGTGCAACCCAAACTGTTTGAACCTCCATGACATCATCACAGTGAGCATTATTAGACAAAAGAAATTTGACTAAAATTAACTGTATCATTAAAAAAGATGTTTGAAAGTAGAAAAATAAAGTTAAACGAAAACTAGAGACTGAGGCTGATCAATCCCTCTTGTTTTATTTTATAGAAGATCAACCTAGACCCCAGTCTGCAGTAGAAGAGTAGGGATAACATTATTAGAAAAACACAGAGTAGGGTTATGGATTGTCTAAAAGAAGATTGCCTTGCTGGAATATAATCACTTAGAAAAGCAATTTACCAAATTCTGCATTGAACTTTAACATGGTTACATCTAATCTGGTTTTGGGTAAATGTGTTTCTTTAGAAATAAATGTAAATATATTATGCGTTGAATTTTCGTAATAACAATAACAATAATTTCCATAGCGTTAGTAGGATTTTATTTAACACCCAAGAATGATTATAGAAATCAACAAAAGCAACAAAAACATATGCCTACCTGAATGATGAAGAGCAACTGAAGGCTTCATTTGTCACATACAATAGAGAGTATTGCTCAACAAATGCTTAGTACAGGAGTATACACATGCCATGGAAGCAAAGGACTGGTATGTCTTTGCTCATTTACCATAGTCACCTATTATCACTTGCAGTTATCTTATGGAATTACATGTAGTATACTGTTTATACTTGTATATAGAGAAGAACATTTTGATTATTTCTATTCTAACTAGGCGTTAATACTTTCTAGTATGCCTTTAATAGAAAACCTAAATTTACACTCACAAAAAAAAGAAATGGACACAGCTTGGTATTAATTTATGCCGCACAGACCTATAGATAGTGTTAAGGCTTATCAGAACAATTTAACCTGGTTGATGCTATCACTAGAAATGGTTTTATTATGAATTTAGAAGAAAGAAACACTTACCTGACAAGCAGTAAGGACAAACATAATGATGTTTTGAAAAATGTTTAGAAGAAAGAGGAAGATGAGTTCAGAAAGAAAATGGTTTACCCGAAATTAAAAATTGGACAGTCAACACAAAGGGAAAATTTGCATTTACAGGAAAAGGACACCTAAACAAACCACGCATGTAGGGATTAGTAGTTTTGAACACACATTTCAATTAATGGAAGTGACATTGTCAAATTTTGCAAGGAGAAGAAGCTGCAATTCCAGGAGTTTATTGTGTTTGTATTTTCTGCTGCCTGCTGATTGAAAGGGCATCTGCTATTTAGCTGTGCTAGCTCCTAAAATGTATCATGTGAATAGCATAGACGAATTAACAATGACACCAGCACACAGACACACACATAGTACGGAGAGTGGAGCTCAAATCAAATCAATAATCTTTATTCGATCATTCTGAATATGATCATAAAAGACAAGCATGTAACAAAATACAATTTTTTTCAAAAGGAACAATATACCTAAATATTTTACAATACATTTAAACTGCATCCCAAGGCATAAAAACCTTGTTTAAAACTTTAAGGAAGAGACATAAAATACAATATTACAGCAAATGATTTACACAAAGGACTATGAAGGCCGGGACTTAAAGTGCAGTTTGGGTGGACAGCCAAAAAGTAAAATAACATTGTCTTCCTCAAGAACAGGACACTTTTCAAAAAGCAGCCAACCAAATAACAAGTATCATAATCATTGAGTTGCTGTAAAAAAATCAGAGCTGCTTTACACTTAAACTTAAAATTATACCTGCACAACAAGGGCAATAAAAATCTCCTTATATAAGGAAGGTAATAATTACAAAAAAGATAAAGTGCAGAAAGGTCCGATTTGATTGTTCATCGCACGGGCAAATGCAAATATCATCTAAAATATATTACCCTAGTGGGAAACATAACAACCAACATGTATGAATCGAGTTAATAAGGTATATTCATACACAGTCTGCACAAAAAGTAAATATGGAGCAATCCCAGCTGTCATCTGAGACAGACAATAATCTCTTACAAATGGTTTCACCACTTCCACAGCGTCCCTAGTAGCCTGCCTATGCTTAAATACGTGGTCCTGAATCCAAGTTTTATCTTTTTTAGTGATGGTATCTTGTTTCTCAAAAAATACAAACAGCCCGAGGCCAGAGTGGTATCTCTTATGTACTTTAGTCACAGGATGTTCAATCCATGATCACATAAAAGACAATCTCGAACAACAGCCTGATTAAGCTCTGCTTTCTTGTTCATCCAAATTGAACACTAAAAAGCCAAAGAAGCTGCATCAATGAGGTCCTGGACATACTTAAAGCCCAATTCTTGATGCAAGGAAAAATGAGGGGTCGAGGGCGAGACTCCCAAAAAGTGTCTGCAAAATCTATTTTCCTCTACTTGGATAGACCCTGCATCTCTGTAGTCCGATACCCCCATACCATACGTCACGAATGGAAGGCACTTCCTTTAATAAATGTCTAAAACCAGAGCCACTGGTTTTCTACCTATACAAGCAGCATAGGAAAAGGTAGTAGCAACTGCGCGAGAAAAACGAGTCAGTCTACTTCTAATACATACAGAGCAGGTGCAGGTCTCATCAAATTCCAAACGAAGATATGGGAAGGAACTTACCTATCTAATTTTTTCCCTCCAATAGATAGGGTATGAATTTTGGCGTTCCTAGAGCCACACACCATAATAAACATTTTTAAGAAATGTGTCTCCAGATCTAGGCCCTTCATAAATACCATGAAACTGGTAATCAAGTTCTCAAGGCCGTTAACCATTCTAGCAAGAAGCCCCACGCCGTTCGCATATAATAATGCAGGCACAGCCAATTTCTCAACATACAGAATATCCACCCTAGCAGCATCCAATGTCCTTTTCAGATCATTAATGTATAGCAAGGAGGGATGGGGGCAAGTAAACAACCTTGGCACACTCCACAATTACATTTAAAAGGGGCAGTGCACTAGCCAGCCTCCCCAAATCTTACTGAGGCCAAAAGATCCTGAGGAAGGAGTCTTAGGAAGGAGACCAGTGGAGTGGAGACATATTTGGTGCAATCATTCCACCTGTGGGAGTCATACTAAATGACAAAAATATTAGAAAACTGTCAACCGTTGGCAACACAATGGCAACCAGTACATCTGAAGCTTTGCTAGTAACAAATACTGAGCTTATTGCCATACTTTCAATGGGTTTGCAAGATCGTTTAGCATTAGACATTTTACTCTCAGATAAAGATGCTTAAATTTACCTATTGCTGCTCACATATACCTGACGAGAGTAAGAAAATAGAGGAATTTATAAAGAACATTTCAGATTTCAAACCTGAGTTAGAAGAGTTGGAAGCACCTAGTATTTTAGAAAATGTTGGGAAAGGGATTCATTCCATTGGGAATTGGATCAGAACAGCAGGAGGAGGTATTCTGAAGGCTATACTTATGGCAGTATTAATTCTAGGGCTTTGTTTGGTGAGCTTGTTTGCTTTATTTAAAGGGTGTAGATATCATTCATACAAGAGAAGGGAAAAAGAAATTAATAAAAGATTTGTAAAAAATCAAACTTTAGATCACATGATGATTGACGTACTACAGGAAATCTTTGAAATTTCAAAGTTTAAAAAGGAAGAGACAGGATTCAACTGACGATGCATGTGCCCTTTGAGTAGAACTCACATGTGAAATCGTGATAGTGTGATGGTTAAGATAACCATCAGATAGGGGACTTATAGAGTCCTCTAATTAACATGAGAATTAGTTAACTTGGTAGCTGAATATGCAATAATAATTGTAAAATTGATTGCTCATATGATATGCTTTTTAAATGTGCTGATTTGCAATAGGCAGTCATAGGTATCCATATAGGTAATAGAAAATCAAGGATGTAAGTTTTCTTAACTAACAGCAAAGCTAATATTGATGAAATGTGCACAACGTGAATTAGAAGCTTGACGTTAAAATGACATGCTTAGAAATGTTCATCATAACTACAGAATGTTACTGTTTAATAAATGTTTTACTTTACAAGCAACGTTTATTCTTAAATGTCAAGAACTTCCTATTTTCTCATGTTTCACATAAATGCTTAAATAGTATACTCATGAATTATAAGACACTACTTCTTGTTCATACTAAATGAAATGCATTCCCTAACAATGATTTTGGCTTTTAGTTAGTATGGTTCATTGTTCTCACAGTGAAACAAAATGTGATGTGGAAGGCTGACCTGTGCTCAAATGCCTATGAGAACTAAGGCTTATGTTTCCAGAATCTTACGATGCAAGAATGTTTGTAGCTAATTTTGTGATAACTTTACAAGGCACATGTTTTTTTCTTGAGATTGGAGGAGCTGAACCTACTCAATGACGACAGATGTCACCTGATTGGTCCATGGATGAAGGAGCCCGATATAATGTCTGCAATACGTATTCATGTATTTTACATTAGTGCATGTTCCTAGGTAGAGGGTCATTGCATTGCCTTTTCTCCTTTCTTCCACTTGCCAGACTTTTGATGATTGGAGTTACTGCTGCTGCTGTCTCCCTATTTCTGTTATTGTCATTTTATTTGACAGATTGTTACTGCAACTGAATGCAGATTTATTTTAGTTTCATGAATTACTCTTTATGGGGAGTTCTGCTGCTTTAGTTTGGCTTTGAATTTTATGCTCCTGTGATCTCACTCTTTTCCTCTTGAATCCAAACTCTTCATGGGTTCCATTACTCTAAACTCTGATCCTGATATTTAGTATAGGGAGTGGGTTCTTTATGGAATGCGCATAAATGTCTTCCTTGATGTTTGAATCTAACCATTCTTTTTGATGAGATTTATGTATATTTATTTGATTTATGGAGTAAGCGAAATAAAAACGTCCAAAGAACTTTACTTATCTCTTAAAGAGAATAAAGGTTTGAAAACTTATCTAAACTCTCATCATTGACTGAACTTAAAACTATTAATGAAATTGAAGCTTATGATGCCTTATTTGCTTTGTGACTCATAATGCGATATTTAAAGAGCCTTCACCAGAGGAGTGGAATTTCTGGTGCAGAACCGGGTCTAAACTTGCAAGTGATAGTAAATTGGCAATTAAACCGTATAATACTAGTGAAGAGAGAAAAAGACAAAATTTTGGGGCCCAGTCCGTGCTATCACTAACAGTCCCTAAGAAAGGGGTCAGGGATGCAGAGGTAATTCAAGCCCAATTTTGTTCTTTAGAATATCACACACAAGTTCCACTTTAAGGGCCTTATTACAATGGCATCACAGCGTGATTCCGCGGTCCCACCCGCCACATTATGATTCGACCGCCGTAGACAGTCAGAAACATCTTTTTTTCTATTGCGGCTTGTGCTGCCCGGTGCACAGTGCATGGATGATTGGGGTGCCACGCTGTCCCTTTCTGACAGCCCTTTCATGGGGGTGGAACCACCATGGAAAGGCTGTGGGAAATGGACATTGTAATCCCTACAGCGGTGCCTGCGCAGGCACCGCCACCATTGTAGAGATTACGGTCCGACCGCCTCTCCGATGGGCTCCTTGAGTCTATTGGAGGCAGTGGTCTTTCTGTCCGCCCTCTGCACTCCGACTGCTGGTATCGTATCCGGCGATCAGACCACTGCCCTAGATGTCAGATGGACCGCCACCGACAGCCTGTCGGTGGTGGTCTGCCCGACATCGTAATGAGGGCCTAAGAGAAAAGCCACTTTATATTTAAAAGTGTTGTATTTCAACAGCCTATTCCTGTTGCTTAGCACTTGTATAATAACCAAACAGAATAGTATTAAAATAGCACTGATGAATGATACTAACAGCAAGAAAAATATGAATCTCCCTAACATAATCGAAATGTCATTTAGCCACCTAACACCCTAAACTCTACTGCTATGTGCTATATTATGAGAGTATGCAGTAGATTAACTTCCATCTAGAGTTAATTAGGATTCAGCGCACTGCATACCTTTTTACAGCAGAAGGCTGTAGTTATCAGTAACTAGGAGAGAGTGTTCCATCACAAGGAAAGCAAACATTAGCTGGGCTGAGCTCCTCTCCTCCCAGACTTGGCTCAGTATCAGCTCTCAGTCTAGGACTGGATGCTAGAGCAGTATCGTAATCTGCCAATCTCTGTTAGACTCACTAACTGTATCTTGTGCGATAACCTGAGCAAAGGACCTCTCTACCCCAATGGCCACTTGATGAGCCTTTTATACTGTTAACCCCCGATCTTATCTCAAACTGAGAATTTCTGAGGAATTTCTGACATAACCTGTGTGCATCAATAATATATTTGTCTTAGACGCATTAGTATGAATAAATATGGTGAAAATACATTAATTCAGACTACATTGTTTATGTTATTTTCACTATCTTACCTTGAACTATAGATAACAAGGCACTTATCAATTCAATTCTATTATTTTATTAAGATTTGGATCTCTAATGAGGTCCACATTGAAAATGAAGCAGAATATATAGAAATAATCACACATATAACAGAATAATCAAATTACAATTACATATTTAAATCATTTCCTGCCAGAAATAAATTGAGTTAAATACATAGGCAATTTGTTATTAGTTAAAACTACAATATAGTAGCAGTTAATAAAATGTATGATTTTGTACAAGAAACATAGCCACATAGCAGCAGAGATTTATTTGCAAATTCTGAAGAAAAAGAGAACAATTACATTAGTAGCAGTGACTTCAACCCCCCTTAGCAGCAACAGTTTATGTGCATAATTTTGCAAAGGAGGTATAAAACACTAGAAGAAACAGTATTTAAGGATGGATGGATGATGGCCCATGTAGCACAATAGCTGATTCTTGGTTACATAATTAATTCCTTTATCGCAACAAATAAATAGAAATAAATGTATACGCAATTTGTTAACACTAAAATTACATTTATGATCAATTTACATAAAATTTACCGTTATCAATAAGAGGACTCCAACCACCTAGCAGCCAGATTTGTGTGCAAATTGTTTTGAAAAAGGAGAGAGATCAGGAGCATTTATAATTAAATCAACCCTCTACCTACCTTTAGGCGTTGTTCTTTGAGGCTGCCTCCTTTAACTGGAACCAATTATAGTCATCCTTTTCCTTTCTTAGAGACGTTTTTCCAAAATCTTTTCCTCTCTAGTAGGTTAATTAATTTACTTCGGTCAAGGGAGAAGTTCAGGAATTGGGCTTTATTTCCCTATTTAAACTTAATATCGGATTTGGAAGAGGCCTCTGCCAAGGGGGTACTGAATCAACCTTGCAGACAGTAACCAAGGCATCTATACTGCATCCAAAGGATACCAATGGATCTGGTTGAGAGGGTTGCTGGTCTCCTATTATTGTGTGCTACAAATCTCCTATTAGCATTGTTAGTGTCTCTTTTAATTTTGAGGTAGCTTTGATATTCCAATATATTATACCATTTGTTTTTTAAAATCCTACAGAAGTATCCTTAAAATTCCACAAGCCTATTTCCATTAGGTCACCTCAAGCAGATCAGCATATGGTCGCTATAAGAATTTTCCAAAACTTTCACGTGAGACAGCCTATTAAATGTATCCGTTGACACAATTAGATAATTAATAATAGACCCACCAAAGGGCAATTTTTGTGTAACTTTGCTGGGGTATCGTTTCCTTATCTCCCATTGGCAATTAATATGTCTATATTTCTCAAACCTTCTAGCAGAATTCTACCTCTTTTATCTATCCAGCTATTGTTTGGAAACAGAGCAGTAGGAATTTTTAGGACGTCCTCTTTTGGGGCATTAGCAAACAACCTTATATCATGCGTGGAGACTTTGACATTTAGATCGCCAACCAGTACTAAATGCAAACATTCTTCTCTTGCCATGGAAGTAGAACTAAAAACAAATAGATCATTTATTAGGTAGGTGTAAGAGGAATCGGGGGTATATAGGCATTTACAATTAGCAATGTGCCTATGCTTTCATACTCCTCCCTAAACTCTAATTTGACTGCCTGACTTAGGCTAGCAACATGGGAAATATCTTTATACACCAACCTAGCAGTATGGCTATGTCTCCCTTCTCATGGCCTCTATTCACTGGGAGCGAAGGGCAGCCTAACACAATATATTCTTCAATAAACCAGATCTTTGTGATCAAAGATTCTTGTATGCATATTACATCAGCTTTCTGTTCTTTCAGGAGTAACAATTTATTTTTAGTAGTGAATAGGCGGGCTGTGTTCCAGGAGATTAGTTTGGAATCCTTACTAGAAATGCTTTTCATACCTTAGCCCTGTAGAACTATTAGTATTGAGAGCCCCCGCTACCCAGCTCCATTTAATATTTTCCTCATTTGTAGATAATATTTGATTATTCTCTCTCTCAATAAGCAAAGAAACTCTCCTACCACTTTTTCCAAGGGAGACCCACATTCTACTTTCTCTCTCCAAGTAACGAACATCTAACGGAGAGAGTTTGTGATTGTCACTGGACTGACCAATGTTATATTGAAATTATGTATAACTTTATTAAAAGCTCTCTCCATCATCTATTCCACAGCATCGCAATTTGTCACTGTTCATGATTATTAAGTTGGTAGTCACCTTAGAACAAAAGGTCACTCTCGCCTCCCCCAAAGTTACCATGTTTTAAAACTTGGACCAGAGCAAGGTCACTACTCTGTATCATTTGAAGGCCGGGATGTCTGAAAAACAACCTAATAGAAATTACCTATTCATGAACAGCTCGTGATCAAAAATGAAAGAAAATTCTAATGAAAGGGGTACTGACATCGGATGGTTGGCGAGGCTATCCCCACTAGATGTATTCCCTATAGGATGATAAATAACATTATCCCCTACAGAAGAAGAAAACAATGCCGCAATGGGGTTTAAATTGTGTAATGTCCCCATTGCTGGACTTGAATCTGGTGGGTTAATTCTTTGCGGAAATGAGGTAGGATCATGGAGATTCCTTAGTGAAAGCGGAGAGCCTCATGTGTTAGCTACGACTTGTCCTTCTTCCCTCTTTGTTGGCGCCGGGGTTGGATTCAGGAGCAAATTTGGGTTAAAACGCAGTCTCTTTACTCTTTTTTTGTTCATTCTGTGGTGCTTTTTTCTTTTTTTCTTCTTCTGTGTGTGGGCACATTAATTTTTGTTTTTAATTTCGTTTTTCCTACCCTCTACTGCAGATTGTTCAACTTTTGCATCCTTTCTTTTTTTTTAAATGAGGACGACGTTCTGTTCTATGTTCCGTTTCATCTCATCTGGACCTAAGGTAATCGATGGTGATGGTAAAGGGACCTCAAGTTAAAAAAAACTGCTGTGACGAGAAGGGCTGTTTTTTCTCTAATAGATCTACATTATGCTTGCCCTTACTTTTCCAACTGCTACAGGGGACACCTGACTGGGTACTGAAGTCCCTGCAGCCATGGTTTGGAGCAATATACACTTGGGGGCATTTAGTTGGACTAAGGCTGCAGCATTTGTGTAGTGGCCGGCGCTCCCCTTTAGGAGAGGTAGTCTTATTTGAGGGGCTAGGAGAAGGCGAGGTAACCTTATCTTTAAAAGATCTTTGGTGCGATAAGACAAGTTTAGTCAGGGACAAAAGAGAATCCAGAATGTGGTCGGAGTTACTTACAGATCTCTCTATTAGAGCCAATATGGAGGACAAGACTCTTTCCAAGCAATGCAATGAATCGGACAATAGGACTTTATTCCCTAGTTGACTACAAGGAAGATGTGGGCTCAGAGACAGATCAGGAGTAACTGACTCCCTTGAATTTGTTAGAGATAATCCACTGAGGTACTGCTAAAGAGCTGCATCTTAATAGTGGGGCCAGAGGGAGAGTCCCATACAATATTTAAAAGAGGAGAAATATTAGCAGTAGTCTAGATGTCTGAGGGTGATTCGTGACAAAGTCCAAATTTATATCCAGAAGGGTAAAATCTTCATTTGGGGGTCTTAGCACTTGTTTCAACCCCTGGCCTGGTCACTCTATTTCCTGGTGATAGAAGGATATGGTTTGGCCCAGAGGACTTTTCTAATTCCATCTCAACTTTTTCCGGGGGTAGTTCGGACTTATTCTCCATGGCGGCCACTTTATTAAAACCTAGCTCTCTTTTGGAGAAAAAGGTGGAAATGGCGTTAAAACCTTTCAAGGTATATGTCTGAATCGACCTATTTCTTAAAGGGTTGCCTTTGTTTTTTTTTGCAGGCTCTCGTAAAGACCAATCTCCCTGAGTGCAGTTTTTTGGTATTCATGCCTCCACCCTCAACTGCCCTCTGTCGATGTCAATGACCTTGAACCCAATCAAACGCTCCTATTTAGGCTTCCTCCTGGGTAGTACCCCAAAGATCTGGAGCAGCCGGCTGGTAACTCTGTTGCTTGAAACAGGGGGGATTGTTCTTTTAAATAATTTGATCATTGAATCTCAAAAATCACACTCAGCTCTTTATTAGTGATCACTATACGGTTGGATATTATAATCACCCCCAGTCCTGGAGATATAGGTTGAGAGCAGGGAGAAAACATATAAAGTAGCAGGCCACTGCAAGGGAAAGTCGCACCAACTGAAGCTGGATGCTTCTGCTCCAGCAGAAAAGCCCAAACTTATTCACGTCACCAATATAAGTAACGTCTCATAGTGGAGATTCTTTTTGCTCTGTTCCGTGACATGGAATAGTAGATGCGGGGAGACTGATCTTGTCGGCAACAGTGATTTAAATATTCCAATAATTCAACCAGCCAAGCAACCAAGCTACTTGAGCTATGTATGGAGAGTAAAGGGTAAAAAGTATGTATTATCATGTAAATATAGTGTGGACAGGCTTTGTAGAGTGAATTTATAGTTCTTAGTATGTAATATCCCAAGCTCACTCTTTAAGAGTGATAATGAACTGGGTCTTAGTCTGCTTGCCCGAGATAGAGCTCAACTCAGCTTTTTGTGTTATTGCTTTCTCCCCTTAATGGCCCCTGTTCCTTTGTCCACCTCCAGAACGTAACCCTCCTACCCCCCTCTGCTCCTGCTGTCTCCTTGACCAGGGAGCTAGGGGGTTTCAGTGTCTCTGATATTGGGGGAGAGGCAGGCCCAGAGCGGTAGCTCACCAGGCCGACCACAAGCAGGGTCCAGGCCTACCTGGACCACTTCCGTGAAATGCCCGGGCTCTCTCTTAGCAAGTGGTAGCTACTACCAGCGTGCTCTAGCCTTACCTGGCCTCCTGGTCTGCTGACTCCTGAACCGTCCTCTATACCACGTGGACCTTCAGAATATGCTGGACTGATGCATCGACCCAGCCCGGCTCGGTTCAGTAAAATTACTTTGTAGACGTGTACCCTCAAGGGAAATTTCTGGCCACACTACGCTGACTGCAGCCCCCCCTGTAGCACGACTCCTCACTGCGCAGCTCCTGCTACGGTTCCGGTCTGGCTCCGGCTCCCGTTCCAGCGATCAACTTCACATCACGTTCCTGCGTCTAACCTCCTCTTGCCAGTACAGAAAGACTCTCTCTCTGCAGTAGTCCCATAGACACTTATCCCAGGCTGATATCTCAATAGGTGTCTTATTGATGTAATTGTCTGGATGTCATGCCACCTTCACAAGTTCTTAGAAAGATAAGGACAGATGGCATCTACGTCATAGGTAGGCAGGCCAATGAATAGGCAGAAAATGGAGTCTTGGTCTGCTCAAAATGGAGTCTGGCATTAGGATTTGTACATCACTGAGATAGCATTCTAATGGAAACTGTCTTTTACAGTTCTCTTGCTAGAGATCATAGCCCCAATTGTGTCTCTCATGTCCCTCTATGTAATGGAAATCTCCAACAATTCTCTGTCAGAGACTGATTGTGTAGGCAAGGGGAGGTCCGCTATGACCGGAGCTGTGCCTTCTCGCTCTATGCTCTCCTGTTGGCATATAGTGTTTTGTAAAAATTGGCAAATACAGTGGCAATTTCTAGATGGGTAACAGTCACCAAGCCATCGGGGTACCTATTCTGTGGGATTAGCCTTGGCTGTGTATGTCTCCTTGCTAGTCAATTCAGGAACTTGCCAGCTTTGTCTCCCATCTCAGATACTCTTTAAATTGATGCTTGCCACAGTCTGTTTGCTTCATTTAGGTATAATTGTTGGTGAGTATATTGGACCACAACTAGGCATCTCAGCACTTCTAGGTTACCTTTCTGAATGCCAGGGCATTTATAATGGAATCCCTGCATTTCCAACTGTGAAATGGTCCAGTAACATATTATTGTGGTTGCCTGCAGGAAGGCTATTGCCTCTCTGTGCAATGTGACCTTACCCACCACACCAGGGGGGTAAACTAAGTGCTTATTTATTTCAAAGAAGGATTTCCATTTTGTTTTGTAGGTGACTGCTAAATTTCTTATTTGTAAGGTGCCAAGCGTTAAGCCTCCACGCTCCATTCTCTCCTTCCCTAGATCTTCTGATCACTATCTCATTGCTGCATGGTCCAAGATGCCCCATGGAAAGATGTGGGCCATCATTGTAAGCCAAAGGTCTGTGCAGGGACAAAATATTTTTCAATTCAGGAAGTGCTCTTATGTGCTATTCAGGTGTCTGTGTATTTTTTGGCTAAGGAGTTCCAAGCTCTCTACAATTTGTATTTCCCAAAAGCCAGGGCCCAGTTCACAATCACTGAATGCGGGCTCCCGCCTGATGATAACATCACTATCATGGCACATAACTATACAGTGCACGGCATTATGCATATAAACCTGCATCTTCATAGAAAGGGACATCAGAAACCCAGAAGATGTGTCTCTTGTAAAAGGAGCTCCCCGGGGTGTAACACTCAGCAAAGCACATGACCACCACTCACATAATACCATTGTTAACTTGTTAACTTGATTACCATTCCATGAGCTAAAGTGCCGAGTACCCATCCTCTGCTAACAGTAGTTATGATGCTCGCCTGACTTGTCTTTGATCTTAAGGCAGTAGCAAGGAGGCATCTGGGGCAAAGTTTGAACTTTGTCGTTTTGGTAGTTTCTAACCATTTCTTACATCAGGTTTCACCCTTCGTTTCACTCTAATTTCGAGTGTTTACTATTGCCATCGACAGACCCCACCCAAACCCAGATTACTTCTGCTCCAGAAGAGTCTGCTGGGCCATGCCCACTGTTGCTTTGCCTTGCAAAGTGTGCCAGCAGCGTGATTGGCCTCCAGTTAAATTGTCTTTGTCCTTCCCTGCCTAGAGCGTCCTCCACCTTGGGTCAAAGACATCCAGCACAGTGCTCTCTCCTTGGGAAAGAAGAGGGAGATGGAATTACATATCACATTAAGCTTTATAGGACAGATGATCATAGATCAAATAATAAGGGCTCTCACCTTTTACTTATGTTGTTTTTGTACCTGGTGTGTGTAATCTGGGAAAATTAGAAAGTGAGAGGATTTAAAGTTCATGTCTGCTTTCTCTCTTGCCTGTCTGAAATTCTTTAGAGTTCAGGATAAGTACAATCATCATGCCTGGCGGGGTCCCAGGCAAGGGCTGCTGCATCAGTGTCTTATGCATCCTTTCAATGATGAGCATGCTGGGAGCTTGTCAATATGTACCCAAGTCTTGAGCCCATCCTCAATGAAATTCTTGGATTATTGCTCTTTATTCCTTCTCAGAAGCTAATAAAGCAGAAGTTATTTCCCCTTGTGTGTCCCTCTTCATCTTCTGCATGGGCTTCAAGGATCCAGGTCGAGGCTGACAGCCTTTGAGAGCATTGATTTGGGCCCGCAAATAGAGTCTTCTGGCTTGAATATGCATCAATCTGTTTTGGTGACTGTATCCACCACATTTCACAAATCTTGGCACAGCAGTGCTATGTAAGCTCTCACCTCTCCAAACTTTATCTCCAGGGCCAAACAAGAAGTATGGCATCTCTCATCAATGCCTCTGCCTGCTGGGAGGCATCTCTGGACAATTTATATTTTGCTATGACCTGGCATATCTGCCCAGTTTATACCATGTGGCTGGACTACTGCTCGATCTTTCCCCATTCTGCCAGTTCCAGCAGAGCCCAATCGAGTCAATTTGCCCCTCTCAAATGTCATGCAGGGAGGAGCATACCTCATTACCTCACCAGCAGTCAGGGATTAGGCAATACCTGTAAATTGTTGTCAGTGCAGCTTTAGTGTTGCAACCAGCGATGCCTCAGCGTAAACTCTTGCATCATACACTTCTTGTGTGCTTGCGGAGCCTCAGTTCATGAGCAACTGCTTCACAAGCCCATTTTGCCCAGTATGCCAACTGAGTGGCTATCATTTCTCTGCTTCGCTACTAGAAGATCTTATTCAGCCTCCTTCTTTTACACTATGGCTGTCTCTCTAACTGGGGAAGGGAGCACCCCACTGCTGAAATACTATCCATCAACCCCCCTGTGTGTCTTAATGCTGTTCATGGAGACCCGGCTTCCATTAGTGCTTGCACATTTACACTCTAGATGGTTGGGGGGCCTACAGGGTGCAGCTAGGACCCCTATCTTGCGTTCCTTGGGATTTAGAACCTTGTCTGCATCCTTTACATGGCACTTCTGTGGGCAGCGTTAACCATAATGTCATCTGAGCCAGTAGCCAAAAAATGTTAATGCTCAATATGCGGGCCTCGCTTCCCTTGGGTCTGTGTTCTGACACGCAGAATAGGGATGGTAAACTGCCTTTACCATGCAGTCTTTACCACTGGAGGCCTTTATCACACATTCTTTACAAGCATGTGTCTTTTCTATGAATGCCTTTACCAAGCAAGTATGTCTTTTCCATGCTTGCCTTTACCACACATATTGGTAAGTAAATTTAGATATATATATGTCACTGTAAAGCCAAAGATTACAGGGACGTTATAGTTATGCTCAGATTTCACACGCACAAAACCAGAAAAAACAGCAGTTATGGTTAGCTGAGCTAACTGTAACCCGCGCCCCCGCAATGCACTGCTTATGACCTCACATATTACATCACTAATGACATAGTCAGTGACATCACTGATGACATTTCAAATGACATCACTGGTGTCATTATCCACAGAATCTTTGATGCACACACTCACACCCCAATATAACCTTTCATACACCCACTCCAACTTCCACACTAGCATTCTCAAAATCATTGACACACCCATACCAGTACTGACACACCCACACACTGATTAATAGGTCTACACACACAACCACTCAGTTACCCATATAGCCACTCATACACCAACTCACTCACTAATACAGCCACTGATATATCCACTCATATACCCATACAGCTACTCACACACTGGTAGTCACTCATAGAGCTACTCACACACCTACTCACTCACCTATAGAGTCAATCACATGTCCATTTACTCACCTATAGAGTTATACATACACACACCCACTCACTTATTCAAACAGATACTAACACATACTCACTCACCCATATAGTCACTCACACAAGCACACACTCACCCATACAGTCCCTATCACAATCCCTCACTCATACATACTGTGAGAAGCTGGCCTTGTATATGATGTCCACTAATGTAAATGGGCACCTTGCACCAGTCCAGACAACCCTTATTGTGATTTAGGAGGTCTCAGACAACCTTAGAAAGCTATCCAAGTGGTAGAAGTGGAGAGCAGCCTTCAGGCTTAGTCTTGAAGGAGTGTAAAGCAGCTTGGTTTTACCAGAATGCAATCTTATAGTATAGATTAAATGAAAAAGAACCACACAAAGTATCTATAAAAATATGTATTTATTATATAACACTCGCTAGTACGTTACAGGATCTCTAACATGGAGATAGACACAAAGCACACAATACTTTAGCAAAGAAATCACAGTAAATAGCACTAATACACAGTGGGCCCCAGGGGGGGACCAAACCATATACTAAGCAAGTGGTATAAGAACCACGACTTGAGTCAAGACAATGTCGAGAGGACGTAGAATTGCTGGGGACCCACAGAAGCACCCAAGGTAAGTAGATAGGGACCCCAAGGAGAGCGTTTCAGTGTGAGAACACGACCGCGTGCTCCGTACAATTTTATGTGAAAGTTGCATTGGAATTTTAAAGATTAGGGACCCTTCCCAGTGGACCCTGAAGAAACCCCGTGGAAGACAGAAGGTTGGAGAGCCACACTACCCCTGGATACCATGGTACCCAAGTTACCTATCCCAGGAAAGCCGGGTGTATAGGTGTGAAGTGGCGTCGGGAACCGCCGTTGAACCCAATGGAGGGCTTCAGGAAAGTGCTGCTGCTGGAAGAGGAGAAAGTGTCCGGAGGAATCCAAACATGGATTCTTGAAGAGGAGTACCTGAAATCAGAGGGGACAGAGTCTATGTCGCTCGGGAGTGACCAGGAGCTCTGGTAGACGAATGTCCTCCAATGTCGAGTGCTTCAGGAAAGATGACGGTGACCTTGATCATCTGCGAGGACCAGGCAATGCTTTGGATGACCAGGACCCAGATATGAGCTGTCCCATGAAGGATATCGAGTGCTGAGGGGTCGGTGTCCAGCAGGAGCACCAACAAGCCTTGGTGACTGCAACCCACGCAGGAAGTGAAGAAGGTGCACGGTTGGGACCAGCAAGGTCCAAGAGACTCACCACAAGCAGAGGAGTCAGGGCAGGCCCGAATCAATCAGGGGAGCTCAAGGAGAACAAAGATTACCCTCAAATGGACCCAGAGGCCAAAGGCACAGGAGTCGCGAGAGGACTTCAAGCAGCTCACTAAAAGATGCAGGCCATGATGCACACGATGTGGTGTGGCCAAAGATTCTGGTCACTGGAGGTGCTCGAGGTGGGGGCTACTTGGAGCCTGAAGATCTTCTTGCAAAGATCTCAACAAGCCGTTGCAACTACAAAGGGGATGCGGTACTTAGTGTTTCGGTTATTGCAACACCCACAAGGACTACTGGCCTCAAACTTGGTAAGAGGGCAGAGCAGGCCTCAGGAAAAGCACCACCTGTGTTGCAGAGCCCACGGAGCCTGGAGAAGCTTGGGATCTGCAGACCGGTCGTCTTCATTGTGGTGCCTGCGAATGCAGGGGGGTGACTCCTTCACTTCAAGGGAGATTACTTTGGTTGTCCTTGATGCTTCACAGGCCTTGGAAGGTTCCTGTATGATGCACTGGCACAGATGATGCAGCAGACTGGAAGGGAGACGAAGTCAGGCCCAAATGAAGTCCAGCGAAGTCCAGAGCACCCAGACGGTAGAAGTGCAGTGGTTTCAGTTCTGAATCTTATCCCACGATGAATCTAGGGACCTACACCCATGTAAGGCCTTAATTACCCTAAGGAAAGGGTTGGGAAGATTCAGAGGACCCTCCCAGGGGAGGGTCTGGACAGGGGGAGGTTACTCCCATGTCCTTTGTCCAGTTTCGTGCCAGAGTGGGAGCCTACAGCTCCCAGGACTGGTTTGAACTGGATTATGCACAGGGACACCAAATGTGCCCCTCATGCAGACTTTCAGGCGCTGGCAAGCGCACCCATCCAGCCCTAATACACTAAATCCTGTCTGGGAGGTGGTTACACCTCCCTGTGACAGGATGCCTATTGTTCTGCCTTCCCCTGCTCAAACTTGGCTCAGCAGCAGGAGGGCAGAAATGTGTCTCTGGTCGGCAGCAACAATTTTGTGCTGTCCGGGACTAGAAGGCAGGTACCGGGAACACTGAGAACCTAATGAGCGCTCTCCCAGTGCTTGGAATCATACCTCCCACACTGTTTACGGGGTGGAAGGTATGATTCCAACATGTTTGATACCAAACATGATAGGATTCGTTGCAGCCGTTTTTGAGATGGTCATTGCGCGATTACGCAGCACCCCTCTATATAGTATATGACTGCTTCACTGACAACCCAGGAGAATGGACTCCATAGGCTGTAGGGTTGTCCTGCTCATGCAGGGGCACCCTCTCACTTAGAACCAAGCACCCTGCCCTCAAGATTGTAAAGGCCTGCTATAGGGGTGACTTATAGGTTTTAAGTGCAGTGACCCTTAGATATAGTAAACCTATTTCTTTAGTAAGTGGTGCATGCACCAACTTACACAGGCTGCAATTGCAGGCCTGTAGTTCCATTTTGAATTGTCTCTCATGGGTGGCATAATGCATGCTTCAGCCCATGAGAGACCTCTGGGGTACCTATGCCCTGGGTACATGGGTACCATATACTAGGGACTGACAAGGGTACCCCAGTATCCAATTTGGGATGTACCTTGGTACTGAACACAGCAGTTTAGGGAGAAAGCAGATAGACTGGGGTCCTGAATAGCAGGATCCCAGTCAGATTAGTCAAAAACAGCATCACATCAAACATATCGTGGGGGTAACCATAAGAAGAAGATCCTACTTTCCTACACAAACAGTTATTCATATACATCAACACTAATGACATAGTGACATCACTGATAACATCTCAAATGACATCACTGATGATGACATCATCCACAGAATCTTTGACGCACCCACTTACACCCCAATATAACCATTCATACACCCACTCCAACTTCCACACTAGCATTCTCAAAATCATTGACACACCCATACCAGTACTGACACACCCACTCACTGATGCATAGGTCTACACATACAACCACTCAGTTACCCATACAGCCACTCATACACCAACTCACTCACTAATACAGCCATTGATATACCCACTCTTACACCCATACAGCTACTCACACACTGTTAGTCACTCATAGAGCTATTCACACACCTACTCACTCACCTATAGAGTCAATCACATGGCCATTTACTCACCTATAGAGTTTTACACACACCTACTCACTTACACATACAGATACTAACACATACTCACTCACCCATACAGTCACTCACACAAGCAAACACTTACCCATACAGCCACTATCACAATCCCTTACTCACACATATAGTCAGTCCTTCATATACATCAACACTCACTTATTCTGCCTTTCAAATATCCAGTTACTCACCCATATACCACTGACACATCCATACACTCACCGACACGGCCATACACGCACTCAGTCTCCTATACAGCCCTTCACTTATGCACTCACTAACCCATACAGCCACTGACTCACCTACTCACTTATCCATGCAGGCAGTCACACACCCTCTCACCCAACCACACAGACACTCATGAAGGTACTCAGACAACCAATCAATCACCAATACAGGCACTGACGTACAGACTCACCAACCCATACAGCCACTTGGACACCAACTGACAGACTGATACAAACATTTGCACAACCTAGTCACTCCCCCATACATTCACTGAGACACCTAATCACTCACTTATACAGTCAGTCACGCACACACTGAATCATCCATACAGGCACTTATACACCCACTGATTCACCAATACACCTTGATATATATATTTAACACTCATAAACTTTTTAAAAACACTCAGAGTCACTGGATGATGTCATCAGTGATGTCATGATATCATTTGAGATGTCATCAGTGACCATGTCATGAGTGATGTAATATGTGAGATCATAAGTAGTGCATTGCAGGAGCGTGAATTATAGTTAGCTCTTCTATCTATAACTGCTGAATTTCTCTGGTTTTGTGCTTGTGAAATCTGAGCCTAACTATAATGTCCCTGTAATCTTTGGTTTTTTCAGTGAATTTCTTAGTTTAAAAAAAATTCTATTTCCTAACTATAACGGCCCTGTAACCTTTGTTGTTTCAGTGAATTTCTAAGGTTTTTTCAAATTCTATTTCTTAATTGTAGCGTCCATTTTTTAAGTGAGCTTCTAAGATTTTCATATTTTCTTTCTATAATTGGATAATGTACATTATACGTATATTATTTACCACTCATTTTTTTATTTACTATGTGTTCATCAGAAAGTATATTAATAACTGTTTTTCTTTTTAAGAATTTTTTGAGTCAGCACAACATTGACGGCTTTACTTTGGAGAATGTGTGACCAGCAAATGTATTTCACGTACTGAAAAATAGACTTAAAGACATTTTTAAATAAAGTTTGTCTAGATATTTAGTAAAATATTGTCCTAACTTTTCTTTTTGTGATCAATTTAGGAGAAAACCACTCTTTAAAAAATGTTAATATTCGCGACTAAGGACGTCTTTGCGAGGACGTTGGTAGTCGCGAAGAGCAATATATTTAACTGTAGAGCTTTATTAGTGTACTTATCAAACTCATATTTTTGTAGTGAGTTTCCAGAAAAATCGTCTTCAAAGACTATCATTCATTTTCGCGGTGACATCGGGCATCACGATGACATTGGCAGTCGCGAAGAGCGCGTGTTTTGTACAAAGTGTAAAACATATATATAGAGACACATTCAACAGTATATTTAACAGAACAACAGTACCCTGCACACGCTAACAGTGTATCAATTATATCAATACCAGTGTGACAAAAGCTTGAGTCTTTGCTGGAACATGCGCTTCATGGTTTTGATTTCCTCAGCACTATAGGCTGTCACTTGGGGAGCTCATGTGTTCATTAACCATCTATCATGCTCCCTATACCTGTTCTCCTATCCCCTCGGATTTAGGGGTCTACTGTCACAACCTCTCATCTTTACTCTGGAACCGATATGCTTACTCTGGCACCGATGTATTTACTGTGTATGTTTAACTATCTTAAGGTGACCCACAGGATTGTGTATGTAGATCCTGTGGGCATACAATATGTGTTATTTAGATTTATGATAACTATTATTCTGTACCGTTCCACTTAGACGGTTGCAGCACACACTGAACTCGGGAATCCCTTTCCCTTGACTCTCCTTTAATGTTGCCTTAGAACTCTACTACTAGAGACACCCTTTTTTCTTAGATCCAAATATTAAATAACTTATTGCTTCAGGTAATTTATATCCAGATGGATCCGTTACCCTAGGGATGGTTCACCCACGTTCCGTTTATTACATTTTTCTCTTTTACATTCCTAAACTTACTGTGGCGGGGTACTGAATTTGCAGTTCCAAGATGGCCGACGTCTTTGGAGCAGGTACAGTCCTACAACTATTTTATTAAGTATGTTATTAAGCCGGATGCGAAGATTAGACACTCCAAGATGGCCGACGGTATTTGTTTTATTACTATGCATTAGCCCATTGAGCATAATGCTGATCAATACCACACAACCCTTAAGCTCTACATCAACACACCTCGGGGGCTGATGAATTGCCCACTTTTAATCTCTATTGATAAGCAGGGTACTGAATTTACAGTTCCAAGATGGCTGACGTCTTTGGAGCAGGAACAGTCCTACAACTATTTCCGCTCCCAGGCCTATATAAACGTGTGTTCTCCTGCGGGCCATTAGGTCTCCAGCGTACACGCCAGAAGGAGCTCTGTTCATCACAGAGGTTATCGCCAATAACTAACTGAATGTTCTCCTGCCATTAGCGGTACAGTGCGAATTACGCTAGATGTAAGCGCCTGTGTTTGCGTTTGGGGGCATCTTTTAAATACTCACCGCGGGGTCTGTCTACTCGCTTGTTCTGACACACTTTCCTTTTATCCTTTTTATTAGGCAAAGGTCCCGTATTAATACCGGCAAGGATATGGCTGCCGGTTATTTTCTTTAACACAACCTGCATCGAGTGGGTGCAATGCACCACGGATTTTATTTATTCATGCCTGAATAAACTTGCACTATTACTAAATCCTCCTTTAAGGTACGTGGGACCACATTACCATATTCTCAAAGTATATAGAACATGCCCCTGACATTTTTCCTTTGGGTGTATTCTTATATGTAATTAGGCTGTTTTCCTTTATTTACCCATCCTCAGGGACTCCTTATTGAGAAACACATCCAGGATACATATATTGTTGCTTACCTTTCATTCCCAATTCTGTGCTATTGTTTGTTTGTTAGCCCTGAAGAAGTCGCTGCGCACAACCGTAAGCGAGACAAAACACGTGTTGGCTAAGGCTGTTGTGAATAAACTGAAGCGCATGTTCCAGCAAAGACTCAAGCTTTTGTCACACTGTTATTGATATAATTGATACACTGTTAGCGTGTGCAGGGGACTGTTGTTCTGTTTCACCAGTGGATATCCACACGTTGGGGAGAAGGGTGGCTCTCCCTACCCTTATGCACAGCAATCCTCACTCAGTACTAGAGTAGACTTACCTGTGTATTGCCCAGGAGCGCCAATACCCTATAGAACCACATACCAAGCATTTTCAGTATATTTAACAGGACAGCTTTATTAGTGTACTTTTGAAACTCATATTTTTGTAGTGAGTTTCCAGAAAAATCATCTTCAAAGCTTATTTTTGTTTTCTTGCAGTGACGCTGGGCATCTTGATGACATCGGTAGTTGCGAAGAGCTCGCATTTTGTGAAAAGTGTAATACATATTTATAGACACATTCTACAGTATGTTTAACAGTAGAGGTGTATTTCTGTATGGTTTAAACTTATGTTGTTGTAGTCATTTATCTTAAAACTAATGTTGAAATCTATTTTTCTAATTTTGTGGTGACACTGGTTGTTGTGACCATATTCATAATTGCGAAGATGGCGTGTGTTTGAAAAGTAAAAACAATTATATACACATATTTTAGATTAAGTGTCACAGTAGCTGCTTATTTACCGGAGCTTTAAAATTATGCTTTTATATTTACATTATTCAAACCTAGTTTTTTATTCCATTTCCTGTGTTCCCGATTATGTACGTAGTCATGAAGATCACGTGACCTGAAAAGAATGTGATATGATTGGATAAAACAGTTTTCAGCTATATTAATAGGAAGTCCCCACACATGTTTTTTTTCTTGAATGTTCCATTCATTGGTGAATCAGTCTGAGCAGGTGTGCGTGCAGTGGAGAAGTCATTGTGGAGGTTGGCTGCTTTTTCATTTTTTAACAGACAATGTCAGCAGGAGGTGCAGAAGAGAACCAGCTCCAAAATGAGGCAGAACAGGATATTGAGGAGGTGGAAGGAGAAGAAGAACAAGATGAAGTGTCCCCCCTGAAGAAGAGCAGTATATCTTGGGAATTTTTCACTATCCCACTTGGGGAGTCAAAGACAGTTGCAAAATTTGTAAAATGTTCCCTTTGCAACAAGACATTGTCTAGGGGGTTCAACAAAAAGTACTCATGTGGTACTACGTCTATGCTCTATCATCTTAAAACATACCACAAACATGATTTAAAAAGAGCAAAGAAAGCCAGAGAAGCTGTGACACCATCAACATCATCTAGTGCTCCACCTGTTCCTGGAGAAAAAGTGCCAGCTGAAGTAAAAAGCCATCATGTGGAGTTGAGATGGTCCCAGAATCTAGAAGGATGGCTAAGTTTTGCATGGACTGTTCAAGTATAGTTACTGCTAGAGAGCAGTCATTTCCAGTTTTGAAAAATGCAGCAAAGGAGCACAGATGTTACATTTTTTATGCAATCCTTACTTTGTGCAGCTTGTTTCTGCTGCTTGTTTTAGTTTTTTTATACCATGTTTACAATTTCATTGGAAAGAAAACAGCAACAAATATAACTTCCAAAAAAGCTAAAAAAAACCTCCTTTCATGGTTAAAAAAGATAAGCTGAATTAATTCATAACTGCATGGGTACTGCCTGAGTGATCAGATGACTGCATGGGTAGTGTCTGAGTAATTGGATAACTGCATGTTGAGTACCTGGTTGATTGAATGAGTGCATGTGTAGTGCCTGGCTGATTGTATGAGTGCAAGTATAATGCCTGGGAGATGGGATGAGTGGAAATGCAGTGTCTGGGTGATTGTATGAGTGCAAGTGCACTGCCTAGATGATTGGACAAGTACAGTGCTTGGGCGAATGGATGTGTGCAAGGGCAGTGCCTGGGTGATTGCATGACTGCATGGGTAGTGCCTGAGTGAATGGATGAGTGCATGGGTAGTGCCTGGGTGATTGGATGAGTGTGTGGTTAGTACCTGGGTGATTGGATGACTGCATGAGTAGTGCCTGGGTGATTATATAAATACATGAGTAGTGCCTGGGTGATTGAATGAGTGTATGGGTAGTTCCAGGGTGATTGGATGAGTGTATGAATAGTGCCTGTCTGATTGCATGAGTGTATGAGTAGTGCTTGGGTGAGTGTATGAGTGCATGAGTAGTGCCAGGCTGATTGGCAGAGTGTAAGAGTAGTGCCTGGGAGATTTGATGAGTGCATGGGTAGTGCCTGTGTGATTGCATGACTGCATGGGTAATGCATCGAGTGATTGGATGTGTGTATGGGTAGAACTTGCACTTTGTGATGGTCTGCAACCCACAGATAATTCTAGTTAATTCTACTTGATTGCATGAGTGCATGGGTAGTGCCTGCATGAATGGATAAGTGCAAGTGTAGTGTCTGGCTGAACAGATGAGTGCAAGTGTAGTGCCTGAGTGAATGGATGAGTGCAAGTGCAGTGCCTGAGTGAATGAATGAATTCAAGTGCAGTGCTTGGGTGATTGCATGACTACATGGGTACTGCCTGAGTGAAATATTGACTCCATGGGTCATGCCTGGGTGATTGGATGACTACAAGTGCAAGTGGAGTGTCTGGAGGAATGAAAGAGTGCAAGTGTAGTGCCTAGGTGATTCCATAACTGCATTAGAAGTGACTGAGTGAAGGCATGACTTCATGGATACCGGCTGGGTGATTGGATGACTGCCTGAATAGTGGCTGGGAGACTGAATGAAAACAAGTGCAGTGCCTGAGTGATTAGATGACTGCCTAGGTAGTGGCTGGCTGACTGGATGAGTGGAACTGTAGGGCCTGGGAAATGGGATGAGTATATGAGTAGTGACTTGATGAATCCATCACTTGATTGGTGATTTGATACACGTAATATATCCCGATCACCAACCACTGTGGAAAAATATAAACAGAGAAAAATGTATTAGAATTTCATTTTGAGCATTAGGCAACCAAAACAACACACAATATTTTTTCTCCAAAACTTTGGTTCAACATACACAAATGTTTTACTGTTTTTACTGTTATCAGCTTTCATACTTCTTCACTTTCAACACTGCTCTGTATGAAGCATCATCATCAAACAGTGGGAAAAAACAATCAATGGATTGTAAAAAAAAACAAATGTGCACAGCACATCATTTCAAATATGTCATACTGTGTACTCACTACAAGATTTTGAATAGTGGCTTGCTGATAGCTTATTACCTTAATGAAAGCAACTATATGTTGAAACTGTTTCTGACGTTTTTATATCTGGTACAAAATGTCCAACAATTATAAAGCAGTCTCCATTTTTGGATATCCTTTTGTGAGCATCGTCCCTGTTAGGCCAAATGATGTCTAAAATGCGTTTAGTCCATGTACGGAAAATATAACACACAGTACTAAGAAGAAGTTGCTGTAGCAGAAACAAAAGGGGCCTTTTTTTAGTGGTGAAGAGACTTTCCAAATGCACCTTAAGGCTACTACTGGTATTATATTACCTCCATTTCGTTTTTATTTGTAGTAACAGAATGTAGTCCTCAAATTTTTATAAATTGCTTTCCCCCAGTTAAAAAGAGTCTTTCATTTCTAAGAGCTAGCTGTAGACAATACCCCTAATAGGCTGAATAATATCTCAGAAACACATAATGTATATATATGTCAACACAATACCACATTTTCTAACCCTATATTCTCCTTAGAACTTTGGTTCTAAAAATAGAAGATAAGAGTTTGATAACGTTTTAGGTAGTCTTGATTTGAATGTCACCTGAATGTCATTGCACTCTGTCCATCCTGTTTGACATCTTAAATATGTTGTGTAGTGTCCAGAGGTTATATTAACTCCTTCATGAAATATGATTGCTATGGTTGTGAAAGTTCTTTTGAAATGGACATTTTTCCAGCTACAAAGTTTGTAATTTCAGTTCCTAATTTAATACCATCCACTCTGCATCGTTGTAGCATGACTATGACATATTTTTCATACCTTTGTAGAAACAACGTTGACCTATGTTCTGATCTGCAGTTTGGACAGGTCATATCTGAAGCATATGCTGGGGCCATGGCAGTGCTGCTTGCAAGTCGGATTTTAAGTCACAATTCTGAAAATGCCACTTTAAGAAAGTTGGCATTTTCTTGTACATATCATTTGGTGCATGTGTAAGAAATCATTTTTTTTTCTTCGTTTTATTTTTTTCAATAAAATAAGACATCCCAATTCACCAGATCGAATGCCTTTTCGGCATCGATCATCATGACTAAGGCTTTGCTATGATTCATTGCAAAATAATCTATGGCCTGAATTAGATACTGGGTGTTTGACACCATTAACCGGCCTGCTATAAAACCACTTTGATCTATATGTATTAATTGTTGTGTGGCAGGCATTATGTGGACCACCCAGATCTTCCTAAACAATTTATAGTCCGAATTAAGCAGACTAATCGGCCTGTAAGAATGAACAGATGTTGGATTTTTGTCCTTCTTACGGAAATAAACTATTGTTGCTTCTTGGAATGTGGTAGGAATCTCACCCACTTCTTTAATAAAATTGAAAAGATCTACCAAAAATGCCCCACGCTCGCTGCAAAATATTTTGCAAAATTCAGCGGGGAAACCATTGTTTCCACATGCTTTGGCATTAGGCATTTGCTTTAAAGCGTGTTCCATCTCGGTGGATCTTATGGGCTCCAGGATTAGCTGGAAGAGTGATTCTGATAGATGAGGAAGAGGCAGATTCTCGTAATATTTTTGAATCTGACGTATTGGCACAGAATATTGAGTCTGATGAATATCTGAATAGTGCTGTACCAAAAGTTTTGCTGTCTCTTCCTGATCATGTACTAAATTTCCTGTTTAAGGATTCTCTAAAGACCTGAATATAGCTTTTTCGTTCTTAACTCTTGTGGACCAAGCCAGGAACTTGCCAATGTGCTGATTTTCCTCATATATTTTCTGTTGGTAGCTATTAGAATTATTTATTTCTTCTAGAATGAAAAAATATCGAAAATGTAGTTTTGCCATTTCTACTTGGCAAGCCTCGGGCTCGATTCCTTCACTTTGCTCCCTGGCATCAATGGCATTATCTAATGCTAACTGGAGATTTGCTGTCTGCTGAGAGCATTTTTTCTTTGACTTGCTTTATATGCTATCACTCTCCCTCTTAAAGTTGCTTTAAAAGCCTCCCAAATAGAAAAATAAGAGGCCGTGTTTCGATTGATAGTGAAAAAGTCAGTGATGAACTGTTTCGTTTCAGCTACCCATTGTGAATTTGAAAGCAGTGATCTAGCTAGTTGCCATCTTGGCCTGTCCCTATGCTTTCGACTTATCACTAATTCTAGGGTGACTACGGAATGATCTGAAAAAGCATTTGCCCTAATTTCAGACTGCCCCCTACATAATGATTTAGGAACTAAAAAAGAATCAATTCGAGAGGCGGTCCTAAATCTATGAGAGAAGCATGTATATTGTTTGGTCTCTGGATGGTCCTCTCTCCAGTGGTCCACCAGCTGAAAGCTTGACATGCAAGCTTGTAGTAGTCTTTTCGTTCTTCGTTTAAGCTGTTGTTTATTATTATTTGACGTGTCTTTAACCAAGTTCTGGACAAAATTAAAATCCCACTCCAGATCTAAGGCCCGGATGCCCCCAAGGCAATGTCGAAGATCATTGAAAGGGAATCAGTCTCATCGATGGTAGGGCCATAATAATTGATGACATTTAGATTATGACTGCTAGTTGTTACTTTGACCCAAATCCACCTTCCAAGTGTATCTCGAATCACCTCCCTCACATCCCAGTCAATGCCACTACCCCAAAAAATTACAACTCCCCTTACTGCCGCCTGTACGGATGCAAAAAAAGTATGGGAAAATCTTCGGGGGTTGAAAACTTTGGAGTATTGCTTTTTAAATGGGTCTCTTGTAAAAAGAGAACTTCTGATGAAAGAGATACCAGCCAGCCCATTAGACTTTTAGATGTTTTTTTGTGTGCTAACCCATTGACATTGCATGAAAGGATCTTGACCTTGCATTTCTCCAAAGACATCACCCTAGAAACTTTCCATTATAGCATTTAGCACCCTTTTTATAACATTTGGCACCCTTGCTGCTACTAAGCCCATATCTATCAACTTTTACCAATGCTTTCTGCCCTGAATATATCTGCTCTTTTTTACAAATGCCCCACTCCACCCTAACTGCCCACCCTCTAAGACCCCTGAGGGCCCTCCCTTATCCCTCGAACAACAACCCACCCATAATGGGAGGAGGAGAGCCCACCATACCCCTCCCAGTGAAAACCTATCTAAGATTGGTGCCATGGCCTTGCACCCTTGCACCCTTTCACCCTCTGTCCCCCCTCAATCCCGTCCAAAAAAGAAAAAACAAGCAAAAAAAGGTACTATGTTTTGGAAATCTGATGCAAAAACTCCTGAGTTTCAGAAACCTTAGAAAACAGATTAAACTGCCCATTTGAGAGAACCTTTAGTTTTGACTGCCAGGCAATGCTAGCCTGTACCCCTTGTGCTTAATATAGATGGAGCATATTAACAAAATCCTTACTGCGTCTAGCTGCAGCAGCAGATAAATCTGAAAATAATCCAGCACAAAGGTACTTCCAGTGAAGAAAACTGTCTCTGTTGTATTGCCTTTGACAGAACCATCTCTTTAATTCGATAATCCCCAAAATTGACGAGGACTGTCCGAGGGAATTTTGATGTTGTGGAGCGTTGTGCTGGAACTTCATGATCTCCCATTATGGTTAGATCGTCAGAAACATTTGGCAGAACATGACATTTAATGCTCCACCCAAGGAAGCGTTTGTTGGCCCTCACAGCCCTCTGGAACTCCCACGATACGAAGATTGGAGCTGCGTGAATGATTTTCTAGTTCTTCGATCTTGTTTTCTAGCAAGGCCTGCTGCTTCAGAAATTGGCCAATTTCTTTCTGGGTCATGGTGAGCTGATCTTCTAGCTCTGAAATCCTATATTCAGCCTCCTTTACTCTCTCGGGAAGCTGCACTATTGCTTCCTCAATCTTATTTAACCTGGCGTTAAGGGCAGCGGTTTCTGATGCATGAGAGATCTTCAATTCCCGTATCTCCTCCAAAATTAGATTCAACATATTCTTAACTTCCAGTTAAAGTGAGGGGTCTTCAGAAGACTGTTGGGAAGCTTGATGCTGTGTTCTATCTCCTTCCGTCACTACTGCTTGTGCATCCAGATCCTTTTTCTGCAGAAACCTGAAAGCCCCCGCCGTATGGGTACCTTGCGAAGATGTTTGAAGGTTTTCCTGTACATCCCGTATATCAGAAGCAAGTAGCAAGGGTGGATTAAGTGAACCTCCTATCTGAGAGACATATAAAATGTCTGGCAATTGTAGTCTTCGCTTTCTGAAGCAAAGGATATTCCTTGAGTAGGGCTGTGTGCTGTTCTGGCTCTGATTCATGATTTAGCAGTGATGCTGTTGTAACTTCACCAGTCTCTTGCTTAGATTTCAGAGCATCTATATCCGCCAAATTTTTGGACTCTGTCTGCGCTGTAGATTCTGGGGTCTCAGGATCGGAATATCCGACTGCATCTGGCGATGTCAAAATATCCTCATTCTCACCTGTGCCTTGGCCTGTATTTGAAGACATCATTAATTCCTTGCGCAATAGGGAGGTATGATTGGACCGAGCTGCAGCGCCGGCACAAAGAGCTAAAAAATGTGGAGGACAGAAATCCGGTTGAGGGGTGTCAGTGTGAAGTCACAATCAAACCCTAAATGAACCTGTGCTCAACCCCCTGGTAGCTTGCCACTGATAACAACGAAATGGAGGTGATGGAGAATATTGACTTTAACCATTCCATGGAAATCATAAAAAGACCAACCTTTGACTCTGATGACCCCAATATTTTGACATTTACCAATTAAATACAATAGTTTTAATATCTAACAGTGTAAGGAACAGCTTATAACAATTGGTCAAAAAAAGGTGGAACATTATTCGTGTGCGACTGCCCAGAAGGTTAACTCGCAAACTCTTGAATTCTTTTTCCAGTTTTCCTGTAAATTAAAGACTTGTTTCCTGAATTTTAAAATTATCTAAACCGGTTTTGCCTCCTAAATATGTTTTTATTATTACTCCTTTGAGAGTGATAAATAATCATTTGGCTAGGATAGTACTGCTTGAATCTAAGAAAGAGTGGATAGCACAGGTGACGGTACAAAGTAAAGCAATTGTAGAAACAATGATGCCCAATGTGGAATGTCTCCACTTAACTGGAATGGATATATAAAATGCCCTAATTGACCCCACTTCAGTTCCAGAAAACATTTATGAGAGTCTACAAATATGTACAATTTGCTGGCCTAAGCCATATCAGACACCATTATCCAAAATCTAGATTCACTTAAACCATTTAAAAAACAATCGTATGGTATCTTCACTTTAAGTAGAAAGTATTTTAAATCTTAACAAGGTAACTTCACCATGGAATTTCTACTTTAAAAAACTTGTTTAGTCTGTGTATCCAGCATCTGAAACATGTTCTTTTCATGTGCCCTGCTCTGTCTCATATAAGACGCAGATATTTAAATAAAAATGTTTTTTTTGAAGAATGGGCTAAATGTAAAGTACACATTGTCTTTGGTGCTTAATCCAAAACCTCCAACAGAATTTTATTTTTTGTAAATATTTTTTAAATTGGTTGCATGAATTATATTTAGATTATTATGTTTGTAATGTTTGTTATCCACATTAATGCAGTTTTACCAGACAATAAGGATTTGATTAAAGCTTCAGTTCAGGACACTCAAATCTGAACACTGCATCTGATTTGGCTTTCCTTTTCCAAATTACAAAATCAAATTTACCCGAGAACAACATCCAACTACGTTGTATGGGCATTAAAGCATGCAAGGAATGCATGAACCATAAGTTCTTGTGCTCGGGATAAATGTTAACTGTATATCTAGTGCCTAAAAGAAAATGAGCCTGATTCACAAAGGTAAACTTAGACCAAATGTCTAAGTTTACGACTTTGGGAATTCACAAAGGGCATTTACCAGTATTATCTTTATGTCCGCACTCGGGCCAGATCTTCGCCCGAGTTGCATCGTGGGTTGGATTGACTTTGCAGCTTTTCCCGCTATGTTCTTTTCCACAGCAGCAAATCTTGTTCAGTGGTCCTTCGCAAAAGGGGTATCCGAGCCCCTGGAACTGTCTTCGGCTACAGCATTCTGCCTCATCCCGCTGGAGATAATCGACTTCCATAGAAATTGCCAAGCCCGAGTTTGGCAGTCTGACTGTCAAACCACCTTTGCGGTGGTCGGGAGAAAGCCACCAAGGTGGCAGCATCGCAATCGTCGTATTACAATAACACCACTGGGCTGGCAGTGTTGTGTCGGCTGCGCCATGGCAGTGGTATGCTTTGGCTCATAGGAAGAGACTAAAGCATATGCTGGCGCCATGGCAGCACCACTTGCATGTCAGTGCACTGTGTACCATGCACTATGTCGTGCTTGGCACACAGTGTGTGCACAACAATGCAAGCAGAGTGGGGCACAACATGTGCCCCCATGCACAACCTCCCATGGCCAAATTTGCCCTGGGCCCCTGTTTGGGGCACCTTTCTCTGCCTTTCCGCTGACCTTTTCATGATGGGGTCCCCACCATGTTCAGGTCGGCAGAAAGGCTGGTCGTGATCAGCACAGCAGTGCTGGCATCAGCACCGCCACTATTGATCACCGCTTTCCCCACTGCCGCCCCATCGGGATCCAGGATCCTAGATGTTGCAGTGTTCTTGCGCCGGGCATGTGGCGGTCCGATTGCCAACCTCGTGAATGGGCGGTCGGACTGCAGAGAAGGCGGTCCGAACCGCGCTCCAACTCAGATGGCCATATTTTTCGACTTTGACCCAGTCCTGTGCGACTAGATGTCTGCGATTGGCGCTTTGATTTTTAGGTGCTAGTTTTTACTAAAAACTTTAAAATTCAAAACTTGCGTCTGACTGATTGGATTTCTGTTGTTTTGGTGTCAAATAATTTATTAAAATGTACTCTATTATTCTAATCTGGTGTGGGATTTTTCTTTTGTTGTTTTCACTTTATTACTGTTTGTGTGCTGCATAAATACTTTACACATTATCTCTATGTTAAACCTGACTGTTTTATGTGCCAGTCTACCCAGAGTGAGCACAGATTAATTTAGTGACATTTTGTGGTTCACCCTTCAAGGGATTGTGGCTGTTGTATGACCAGGGCTCACAACTCAGTCAACCAACCACCCAATTTTCCACAGGTATTTTATTGGCACAAGTTAGGGGTGGACCTATTACCCTCAACAATTTTAGAGAGTGGACATCTATTCCCCTTCACCAGAGGCCTATAGAGGTTCAGAAGTGTCTCTTGTAATGTAAACAGAATAGTCCTGGTATCCCTATGTTTGTGCCACCACTGCTCTTTTTGCAATAGTATGCTGCTGCATACATTTGGCCACCCTGGGTATTTTAACCTGCCAGGTAATATCCTCCTTACTCTTGAGAATGGCCATGCAGGGGATTATCCTTGGAGCTGCCAACTCAGGAGGGCACTGTCCACCATTGACCTTTTCATTCCCTAATGCTGTCAGAATCAGATTCGATGGTGTCTAATCCACCATCTACATGTTTGGAACAGCCAAGCAGTGAATGATTTTGGCTATAGAAAAACTATATTTAAAGAATAATAGGGGCATTTATAAACATGTAAACATTTGCATATTATGAATTGACACATGTATATACTTACCAGGCAATTAAGCATACATTATGGAATGCAGAGGTTACCTAAGATACAGTGCAAGTCAAAGGCAAATATTTGTGATACACTTAAAAATGTGGCATTGATCAGTAAAAGGTATTATCATGTTATGTTTTGTGAGTGCTGTGAAGTGGCCTCATTACTACGAGTGCTATAAAAAAACATTATATAAACATAATCATACAGAACCGCGAAAAGATTATTTATTATTTCAATTTAACTTTTCAAAATCACTTTGATATTTTCCACGAATAAAATGTTATTGAGCCTAAAGAGACAACACTTTTTTGAGGAAACAAGTAGGTGTTTCCTAATGAAATAAAATGTGTGTTTGTGAATTCTTTAAGAGTGGTTTGTCTTGAATGCATTTTTATACTGGTAATAGCTATAATCAGCATCAAAGCTATAAATACATACATTGCATATATTTATTTGCATTGTATATAGCAAATTATATCTCGTCTGTGACTATAAAATAGACACATTCTGTTTAAAGTGAAGGATGAATGCTATGTGATATGACTTCCTGTGACATCACTCGCACTGGCGTCACGCCATCGGAGGTCTTTGCATGTTGCGTGTGCTAACTAATCCCCCCCCCGATCCGCATTTTAGGTTGCATTTTACACAAATGCATCAGGTTCTGTAAACCTGAAACACATACTATGGGGCCGATTCCGATTCAGGCCGGAAATCTCCCCGACCGAGCCGGACCCGGAGAGATTTCCGACCGAATCGGACTCTAGCAGTCCGACCGAACGAGTACGATGCGCACGCATGCTATCGGACTCGATTCGGTCGGACTCCCATTGAAGTCAATGGGAGCCGGTCGTACAACGCGTACGCGGGCTCCCATTGACTCAATGGGTGCGAGGCGAACGAGGGCGCCCCCTACAGCGGGTTCGCGTTGATGCGGTTCGCGCTGCAAACGCACAGGTAGGGGGGAACCCATGGGTCCCCCCTGTGTGCGACTCGCGTGGCTACGCATACAGGGGGGTCCGACACGGACCCCCAAAGTCCAGCTCCGACAGCTGTTTCGAGCCGGACAGTGCGGGTTGGTCGGACTGCTCAAGGCGCGCATCGTACTTGCCCGGCCGGGGAACGTCTCCATCGCGCGGTGCGAGTCGAGTCCGAGCGAGTCGGTCGGTGCGGTTCGGACCCGTGAACGAGTCGGTCGGCGATTTCGCGTGCGCTTGCATCGTACTCGCTCGGCCGGACGCGCGTTCGAATCGGTCGGAAAAGAGGGCTCCGAATCGGATCCGGTTAAGCCGAATCCGATTCGGTGCGCTACCGGCCGAAATCGGAATCGGCCCTTATATGTCCACTCTATAAAACATTATCAATGTTTAATTCAGAAGCTAAAACCACAGTAGGTGCAAACTGCAAACCAAAAAGAAGACTGCAAGAAAGAATGCAATGACAAAATAAAGATAAGTATTTTCACAATACAAAACTAAACTTCGGCAGAATAAAAAACTGCTTTTTCCCTTGCATTAAGTGCGGTATCATCCTCGGGTTTTTTTATGCCAAACTCAAAGCACAGATGAGTAAACCCTGAAAAGAACGAAGACGATAGCGGGGGAGCACAGCAGTAGTGCTTGTCTAGAATTTTAAATCACTACTGTATGATCAGCCCTCTCAGGAAACTGTATTTAACATAGACAATTGCTGCACTTGGCGCATGCTGTTCTCCAAGGCACTCAAAAACGACTCATAAAACGTGGAATGATTTGCCCTTTCAAATCTCTCCTTGAAGAGCACTTTAAACCACTTTCAACTTTTATCGAGTGCATGGTTGTACTTTACACAGTATGAAATCATTCGGTGTTTGTCAGTCTACTTTTACTTTCCTGTACCCCCCACACATGCGTAATACTTCAGGGACTTTGAAACTTCGGTGCTTAGAAAAGTAGACACTTCCTTTCCATGTAATAGTAAAAGAGTGATTGTAGAAACTTAAGCCATAATCAATAGCACAACAGTAATGTAAGAGTTGTAAGTACTCAACATTTACAACCTGATTTGTAAATTATATATACAAGCATAAATGCAGACGAACACATATAAATGTGCTTCTATTTCAAGTGTCTGCTTATTGATACAAGTTTATAATTATGTTCTCTGTGAAGACCCCCCAGGATATTACAGCATAGATTTGCAAATTTTGTGGCACCAAAATTAAAAATTTGCGGCACAAAAATTGAAATTTTGCGGCATTATTGTGGCACTATATTTTCCTCATAATCATTCCTTTCCAGCCTTAAATCAGTGGAAACTGTTTTAGCAGAGTATTCCACTTTGAAATAGGCATATTTAAAGTGTCTGAGAGTGTTTGTTTGCTATATCCTCCTTTGTCATAACCTCTGGAGCATAGGTTAAGCCAAGCACAAGAGCACAGGGTTGCTAGTCATCTATTTTCTGTGGCTTTGTGCTGAGTTGAGGCTTCCTATTGCACTTGTTTGATGTGCTGCATATAAATACAATAGATTTAAATAATTGTTTGATATTCGTTAATTCTTTTGCTCATATCCCTTTCTTCATGTCCCTTCTTTATCTTCTTGTCTCTATTTACCTTCTCAAGACATTGATTGTTATTGTATCAATTATAAGTGTGTTTCTAAATGAAACCTGGTAGGACATTGTTGTATTTTACTAAAGTTCAACATGTGAAATGTCCTCATGAAACAAAACAAAAAAGTTTGAGTTTGCCCATGCAAATTAAGTTGTGAGAATGCACACTTCTCTGAGAGCCTTAGTAGACAGTGTCTTCCACTGTACAGGCAGGCATAAGTGTTATATGGCATTGAGCTGCCAGAGCCGCTGCTATCAGGGAGACGATCTACATAACCAAACACCACAGAAAAATGTAATCTTGCACAAAGCTCCTGTGGGCTGATTCAAAATGTGAAAGGCAAGCATTGACAGATGGGGAGTGACCCAAAAGAAATCAAGGCTGATGGTGGCCTCGCCTCTCTATTTCTGTTCATAACAGGGGATGCCATTTGGCAATCCTAAAGTGAAATAAAATTAAGTGCAATAAGTCCAGCATCACACACCAGCCCTTGCCTTCGCATGAAAATGTAGTTGGGGCAGGCAGCAGCTGCCCCATGGTCAGCACTGGCACTGCTCTGCTGCTCTGGTCACACGGTAAGGAAGGGAGCAGGAGCACAAGTGAACAGGAGTCCCTGACATTTTGGTGAAAGATGTCATATGCTTTTGTACATAGATCTTCTTCTCTTGTAATATTAGCACAAAGTGGTGCACTTGCGTCTGCATATTTCATGCACAGATTCCCCAGAGTTGTTGCTACATGCTGAGGAAGCACCAAATACCACACATCTTTATTCATTGTCTTTCTAAGTAAAGTTTATCGTGTGCTTTCTCTTCCAGAACAAGGTACCAGCTAAGATTCCATGCTAAGCTTTTGCCATTGTTTCTTTACAATATCCAGCAGGGGGCGCCACTACATCAGCCTAGGACTGTTTTGTATGCACCGAGACCGAGCCCACTCAAACTTGGGGGCATCGACTATTCATGTAATTAAATAAAGATGCAGCTTTATGCAGCACTTTGTGGTGGGTGCTGGTTTGTTTGTAAGTGTTAAAGATATAGGCCAGGCACAAGTTTGTTGCGGATCAGAAGAGAGATTCCTTCACACCTCCCTCTACCCCAGCTCCCCGAGAGCCCCTTCTCTCTCAGGAGGATGCACCGCAGAGCCTCCCAGATTTGCAGCCCCTCTTCCCACGACTCCCAGTGAAAGGACAGTCTTTATTACATTTGCAGCCTCACAGCACCTCATCAAGGGATTTCACACCAGAATCAAGGCACTAGCAGGAGCTGCGAGCAGTGCGTTGTAATGCAGGAAATCTATCTTTTATGTCACATGATTCGAATGATGAACTCAGCATCTGCCACAGACCAGCCACTCTCAAATGTGTCCAGTAATCAAAGCGCGGTCTTTTTACAAAAGTGCAGATTTTGCAATTATTTTGCAAATTGCAAAATCCTGGAGGGTCTGTCTGTGGCACCATGTTGTGGTTAGGGGATCTGGTCACAGGACCCACTGGCATGCAATGTCCGGGGATGTCTATCCTCCTCTTCAAAGAGGGGTTGGTTTGCTTCCAGTGAAAGAAGTAGGAGCGACCGCAATGTCCTTCACTAATTCATTTTCCAAATCATATGAACAAACTGTCAGACTTTGTTTCTAATCGGACACATTGTCCTTGTCTGCACCGGGCACACTAAATTAAGGGTGCATCAAGGTGCACACACAGAGTGCGCCCAACATTAGGGGTGGGCACAGTATTCGATTCCACCCGTGGATTTGGTGGAATTTGGCATCTCGGCATTACTCTTGTAGCCCGGAGTTGCAGCCAAATTCCACCAATCACTGCGGTGGAATTTTTTATCGTGCAAGGCTCTAGAACGGTAAATTGGCAGGCGCAAGCAAGATTTGGCATCCCCATGCACAATTTCCAGTCAGTAGGAGGACATCTGCTGAAATTTTTCTAATGCGGGCAGTGGCAATTGTTCACAGCAAGAAGGCTGACGGTCAAGTAGAAAATCTACTCCCCCACCTGAGAGACCTCCACTGACTCCCCATACAGAAGAGATGCCCGTTCAAGATCCTCATGTACGCCTCCAAAGCCCTCCATGACCTAGGACCTGCCTACATCAACCATCAACTGAACTTCCACCAACCCTCTAGCTCCGTACAGCACTCTTGCTGGCAGACTTCAGAAAGAGACTCAAGACCTGGCTCTTCGACAGAGACACAGCGCCCAGATACCCCTAAGGGTGACAGTGTTGCGCTTTACAAATGCCATTTGATTGATTGATTTTCTAGCGGGAGCAAAAACGACTTCAGTAGCTGCACCCTATGGCACACCACGTGGGGCCATTCATGCTGATTTTTCAGCATAGAACCAACGTTAAATCACAGTGCGAGCAGAATGACATGCCTATTTTCCCCCATTGGCAGAACTCCTCAGAATCTTGCAGAGTTTTTATGTAACTTTGTGGAATTCTGCGGAGTCAAATTCTGCAAGTTCCGCCCACCCCCACCCAACATGTGATTGAAGCCCTGGTGTTTCTTATCTTGTTTAACAATACTTTTTGGAGGTAGGTGGAGTCTAATAGGCAGGGCTGTAGCTTGGAGCATTAATTTTTGGGTGCCTGGCCCCCAGTGATAACATTACGAAGGTAGGTTTTAGGAGGATTAGTTCTGGTCTCTTAAACAAAGCTATTGACTAATCTACAAAGCAATTACTGGCTGGACTGTAACTACATTCTCTGTTTTCCTTCTTTCTTGCCCTTACTACTAAGCCACACTTTGCTACATTGTTATTTCCTCATTAAATACTTGCTCAGTTCCGTACGTCCAGGGCACTGAAGTGATTAGTAGGAGTTATTTAAGCATTTTAGAACACCTTAAGAAATAAATATCATAATATTCTTAAAAATGCCTTGGCTTAAGCTTAAGAATCCTGTGAATCGACTTGCTGCTGTGATCTGGGGAGACAAGGAGAGCCTGCTAGGAGTTAGACTGAACCTATTAGGAGGACTGACCTAATCTCTGGGAAAACCTGTAATAAGTCATTTTAAATGGAAGACCTGTGAGAATACATCTTGATGAACAGATTCTGCCAAAAAGATGTGTGGCCACCACACACCGAAAGGAGCAAAGACAAGCATCTGGGTCATGGGGCTATTGCACTGCTGTCATTGACGTCAGGTTGAGGCTGCACTCTCCCCAACCAATCATGTCCCTTTGTCAGCCCCAAAGGGAAGTTGGACTTCATACCCTATGTACGTCCTACTTTTTCTAGCTGGAGGTGGGGGTCCTCAGCTATCTTTCTAGTCCTGGAAATATTACTAGCTCTGTCTCAGTGAAATCTAAACATATGACTGACAAGTTCCTGGTTGGGATAGTTGGCACTAGGAACTGTTAGGGTTTTGTTTGTCACATGGGTGCCCTCTTCACCAGAAAATCTTGACAGTCACTGGTGCATCTTAAGATATAGGCACCTAAATGTCATTTTTTTGGAGAGATTTCGACTATTTAAATCAGTCTCCTTGAAAAAGCAGAGACCAATTGGGTCCTTAACATGTACCTGGACTCCAATTAACTGTGGTTATGTCTCTAATCAGACACGTATGACAGGACACTGGATCTCCAGAATTTTACTGAGAGAAGTGTGAGCACAAGCTAGGTGGGATCTTTGCTGTTTGGGTGGTGGTTCTTTTGGCTCTACATTCTTTAGGGACACTCTATATTCTAGCCTTCTCTTGTTTTCAGTATTGGCACCTTATATTTTACTATGAGTTATCTCAGAGGTATCAGAATGAAACACTGAACAAAAAGCAAGTTACTATCATTACCATTATTATTACAGCCAGCCTCTCTGCCATAATTTCTTCATCTGCTGCAGTGGAGAATCCTTCTGTTTGCTGGAACACAGCATTCTCCTGTGTGCTTGAGCGCAGAGATGTTTCCCTATGTCGTGTAGTAGGGTTCATTATTTGTTTGTCTTTTGGTTTCAACCACTTCCTGTATTTCTATCAGTTGAAATTGTACATTTACAAAAGAACATCTGATTAAGGTCAACACTCAATGCATTTTAATTAAATGTCAGCAAACACCTTCTCTATAATCACTTTAACTGTGGCATAGTCACAAGATGCACCAGCAACAAATGTGTAGGTCAGCATTATACTATGTGTATGGAATAGCAACAAGTATTTCTGCAGATGCAGAAGTGCATCTGTACGCTTGGTCCAAACGTTATGCACACTCATCAGAATCATATGCATACAAGTAACTCCATGAGTAATACATTATTTTTATAAGGTTCTTAGTACCACACTTTTCAGAACAATTGTTTAATATAATGGTATCTAATTTACTAATTTACTGACAAGAGAAGGAAGTAAGGCTGAGGTGGCCTTATAATAATTGACTTGAAATGTAATTTACTGATGGGTCAAGCTGGTGCATTGAGCTAAATGCTGGCCACTGATTCATGTTGTAATTTGCAGGTTTGCAGGTTATGAGTTTAAGTGCTCACTGCTACCTAATCGTACTTGTCGGCGCTCGCTTGGGCTGATTATTTGAGAAGCCTTGTAGACTCCTCTGTCCTGTTTCTAAGATAGTGGTAGTTGTAAGTATTGTCCATGAGTTAGCATTCTCTGTGCCTTTCTTTATTTAGCTCGTACAGTCACAAGCAGTCTCCCAGTGATGTGTAGCAGGTGCATTTATTCCTTGTACAAAGGGAGACTAAGTTGGCCCATCAAAGGGGGTTGAGAATGCATTAGTAGTTCCAAATGTAGTTTAAGTTTTGTAAATTTGGAACAGGCCTTAGGTTTAGGAAATTAGGAATAGGTGAACTTGATAGTAGTACTATAGGTGATGTGATTTACAAAAGTACAATGTTACTGTGCGTGCCTGCCAAAATATTTTTGGGGAGATTAACTGTACCACTGATCTATTTTTTATCTTCTTTTTTTCTTACATCAGCACCCAAGGGCAAGAAGAGGGCTTCGGAGGCAGGTCAGATAGCCGGGGTGCCACAACCAATGCTGAGGCTGACGGATCTGCTGTCCCCAGAAAGTCCTCCTGTTAATATTATAAAAATTTCTCTAACTTTTACCTCTGCCCATTGAAAATAATTTTTCCTTGTTTTCTTTTCCTGTGCCTGTCTCCTTTTTTTAACTCCTCTTCATTCTATCTAATGTTTGTTAATTTCTTGTTATCCCTGCTTTATCCTAGTTTTTTTCTATAGTTCATGTGTCTGTAGCTGACTCCCCCTGTCTGTACTAGTCTGTAACTTTCTTCTTCTTTGTTAGTAAGCTTTCCCTCTCCCCTTATATATCTTGTGAACTGGCACTGTAATACAAAGAGAACAGATTTTAGGACAGGTACTCTACAGTGAAGATTGGATGCCCAAGTAAGCTATTCTATGCATGTTTGTTGAGGAGGCTTTCTTTTTCCAGTTCATGCTCAAACAGTAAAACGAGAGAGTGGCCATGGTCATGGTGTACCCCCCTCCCCCAATGTTGTGTTGTATGTATTATCATCATTCATTTATACAGTAGTATACCAGCAGTTCTGATGACAGTGCAGCATGGCTGGACAGTAGTATGAAGATGGTCCCATTGTATTTGCCAACCAAGGCCATATGTCCTTTATTGACCAACCATTCCACCCCCTCATTGTGCTTCAATGACTTAAAGTCATCATAGCTCTGCCCCTCAATTACAAAAAGTTTTTGGTTGGCATGACTTTCCTAACATTGGTAACAAACAACATGCCCAACGTGATATTTTTGATAGAAGATACTGTATACCGAACTGTAGTGATGTATTGCTATTGTAGTATTTTGTTAAAAATAATAATAAGGGGAGGTGTATCTTTCATCTGAACATGTGTAAAGTTTTTTCTCGCCACACAGACCACCCGTGCAGGAGCCAGCAGCGGCGCCAGTGCAGATGAAGGTGGAGTCCAAGCAGTGGCGGGGGAGGACAGTGGCAAGTCGCATTTCTTACTTATTGACAATTATTAATATACTCTACAAGGGCATTGTGAACCCCCTGCTTTAGCAGCTACAGATGTGGTTGAGTTCTTATAGCTTAGTTCTATCTGCAACTCATCAGACAAAAGCTCATAATGAACACTAAAAATGATGGGTTGATGCAAAAAGGAAAGAAAGAAGGAAGGTGGGTGAAATGGTACATGAGTGAAAGGATGCGTGGGTGGGTGAAAGGATGCATAGGTGGTTGATAGGATGCACGGGTGGCTGAAAGGATAGATAAAAGGGTGTATGGGTTAAAGGATTCCTGGGTGGGTGGATGGATGAAAGGATGTTACTGTAGGTGGATGGATGAAAGGATGGCTGAAAGTTTAGATGGGTGAAAGGATGCGTGGGTGGGTAAATGTATGGATGGTTGAAAGGGTGGATAGGTTAATAGATGGATGGATGGATATAATGATGGATGGATGAATATATGGATGGATGGATTGGAATAGTGAACGACTGGATGAGAGAATGTGAAGCTTAAATGGTGGGTATCAAAGGGTAATTAGAACAATGAAAGGATTAATGGATAATTGATTGGATAAAGAAATAAGGGAGCTCTTCTGGAGAGGGACATGCTCCCTACTCACGTACTTCGCATGCTTAGTTTTTATCAAAGCTTTGGTTCAAAGCAGAGGGTATTTTAATTTTCTGTTTACTCCCTAGATTTACTGTACTTGTTAAGCGAGGCAGATATTTATCCTGCTCATCATCATTCATCACCTCCCTGCCCATGACATTTCACCACTCATGACTTAATTGTAACATGGTTCAATTTGGCACTACAGTTTTGGCTGTGCAATGTGCGTCTACTTCAGTTAATGCAGCATTCACAAAGTTCTCTATGCAATGCAACTGAAAAGAAGCCATGTTTCCCTTCCCTCCCAGTGCCCACTCAGCTACCTCCTAGTACTTCACTCCTTTATTCTTTCCTACGTCTGTCCCAGCCTACCCAAAAACATTGAAAAATCCATTCTTGCATGGGCCGCATTTTTCTGGTCAAGTGATTCATATATTTTATGGCTTATATAATGGATTTAAACCTGTTCAAGGTTTTCCCTTTCAACATTCGTCAACTGCAGTGACTGAATAAGCCTAAGCATAAGCACATGATGATGATCAGTGACACCCCACTATTCTATGGCAAAACCTCTACCTACCCGACCAAATCCCTCTAACTTACCCTGCAATAGAGACTGAGAGTAAGTTAAGTTTCTTTTCCTTACTGCCAAGGGAAAGTTTTTGTTGGAAATAATTTGTGTTGGAGGGTGAGGACATGGAGTAAAGGAGCTAAGTGACTGATTTTGAGTTTGCGAATGGGATACTCTGTGACGAACATGTTAAAATATAAACTATATATCCTGTTCCTTTCCCTGTACCACAGTGCATCATTTTTCTCACCATCTGCTCACAGCAGACAGGATATCTGCATTGTATACATGACATGTGTGATGTACTATCATTATTATTCATCTACCTCTCAAGATAATTGTCCAACACAGCTGCCCAAAGTGCAGACTGCAGAGAGTAGCCAGATACCCGACACGCGAGTTAGCATGCCTGCATTAATTTAGCACAAGAATAATTGTACTCCATAGTTGACAATGCCTTACTCATTAATGAGAGTTATTTTATTTTTATTTTTCATACAAAGTATCTGTTTAGTTTTTAACTAGGAAATCCTTTAAAAGGAAAAAATATAAAGTTTTTTTAATCTGGTGTGCTGTTATTCTGCCTCAATTCCTTTCAGTCAGTCAATGCTATATTTACTTAACAACTATGTTGCATCCAAACCACAAACATATCTGAGCACTGGATTCAATATACTAGTGAAGGAGAAATTCTTAAGACATTGCCTGGGCATAATTCTGATTCTTTCTCATTTACCTTCCATGGAAGAGGAAACCAGGACCCCAAGTCAAGGGATGGGTGGCTATGGCGAATCCTGCCTCGCGTAGCCGCAGGTGACCGCATTGCCCCTCCCCCCTGTCTCTGAGCTGATTCTGATGCTGGCAGCGAGATGAGGAGATGCTGAGATGCTGAGGCACCCAAAGCCTGCTTCTAGCTTGCGTGCCGGATGAGTGTGCTGCCCGGGATATTGCGAAGGCCCTTCCTGCTCCTGAACAGACCCCCATACCCGGAGGGGGGTCTGCGGAAAAGAGAGTGGACTGGTGGCAGAGGGTGGTCTGTTCAGCTGCAAAGTCGGACGGCGAAGGGATACAGGCCAGTCGCTCCCTCACAGATTGGCAACTCAAGGGGAGCGGGCTCTTAAGGACCTAAGAGATATTCCGTTTTCTGTGTCTTTACTGCTGCTGCCTGGGACGCCCAAAGAGGTCGCTCATTGGGCATTAATTTGGATGCCGTGGAATACTGTCATACTGGCAGGGAAGGCAATGGGAGCTGAACCCTGGGGAAAAGAAAACAGGAATTGTGGTGTGCTTTTGCGAGACCCAGGCAGCCATCGTCTGGCTCTTTTGGCTCTGTGAAAAATCAAAAGGATTATTAACTGCTGGTAGGCGTTATGGAGCTGTGAAGTCACTCTCTTAAGCAATAAATGCTACTTGGCAGGCGCTGCCATAGCGCTTAAATCTACTATGTTTTTTTTTTGTTGTTTTTTTTTAGTTGCAGGTAGCACTGTTTTTTGATGGTGGGCAGCAGCAATCTATTATCTCGCCCTTTGGTGTTCGTTAAAGGGTTGAATTTGAGACTTGTTGAGAAAGTGATAAAAGAAGCAGGCATATAATTTTGCATAGAACTTTGCATATTTGGATGATATTGGGGCAGTTATCTTCTTTATAAGGAAAATACATTGCCGTTATGCTTATTTGGCCCTTGTCATGATGGGGATGCATTTAAAGATTGGCAATGTAATGGCTCATGTTGACTGAAATGCAGGTTTTAAATCTAATACTCGAACAGCTCAGATGAAGACAGCTTCAGCAGCAGCAAGACTCGAGCGGTCGCAAAAAGCTCGCCGAGGGTCAGCCCCAATATCAAGCCCTCTAAGCTCAGAAGAGGATGTGGTGGACCATGGAGTGGGGGTTAAAGGGGGTGATCAAGCTTTGGAAATTCCTCAGCAGGGAAGGTCAGATAGGGAATTAGGCTCTGAGGGGCTACCCCCAGCTCAATCTGGCTTAGCCAAAAAAGCAGACATTTCTAACGAAGACAGCTGGATAACAGGAAATATAGAGGCAAGGTCAAATCAAGAGATCTAAAAGGAAGATTCTTCTAGCTCGTTTCAAGGGAAAACCAAAGAATACCCATTATTTATGAAATCTAAAATATCCTCATCGTTTGCACAAGTTCAAGTTCAAGAGCAAGAGCCCGTCAGTAATATGCAAGCGAGTGTGCCACAAAGAGTTCAACCTCCTACTTCACCTCAGATTGTATTGGAAAATGAAAAGGGGCCTCCTCGACCCCTAGAACAGCAGAAGGGGGTCTTAATGGATGGTCACCCTCTATCCTTCATCTTGGCTAAAATCCAAGAGGCAGGACAGCAAGATCAGGCTCGGTAAACATCAGAAGAACCCTCAGGAAAACAGACATCAGACGAAGGGGGCGTCGCCCAATATGATATCAAAACCATGTTAAATCTTATCTTGGATGAGATATGTGAGCTTAAAGCAACACAAGCAAGCAAGATAGCAGCATTTCATTATCGCTTGTCAAAAATCGAAGAGGCAGTTGGTAGCTATCCAGCAAGAGGCCGAATCCCGGATATCCCAGCTTGAAGATCAGATAAAAAGGATGCAGCACCAGGCTACTTTGGATAAAAAACAGAACTTCTTACTCAAAAGTAAGCTGGAAGAGCTGGAAAATCACTCACGACGCTCCAACCTGTGGCTGGTTGGGGTTCCAGAAGGTTGTGACGGACCACAAGTGCATCAATGGGTCAAGACATTTATCAAGGACAATGTGTTGCCTGAATTCTCAGGAGATCTCACTATCACAAGAGCACTTGGATCCCAGCCCAGCCATATCCGAACTCAAAGTTGCCGCAATCAATCTTAGTAAACTTCGCAGATTTTCGAGTGAAAGAACAGATACTGACCAGGGCCATCCAAAAGAGACAATTTTCAACTCGCGAAGTTCCTAGCTGCCGCATTTTCTTCGATATGTCAGCAGCAGCGGCTCGTCGTCGGAAGGAATTTGTAAAACATCTGTACTTGTTTAAGGCACAGGGGGCTCAGGCGGCTAAAGCTCAGCAATCTAAGCTATGAGTTTTGGTGCAAGGGAAATTTCAAGTGTTCTCAAATCTTGATGAGGCTCAGGAGCTGCTACAGAAAATTACTACTGAAAAGTAGCCAAGGAAAGAGAATCGGGATGTTTTTTTATTTTTTTTTATTGGCTGTTTCTTCTGATTTGATGAGATGAGGGGGGAGGGACAGGTCACTTTAGGGTGCAATACCATGGCACCCAGCTCAGGGGTAATTTTGGGGGGGCAAGGGGTATGGTGGGCTATTCCCCTATTGCCAGCGGTTGGAGGGGGCACGGGGAGTTGGTGAGGGTCAGGGAGGATGGGGGAGGGGGGAGGGAGGAATGTCTGGGAACAAGAATGAAAAAAGAGCACAATTATAGAGGAAAGAGCAATCATGAGGTGAGAATAACTCAGAGCAATACAACAACAATGTATAAAAAGACGTTTCATGTTAAAAAAATAAATGTATTGGTTACTGGTTTTACCCTTGAGGCGAAATGGATCTTAAAGTAAGGATAATCTCAATTAATGTAATTGGAGTGTCCAACAAGCAAACATATGGTGGATTGATTAGATGGCTAGCTTTCTGTTCTCCTCAGATTTTATATCTTCAGGAAACCCATTCAAAAGCAAACACACCTAAACTTTTTATCCCCAAATATTATTCGAAGGAGTTCTTCGCCTCTTCTGGGTTAGCAGTAAGGGGGGTAGCCATCTACTTTGGGCAAGGGATTGATTGGGAGATCTCTCAAGTTTTGAGAGACCCCAAGGGAGGTGGATTTGGTTTACTGCCGGGGTGAATGGGAAGTTCTTTAATTTTGTAAACTACTACGCCTTGATAGAAGATAATCCTAAAGTCCTCATAAAGATAGATGAGTTGGTTAGAGGGATAGCGTGTCCTATAATCCTAGGGGATGATTTTAACTTTATTCAAGACTTGGAAAAGGATACCTCTAATAAAACAGAAAAACAACTGAAGCCTAAGACTAAAAAAGTATTGGATTATATAAAACAGGATTATCATTTAATAGACCCATGGCGTAGGGCTCATCGAGATATTTCACAATTTACTTGTTACTTTCACCGATATCAGACTGCTTCTCGTATTGATTTCTTTCTCATCCCTCGATATATTAATTGTTTAAGTGCTGAAATTGGGGCCAATTCATTCTCAGACCATTCATTGGTTATAATTGAGATTATAATGTAGGCAGCAAGGAGGGAGAAGTCCAGGTGGCAGATGGATAGTTCACGGACGTTCCAGCAGCGCGTATACGAAGAGTCAGATGGTGGGGAAACTGCTCGCTTGGTCAAGCAGAGTTAAGCAGGGGGCCGCAGTAATAACAGAATTGGAGGAACCAGAGTCAGGGGTCTTGGTTACCCACAAGGAAAAGATCACAAAAAATTATCTAGACCACTATCACAAGCTATATGCGACAAAATATACGGCTTCAAATGAGGCGATAAGTCAATATTTTGAAGGTATCAAACTTCTGCAGCTGACAATTAAGCAGACAGAGGAAATAAGTTTTGAAATTACAATAACAGAAATCAAGAGCGCCCTAGACTCAATGCCTGGTGGGCAGGCCTCAGGCAACGATGGCCTTCCAACAGAGTTTTATAAAGTATTTTCAGAGGAATTAGTACCTTTTTTGGTGGAGCTTTTTAACTTCGTGAAAGCGGGGGCGAAGTTCCATCTATTTTCAAAGAATCTACCATAGTTAGCTTCGTTAAAAAGGATAAGAGCCCTAAAAATGTTAACTCATACAGGCCGATTAGCTTGTTGAATGTTGACTATAACATATTAATGAAAATTTGGGTGAATCGATTTTCTCCAGTAGCGCAGAAGTGATCAACAAAGATCAGACGGGATTTTTCTCAGGAAGATATATGTCATCAAACACTGGGTTTTTAGTTCAAGCACTTGATTTTTTAATCACCAACAAACTTCCTGTTTTAATAATGATGTTCAATGCTGAAAAAGCATTCGATCTCATTAGCTGGGATGCTCTTTTTTATGTTCTTAGAAGGTTGGGGTTCCCAATATAAATAATTCATATGCTAGGAAACGTATATCAAGGGGCCCAAGCTCAAGTCTTTATAAATTATCAGTTAGTAGGGAAGGTGGATATAAAGCGAGGAACTCGTCAGGGCTGTCCCCTATCCCTTGCATTGTTTACCTTTTTTATAGAACCACTCGCTGCTAGGATTAGGGCTAATCAGGAGATAAAAGCACCATTAGAGGGTATTCCCAAATTAAAACTGTTTGCAGACAATATTATTCTCTATCTTAGACCTGAGGAACATAATATAAAAATAATGTTGACAGAGTTTATGCAGTTTGAATCTATTGGAGGATGCAAAATCAATCATAATAAAACCGAAACCCTGCTACTCAATGCAGGCTGCCAAATTCTTCTGATTTATCTTCAACGGAAAGCCTGCTCCCAAGAGCCAATTCGATACCTGGGGATATATGTTACAAACCGATACGAGGAACTTTTTAAATTGAATTATGGAGTGATGGTTATTAAGATCAGAAATGTATTAGATAGATGGACACTTCTTCCGCTTACATTAATTGGTCGGGTTGCTCTTATAAAAATGTCTATTTTCCCTTTATTAATTTTTCTTTTCACAAATGTACCAATAAGAATTAATACGTCGTATTTTAAGGAGTTGGAAGCAATGTTTCATCAATTTATTTGGAGGAAAAAGGCGCCAAGGGTAAAATTCTCAGTACTTCAACTCGACATTAGTCAAGGGGGGATGACTCTCCCCAAGTTCAAACTTCTTATGAAGCTACTTTTTGGATATAATGGCTCGTATGTTAGATGGCAAGGCATCGCTGGATAGTTTTTGGTGGATAAAATGGTGCAGGAAGCAGACTCTCAGATTACGGTTTTTATTAAGACCGCCAAACTTCCAAAGAAAACTAGATATAAGACACTACAGGAGTTTGGGGTCAGACTACGGTCATTTTATTCTCTGAAGACTCAGACAGCAGGATATGAGTATTTGAAGCTTTCAGAATGTAAACATTTTGGTCTGTATATGCAGAATAGCCAGTTAAGATTTTGGGAAAGTAATGGTTTTAGGGAACTCGGTCATTTTATAGTAGGGGGAGATATCTAAAATGGCTCGAGATTCAGGCTAGGTGTGGAACGAGGTGCAAGCCCTTTTTTTTAGGGTTTTTCAAGATTATGCAACTTTTGAAAAAATACTGATCCCCATCTAGTTCCGCTTCAGTGCCCGTACTGGTAGCCCTCTACAAAGCTAAGCTAAGGTAGGTTGGAAACTGGTACAGACTTTTGCGGAGCCAAAGGGAATGTTCTATAGTAATATGCTTTTTAGATACAATTTACCAAGAAACACATTGCACTTTTTCAGAGCTTGAGTGGCAGGGGATTTCGCTGCATGGCAATAAGGTATTAAGAGCGGCAAATTTTAAAAGAATGTCATATCTATTCCCCCGGATGTCTTACTATACACCAAGAGCTTTACATAAGATACATACAGAAATAGAAGATAAGTGCTTTCGTTGCCATCAACTGGGACAGGGGGGATGGCTCCATATTTTCTTTACTTGTCCGCTCCTAACCCAGTTTTGGGAGAAAGTGTTCTCCACCCTCAACAATGGCTTACAGAGAAAATTAAAACCAGAGGCGGAGATAGCACTTTTTGGGGTAGTAAGGCAGACCCAAAATGTCCCAATTTCCAAAGGAGAGGAAGCATTTATAGCAATATCCTCTTTAATGGCACGGTCCCTGATCCTTCAGAATTGGAGGACAACTAAAGTCCCAGTTTATTTCAACTGGCATAAAAAAATGCTACGTACAAAAATATTTTAGTAAGCTGATGCAAAAAGGGTAGGTGCTATTAAAAGATTTTCAGCAGTTTGGAAATATATGGACAAAGTAGAAGGTGAAGTAGTGAATTTAACCTAGACGATATAATTATGATATTAGTGGAATCGTTGAAAGCATTGTACTTTATTTGATAATATCTCATGGCTAGTCATATGCAGGTATAATGAGGAGGGAGAGCTAAAAGGAAATTGGGTTTCGGGGCACAGAAGTATGATGTGGATGAACTTTATTGGGAAACAGATAAGAAAAGCACTTTAGGGGAGTTAAATGCACAGCACTTTAGTTTGAAGAGGGATGTTAAACTTCTGCTTCTACATAAGGTCTATTGCCTTGGGATAAGAGTTAATGATGAACGGACTATTAAGGAATAGGAGATCTAAATGTTATGAATTAGACTTCTATGTATCAAGAGGTAATTAATAGTCTGATCATGTATAAGATGGTATGGGCAGAGGTGGTGCTTGTGTGGTTTGGGGGCCTGGGGGTTTTATATGCACTTTAGGGTTAGCTATCTGCCTAATAATTTATAATCATTGTAGATGTTTCTTCATAGGGAATAATCAAATGACCCAATATTCCAATGAATTAGTTTCTCTATCGGAATTTACTATATTAATAGACTCTGTATGAAGTTTTGGAAAAACTCATATTTTAAGCTGATCTGGTATTTGGAAGGATTGATAGCACTGCACTTTATTATCTGCACTTTGGTTAGGCAGTAGTTCTACGCCTTCAAAGGATGACATTTTAAGAAATGGTTGATTCCTGGTGTGAGATAAGAAGACGTATTCGATTCTACGAGTTATAAATAGTTATGTTCATTGTGATTTTTGATGATGTATGGTTTTTGTTATAATTCTGCTCAATAATAATAAAAAAGAAAAAAAAAAAAGAAGAGGAAACCAGGAGACATCAATTGCCGCCTATGCGGCTGTGGAAGAGAAGATCGTCTCCACATAATATGCACCTGCTCAAGTTTACTGAAAAACCAACGCTTATTTCTTCACCCCATCTTCAACCAAAAAGGTATTTGCTTCTGCAGACAGGCGGTGCTGGTCTGTTTTGATCTTACCACCGTGCAATTTAATTGCAGACTCACACAATTTGTCAAAGTAGTAGATCGGAGATTGCTTCAACTCTCACTAAGTATTGATAAAACAGCTGAGCTATCTGATATAACAGATAAACAATAACATCATTATACTTGATTAAAGTCAAGGCCCTATCTTCCTGTAATGATTAAGAACAGACTGAGACAATTTCCTCAATTTATAAACTACTGTCAAGTTTGGCAAGCTCAGTCAAGCGGGGATCACTTACTGTTCAAACCTGACATTATGCTTTTAAAGGCCTATTCCACACAGTAAAAATTTGCACAGCATAAATCTACACTTGAAGCATTTGTCACTTTAACCAGAAGTATATTGTAATTTTCAAATCTTACTAAGTACTGACGTTCCAGCTGATCATCTTGATAACCATGAATCAATAAAACATTGCTGCATCTGATTAAACGCCAAGGACCTATCTTCCCATAATGATTAAGTACAGGCTGGAACAATCACTACAATTCACAAACCTCTGATAAATTCAGCGAGCTCGCTCGAGCAGCAATCGCCTACTGCTCAAACCTGAAACTATGCTTTTAAAGGCCTATTTGCACAGCGAAAATGTGCACCAAGTAGATAAACACTCGGAGCACTGCCACTTTAATCAGAACTATTCTGCAATCCTCTTGGCTGATGGTCAAGGTCTGGGGGAAAACGACTCATTCCACCACAACTGACTGATTACCCCCCTTCACAACTAAACACACCAGGAGTAGATCTGACTTTTTATGTATATATTTTTTAAATGATCTTTCTCCTGGTACTACAATGACATTACTGGCTGAATTAAAAAAATTGCTATTAGAAATCCTCACCTATGATTGGGAAGCCAAACGTTCTATCCTTTGCGATCTGCACCAAAACGTGACTTTTTATTCCTTTCTTAAAACTATGTATAAATTATGTTAATGAATATACTATGTAGATGCAACAGTTTTCATCAATCATGCATAATAAACTTACTTACTTACAGTCTGTGCTTTTATGTGAGGCATGTGTTGGTAAGAAAGGGCCCTGTGACTCTTAATCACATCAAATTCCAAAGGCCCTAGGGGAACAGTAATGTACGGGTATGATTTTATAAGTATTTGCACAGAACATTGTTTACAACATGTCGTTTTCTCTATTTTTCTTTCATGATATAGCTACTTTTGCTGGTCTACCTACACACTAGGAGATAGCAGCCTGGCTTTACAGGGGCAGAGGTTGGAGGCCATCCGTATAGAATACCAATGGCTGGTTGTTCTGGAGGAGGAGGAGGCTCAGGCATCTGCTGCTACCCAGGGCCCAGTTCCTCCAGCCAGCACCTCCAGCCTCCCAGCAATAACATCATCAGTGCTGCCGACAGCTGACAGCAGGCCGTCCAGCTACCAATTCTGCCCCCACCTCCGGCTCAGGCCTCCATTTTTAGCGCCGCCTCCTGCAGCATCTGGCGCACCAGGACTGCAGGATGTGACACATGGAGTCAAAGCTTAAGGAGCTCAGGACCCACATAGACAATGCCCTTTTTAAGCCCTTTTTTATTTATTTTTTGGTAGTAGGGACTTTTGTTGTGGATTAAAAGGGTGGGATTTGGGAAGGGGGTTAACTTACTTTGGACTTTGACTTTTATTTGGACATTAGTTGGTGGATGGGGTGATTTGTTTGGGGAGATGGTTGGGCTTGTTGTGAATAGAGAGGGTGGGTTTTTATCCTTAAAAACAAGTAAAAGGGAAAAGTTATTCTACTTTATTGTAGTTTTTTGTATTTTACTTTTACTTTGCACTGCTGCATTTTTGCGCAGCCTCTTTTTTAATCTGCTTGCTTAGTCTGACCAATCACCCTCATCATCCTCCTATGGTATTTCAGGAGCGGTGTAATTGTGTTATGAAGTGTTGGTTCATTTTGATCATGGCAAATTTCTCTATGTTTTGAGACGAGAGACTGGTCCTTCTCACTACTATAACAACGGCGCCAGCTGCACTGAACACATGCTCAACAGACACACTTGCCACTGGACAAGCCAGACACTTTATTGCCAGCCTGTAGAAATCTGGCCATCAGCGCAGCTTTCCATACCAACACACCAATGGGTTTTGATCCACATAGACCTCTCTTGGGTCATCCAGATTGTCCTGGAACATCCTCTGAATGGTCAATGGTGCTGTCACTTGCTCAATCTCTTTTGATTTCACCTCTGCACTAGACTTAAAGCTTGCAAATTGAAACCAACCCAATGCAGAGGTTCTAGCCAATTGTTGTATTCCTGTTGTTGTTGCTGCTGGTGTTATTTTTGCTGGTATTGGCTGATGTGAGACAACAGGACTGTCCTCTCTAGAAGTTGAAGGTGGTACCCCAGAACTTGTCCCCGGGCCTGGGACTCTAATTTTCAGCCATTCTTCGTCCAAGTCTCTGGCTCACTGAACAATCCCAATCTTGTATTCTCCTGAAAAAGGAATACAAGTGGGCAGTAGATTTTTGTACTGAGGATCACATATTGTGGCACAGATGTACTCATTGTATGACAAGATGCCTCTTTGCAGCCTTGTATTATCAGCGAAGCGAAAGATTAGGTTCTGAAACAAATAATGCTCATCTTCATTTACACCTGCGAAGCTTTCAGCCGCCATTTGTTACTAGTCCTGTAGCAGATGCAACAATGGGATAGCTTGGTCCATTGTACTGTCCTCCTTGCTGACTTCTCATGTGGAAACCTCAAAAGGAAGTAGCAGGCATTTGACTGGGCCCCATTTGTCCATCACAATGGACATGTTTTTCACATTGCATCCCCTTCTTTGATCCATTTTTACTGCTCAAACAGACGTTGCAACATGTAATAGGTTGAGTTCCAACGTGCTGGCACCTCCTGTATCGGGCCTTTAACTGGTACTCTATTATCATGCTGAATGATCCTCAACTGCTTATGGGCTTTAAAAGAATGGATGAAATGAGTGCAGATTTCTCTGCAGGTGGTGAGTAAGTCGCTGACTATGTCTTCTTTTTTGAGAAAGTCCTAAACAATTAGGTTTATTCAATGCCCCAAACACAGGACCCTGAACTAGCCACCATCTGCCATGGCCTTAACTATATTACTGCTATTGTCTGTGGCAAAAAATCCCATTCAGAGACCTCTGGGTCACAGCCATTCAAACACCTTGCTGTTAAAGTCTTCCACGATGTTTGCAGCAGTATGGGATTTTCCATGGCGAGCAGGGCTCCTGTTGCATGTCGCCCAGCGTCCTTAAAACTTTCTTCAGTGCAGAGACCTATAGATACCTTTTGCCTAACCCCCACAAAAGAGATTCAGTGTGCAGTGATACACATGTAATTAGTGGCTTGACAACTGATCCACATATCTGTCGTAAGGTGGATAGTGTGACCAGCAATCTGCTGCAAAGCTTGTCCAACCAATTGCAGCATATCGTGATGGAGCAATGGAACGGCAACTCTGACATAATAGGTTCGGATGGGTACCTCCTATTTCGGGCAGATTGCTGCCACAAATTCTGAAAAAAACCACTCCTTCCACAAAAGAGAAAGGGAGGCGCTAACATTTTAGCCAGCTTCCCGTTGTACAAACATGCCATTGGGTGGTTTGTAGGGCCCCTCCTGCCTAAACGTGCCCTTAATAGTAGCCTGGATTTTTTTATTTTGTGTTGTCACTAAGGCAGGTGACATCCAGAGAGAACCAGGAGGTGGTAGACTCAATGTGTGTCTTGGGGTAGTCACTGTATGCTATTGCTGTGGTGTCTCCATCTGACTCTTGTGCCATTGCGAGGTTTCTGAGGCGGGTGATACTTGCCCAGTGCTGGGGACAGGGCTGCTTTGCATAAAGAGCATTTCACCCTCTTCTTCCACATTACCTTCACCTCTCACCATGATCACAGCTGATTCCCCTCTCTCATCACTACCTGAAGCAATTTTTTTAAGGTGCGCTTCCCACTGGATTGTGTGATTTTTTCATTTGGGTTGTTTAGCCTTCAGTACTATTGTGTGAACCAGGCTTCCCTTGATGAACACTGGTTTGTCAAATGGAGCATGTTTCAATGTTATCCTCCTGGTTGCTAATCATAAAAAGCTCCAAACTGAGGAGGTGAACTTTTTCAGTGGGGCACTGGTGCCAATGCCAATGTCCTAAGAACTTGAAGTAGGAGGGTGAGTCGATGATTGGCTCTCTGCAGTGCGTACTTCTACTGAGCTAGTGGTGGATTCAGGTTTCAGCGGGTGTAAGAAAGTGCCCTCTTTTTGCATGGTTGCCCCCACTTTTTGCCAAACAGTTGATGTACTTTGACTGAGTGTGCCCTGGGTTCCTGCCAACCAGGTACCCTGGGCCTATGTTCTTTCTCTAAACTGCATTAAAACTCAACCCAATTGTCACTCTTTGGCCACATGTCAGCCCCTTGTAAATGGTACCATAGGTACCAAGGGCACTGTGGCCAGGGAAGGCCTCTACGGGCTTCAGCACTTATGGTGCCACCCTTAGAGGCCCTGTACCTGTACACACACACACACACACTGCCATTGCAGGCCGCGTGTTTTGGTACAGAACAAAGTGAAGAGTCGACATGGCACACATCCCTGTGTGCCATGCCTAGAACACACTGCCCTGGCATAGGTCAGCCACCCCTCTAGCTGGGTACACTATACCAGTGGTGAGGGTACAGGTGCATGAGCCCTGTACCCCTACAGTGTCTAAACCAATTCTTAGACATTGTAAGTGTAGTAATGCCATTAGGAGTATATGGTACTGGGAGTTTGTCATTACAAACTCAACACCACCATAATGGCTTTACTGAAAACCGGGAAGTTTGGTATCAACCTTCTCAGCACATTAAACCCACACTGATGCCAGTGTGGGATTTAATAAAAAATGCACTCAGAGGGCATCTTAGAGATGCCCCCTGAAAAACGTCCTAAGTCTAGTGTCCTGGCTGAGTGGCTGCTTGCCAGCTGCCACCACCAGACATGTTTCTGGACCCCTGGGTCGAGAGCCTGCCACTCTCGGGGGTCTGGAACAATGCACATCCTGGGATGAAGTGCCAAGCCTCCTCCCCATCTTGCAGATGGGGGGACCAAGCCAACCAGAGAGAGGTCTATGCCCCCCTGCCACTGGAGGGTGGCATAATATGGGGTGTACCCAACCCAAGGAAGTGACCCAGTGGTCCTGACCTTTACTTACCTGTAATGCCCCTAAATCTAGTATTTAGGGGACACCCTGAACCTTGCCTCCTCAGACAAGAACCGACCAGAAGAAAAGAAGAAGAAGGACCGAAGAAGCAGTGCTGAACTAAGAAGAGGAGGATGCCCCAGCCCTACTGTCCTGTCCGCACCTCAAACCTGCTCCAGCAAAATCCCGGTGTATCCTGCAGCCAGCAACCCTCCAGAACCTGAAGGACCTACAAAACCAAGACCTTTTCTCCCGTGAGCACCGGATTTGCTCAACCACAGACTCTGGCTCCAGCCAAATCCGTGAGTCTGCACCCGTCGCCCACGGCCCGAGTTCAAGTGGCCCAGCACTACGAGGAGGTCTCCCCGGTGATCCTGACCTGAGATCTGGTGATCTCTGACCTGCCTTGAATCTCCAAACAACGCCTGCAGCCCCTTTCTGGAGGATCCCCCGACTGCGACCGGAACTGCTAAGAAAGCCTGATGCCTAAAGACACCTCTGCCAAACTCCCACGGCCTTGGGTGGCCCAACCGACGGTGTCCCAGCATCCCCAGGCATCCCAACGTACCTCTCCAACTGGTTCGTCCTTGAGCCTGCAGTGTTTGTTGCAACCAGAGAATCCCTATTGAAATCAACATGCCACCCAACGCCAAAACAGCACCCTGCACACAGCCGCACCTGTGCCGCTGCAGGTGTTCTTTGGGTACTAACTCAGATCCCCTTTTGCCCTGAGACTAACACCAGGAGCTTTGCTCCCACAACCTTGTGTCCTGCTTGTGAGAAGCCACCAACCGGAGGCCCCCTATTCCCCTTTGGATAACATTGGGCCTCAGCGCTCTGCACCCGGCCGCCGTAGTGCCACTGAGGGTGTTCTTAGAGTGCATCCTCGACCCTGGGGGAACCCCGGTTCTAACCCCAGAATACCAACTCCCAGAAATAAGTACTTACCTGCAAACCGTGACCTTAATTTCCTTCCATAGGATTGCATTGACTGTTTTGCCTTGAAAATTCTTCTAAGTGTGGCGTTGGTTTGCATGAAACATTGAAAAACTTAAAATGTACTAAAAGTGAATTACTTACCTTTTGTCTAGGAAATGTCTCAGTGTGATATCTAGGCTTATCACACTGATTAGCAAAAGTAATCCAAAATGTAACGTGCACAGTAATCTGTAAAGTAACTGAAAAGTAATTTCAAACTGTTGACTTACCTGTAATTCAACCTACTGCATTTGAACATGTATTCAACTGTAAATCACTGCATAAGATTTTGCAAAGTATTATTTCACTTACCTGCACCAGGCTTGGCTTCGTTCTAGAAATAAAATAACGAAATAATATTTTTTATACAAACAAATTGGTCTGAGTTCAGTCTTTGAGTGTGTGACATCATTTGCTGCCTGAGTGTGTACAAAAAATGCTTAACAGTACCCTCTGATGAAGCCTTACTGCTCACCCACACTACCACAAATAGAGAGTAAGGTGCTATCTACTTTTACCTCTGCCTACCTTTGGGGTTCCACTGGACTCTGTGCACAGTTTACCTCATTTTGGCATAGTATATACAGAGCCAGCTTCCTACAGCGGGGCCTTATAAATATGGGAGCTGGTGCTGGCAGTGGAGGTGGTGCCGCTTCCCTTGGAGCAGGTTGAACATAAGGGGTAATGCCAGTCTCCTCTGGGCCAGCTTCTATATTAACTGGCTTGTTGTTATGCTCACCCTTTTCCATAATTGTAAGGCTTTCTTTTTACTGAGCACCTCCTGGCATGTTTCGGACTCAGTCGTGGTTCAATCCATGTCCAGGTCATCAGAAGGGGGGCTTGGAAAAGATGGTTGAGCACCCTTTCTTTTTCTTCCTGGATATCTGAAAGCCAATGGTTCTAAAGGTTGTTGCTTAGCAGGAAGCTCAACATTCTGTTATGCTCCTACTTCAGGAAGATTTACTAGTACTGGCTGCGACTAGTGTCCACTGTGCTCAGTTTCCTGCAACAATTGGGCACTACTTTTTGAAAGAGACAAATCCAATTCAATGTCACTGCTTGTCGACATCATCATGATTACAGTGGCTGCCTCGGTGAAAGACATGGTCTTGGGCTTAGGTTGGGATGGTACCGTTGATGCAGAGGTGCTGGTCTAGCTTGCACCTTGGAGGCCGGTGCTGCAGGCATAAGTTTGCTGAAAAAGGTTCCGGTTGGTACGCCAGTAGAGGAAAGCTTTTTCTCACTGGTCACGTACTAGGAAGCATCTTTCTTTAGGGCCATCTTGAAGCTGTCAGTTGGCTGTGGCACTTAGTTGCACAAGCGGAAGAGATTGGAGGACTCGCGTCATGTGTTGTTTGGTCACGTCACTTTGTACAGGCATTCTGTCTGGCAGTACTCTGGGTGATGTCTCTTGTGCACCTAAAAGCAAACAAGCAAGAAAAACATTTAGTGAAACATGGCATTGTTGCAGTTTGAATCCAGTACAGACAAAGACAATATAAGTTAGCATGGTTACCTAATTTATTATCCTAAATAATTATCAACAATAGTGTATGCATTCCAAAGTCAAACCGCACCACTATAACATAAATATTTATTTTGCAATCAGCACAAACAACATACAGATGTAAATGTTTGCTTTATGTTCATCCAAGCCAGGGAGCCACCAGTGGCAGTCAGGAAGGTGCAGGGGAAAATAGAATAATCCTTAAATAATTAATACGGGTGTGAGCCTATTTCAGGCAAGAGGTTCCAGGGGAAATGGAATAATCCTTAAAAAAAATACTGGCGTGTGTGCACCTATGGAAGGCAAGTCCAGGTGAAAATGAAATAATACTCAAAAAATGAATGCTGTTGTGTGGCTGTGCACCTATGGCAGTCAGGGGATAAGTGGATGGTGGTAAAAAAAAATGAAAACGTTTTTAATGTTTTTAAAAAAAATTAAAAATGAAAATAAAAAGTAATCTAAAAAAATGTAAATTAAAAAACCTGTCATAAAAAAAATCAATTGCTGGTTTACTAGGGGACTGTGAAAACCCCATTGGGAGACAAGAAGATGCACATAAAAAATGCATATAATATAAAACACTGTTCATAATAATCATAATATACATATAATACAATGATCATCAAACATTATTTAACTGTTTTCAGAGAAAAGTAAAAAATTGAACAAAAAGGTAAAGCCTTCTCCTATCAATCTCCCTAGAAAATGGCTTTGAATAAAAATGGGAAAAAAGTAAACTAAGGGTGGCTGCATAAAATGGCAGCCAACCAGCAACAACCAGCAAGGAGGCATGGCCAAAACAAAGAACACATGCTGGCCTAGTGCCAAAGCACACTGGCTTGCTACACAAAATGACCACCGGCTATATTGTCAAACAATAACAACCAGCAAGGAGGCATGGCCACAGCAAAGAACACATGCAGACCTACGGCAAAAGCACACTGGCTGGCTCCACAAAATGGCCACCCGCTGCATGGTCAAACAGCAACAACCAGCAAGGAGGCATGGCCACATCAAAGAACACATGCAGGCCTAGGGCCAAAGCACACTGACTGGCTACACAAACTTGCCACCAGCCATGTGGACACATAACAACAACCAGCAAGCAACCATGGCCACAACAAAGAACACATGCAGGCCTATGGTAAAAAAACAACATTGGCTGGCTACACAAAATGGTCACCAGACACATGGTCAAACAACAACCAAGAAGGAAAACAAAGAAAACATGCAGGACTGGGGTCACCGACCACACAAAATGGCCCCTGGCCACTTGGCATGGATAACAATGACAAATGGTGGCTTGTGGCAAACACACTCACTCCCCAGACAAAGAAGGCATGGTAACACTGAAGAAAACACTATAATTAATTCAGCAATGCCAAAAATGAAATTTAACTGAGCTATAAAAAATTTGCAACAACACACATCTTTCTAATGCATCAAATATTATCCCACCTATACACTGTTTGCAGAAAAAAACATGAAATACGCCAAAAAAACAAAATATTTAAATGTAATCCAATGCCATCCCTGCCCTAAATAATGTTTTAAACAACATATATCAAAGAAACAGTTGTTTCATGGGCCCATGATTAATACTGGGCCTACTGGATGGGTGGCCCATTGGCAGACTAGGCCTCATAGTAAAATAAATTAATATATTGCAAATTTATTAACAAACATGGAGAAAATGTAATGAAATACACAACACTTTTCCTTTACAAAAGATAAAAAATTAAATGAAAAAAAAACTAGACCACTACTGAAACTGCAGGCCACCCACCACAATAAATTTTAAAAATTGAATAAAAGTACAGATAAATACTGATGCATTCCCTCTATCAAACAACCAACAGCTTCAACCAACAGTTTTTGAACTTACCTGTGATATCACAAAACATAGTCCTTAAATCCAATGGTATATATGCTGTAGACAAAGAGAGTGATCCTTCCAGCTCCAAAACCAAATGTAAGGTGGCCAGTAAATGGCCAAAGCACTGGAAAGAGCCTGCTGGACAGGAACAGGAAGTTGAAGACTCTGGGGCTCTTCCTACTTGTTGAAAAAAAAAGTAAAATTAAAAAAAGGCTTCTCGCACCAAAAAACAACTTGAATGGTCGTTGGAGTAGAATATCAACCACAAACTTTTTGTCAAGGAGATTTAGCTGCTTCTCGAGTAGAGAATCTGTTTGAGGTGCAGCCGCAGTCGCTCGTGCTTGCCAGCGTCACGAAAAAGCCGCGGTCATGGGCAGAAGCCGTGCTAGCAGCCACCTAATCTTGTGCAGGCTTGCTAGCAGCCGGCAAGTCTTGTGGCACTCGCCAGAATGCCCCAAAACAAGTCTTGCATGCACCAACTGAAAAAAAAAGTTCCGAGCTGGATTGCGGAATTTAGTGGGGACTCTGTGCTAAAAGCGGGGAGCAGAATTCTAACAACCCCTGTAATTTACTGGTGCACATCATGACCATACGGCAAGAGCCCGACCACATGCCAACTAGTACCCAGAGGAACTCAGGCTGATAGAATGCTACTACAAGCAACTGGATCTGGTCATTTCCTTTTTTTTTAGCAACTTCAGAGTGATTTCCATCTTTACACCTGGTATCCTACAGTTCTATATGTGGCTTTCCTGATGAAGGTGCCTGGGGCACCAAAACGTGCATAGATCTTATGAAGACTCATCAAAAATATTGTTTTTAATTCTTTGTATGCATAGCATAGAAGTCACTTCCCCCAGAGACGTGAGTGCAATTTACATGTGTCACACTGCAAGATTATTTGGAACAAGTATGATATTTGCTGCTGTTTCCTAAAGGGAATTACCCCACGTTAAAAGGGCATCAGCTCCCAAAGGGGGCATGAGGGGGAGGCCTTGTTGTCACACATTCGGCAAAGGTCCATCCCGTTTGAGACCTACTGTGTGCTCTCTGGTCCCCTGCTTGTAAGCAGGGGCGCAGACGAGGATGGACCTTTGACGAATGTGTGACAACAAAGGCCTCCCCCTCATGCCCCCGTTGGGAGCTGTTGCCCTTTTAACATGGGGTAATTCCCTTTAGGAAACAGCGGCAAGTATCATACTTGTTCCAAATAATCTTGCAGTGTGACACATGTAAATTGCATGCCCACTTTTGCACTCACGTCTCTAGGGGAAGTGACTTCTTCGCATCCCACCCTGACGAAAGCCCAGGACCATCTTTAGGCCAATAGAAAAGGCTGAAACATGTTGGTGTCTAGTCCTCTAGCCCTACAATAGTTTTTAACCTTCCCTCCTTCTCCACTAATAAAGGATACTTTTGGATTGGGTGAGGAATTTTATCTTTAAACGTTACGCCCCGGACATAATATCTTCATAAGTGCTCCCTGAAATATGGTTGAGCCCACCCCGAACTTTAGGAGTTGGGATGAGCCCGATGATGAAGCATGTCACTATTAGAGTGAGTGAGGGCTATAATAAGAAAAGGGTCTCTTTCCCTTCCCACCCACAACAGTGGGTCGGCATAAGGCTTTGGACAGCTCCACAATGTGTAAAAAAGAGGTTCCCACCTCCCCACACCCCCTAACGCAACTATTTAGGTCACATCTGCCCATTCTGTAAAGTTTCAATCTGGTTGTATAGGATCTATGTATAATTCGGAGTTGTATCAGCCGAAATTGTGCTCTTAATGCTACTTCTCTGGGGCTCTGTATGGCTTCCAACCAGTCATCCTCCTCTAGGATCCCAACATCTCCCTCCCATGTCTCTATCAGGGCTACCAGTGGGTCTGAGGTGTTATTCATAATCTTTTTATATATAAGGGAGGTAGCCTTTTCCATTATAAGATCTACTAGCACTCTGTAATCCAGTGGTGTATATTCAGGTATTTGTTCGCCCATGTTGACATGAATTTTTAGAGCATGTTTCAATTGTATGTAATGGAATTGTTCAGTGTCAGGCATTTGGTAGTCCAACTGCATGCTCTGGAAGTCCACCCTCTTTTGGCCCTTCCATATGTCACCTAGGAACTCAATACCCAGGAGTGCCCACATACGGAATCCCTTTAGTTCACGCACTTCTCTCAGGAGATCACTATCCCAGAGGTGAGTACACCCTGACAGTTTACCTTCCCAGCCCAGGAATTTGGCCACTTCCCTCCAGATTCTTATGGTCGTTTGTGTATGTTTCGGTAGTCTGTCTATTGTAGTTTTACTATACAGTGCTTCCAGATAACCTCTTTGTCCCATCGGCCAGTGGTCTACTCGGTATGGTGGATCCTCTCTTCCCGCAAAAACCCAGTCATTAAGCGTGACCAGTTGTGTAGCCCAGTAGTACTTGCGTATATCTGGGACAGCTAGCCTTCCCTCATACAGTCCCCGTTGTAGTTCATGGAGCGTGATCCTGGGACTCCCACCGTTCCATAGTAGTTGTCTTACCTCTGAGTCTATCTTATGGAAGAACTCTACTGGTATCTTATATGGGGTGTTCTGAAGAACGTATATTAGACTTGGTAGCGCCATCATTTTAAAGATGGCCGCTCGTCCCATTAGTGAGAGTGGTAGCTGTCTCCATGGTGCTACATCTCTCCGTAGTCTATGTAGTGAGGGAAACAAGTTGGCATCCATAAAATCATTCTCAGTTTGATAGATCACTATACCCAGGTACATGAATTTATTTCTAATCAGTAGGGCACTCCCACTGATTGGTGGATCCCCTGCCAGTACAAATATGATAGATTTATCCCAATTTATTTTATAACCCGAGTAGCTACTGAACAGCTGAAATATATGTAGGATACGGTTGACCGTAGAAGCGGGGTCTTGTGGCATATAGAATTATGTCATCAGCATATAGTGAGATTCTTTCCTCCCACTCTCCCCCTATCGGTATACCCCTTATCAGTGGGTCTCTCCTGACCCATGCCGCCAATGCCTCTAGTGCTATAGCAAAGAGCATTGGCGAGAGCGGGCAGCCCTGCCTCGAACCCTTGTGCAAAGTCACTTGTCTGGACACTATACCATTTACCCTTACTCTGGCCAAGGGGTTTTTGTATAGCAACTGTACCCAGGCGCAGAATTTGGGGCCAAAGCCAAAACGTTCCATCACCGCAAATAGGTACTGCCATTCTATGCTGTCGAACGCCATTCGGGCATCTAGCGACAGCAATACAGCGCTCTCCTCCGGCTGGTGCCTTGTTACATGCAGCACCCCACATAGGCGCCGTGAATTTAATCTGGTGCTTCGCTTTGGCATGAACCTGGATTGATCCAGATGGATCAGGGCAGTTATTACTTTAATGAGTCTGGTTGCTATGACCTTGGCCAAGACCTTTGCTTCAGTGTTTAGCAGTAAGATTTGGCCTGTATGAGAAACAGTCATCCAGGGGTTTACCCTGCTTTGGGACAACCACTATCATGGCTAATCGCTGGTCTTTCGGCAGACTGCCTCATTCCAACAACTCTTCATACATGCCTAGCATATTCGGGGCCACCAGTGTAGCAGCTCCCTTGTATAATTCAGTGCATATACCATTTGGCCCGGACGCCTTGCCCGATTGTAGAGCCCTAATCGCACCCATATCTCTTCAGCAGTGACTTCTCTATCTAGTTCTTCACGGTCTTCCTGTGAAATTATGGGGATATTTGCATCCTTTAGGAGTTCAACACAGTCTGTTTTGGTTCGGGTCGAGGAGGGTTTGTATATCTGCTCGTAATAGGTTGCAAATGTGACCGCTATACTCTCACCTGTCGTGCAGGTTTCTCCCCCAGGGGTTTTAATCTTTGGTTCCCAGTTTGTTTCCCTGTCTCTGTTTTCTAGCCACGCCATTCATTTCGTGGCTTTGTCGCCTATTTTGTATATTCTCCTCTGGGACACCCTGGCATACTCCCTGGCTTTCCCCTCTGCTATATCTCGCATCTCCTGCTGTTTGAGGCGGATTAAGTGACTAACCTGTGGGTCAGGTTCTTTAGATTTTGTAGTAGACGCCTCTAGTTTAGTAGTTCCTTCTCAAGTGCTTGTATTGAAGTTTCTGTTCTTTCTTTTTCCCCCCGCCAGTGTCTGTACATAGCCTCTTATCACCGTTTTGTATGCTTTCCAGATCACACAGGGTGAGTCCACTGACCCTAAGTTATCCTGGAAGTAGTGTTCTGTTCGTTCGCAAATCTTGTATTGTATCTGTTTGTCTTTAAGGAGCCAGGGGTCTATGCAGGGTGGTAGTATGTTCGTTCTAGTGGGTCCTAACAGTCGCACCTCAACTGGTGAGGGGTCAGATATACCTCTCGCCCTATGTATTGCCCCTCGGAAGTTACCTGAATTTACTGAGTTCGTTAATATGTTACCTAGTCGGGAATATCCCCTCTGTGGCGAGAAGTATGTGTATTGTCTGGACAAGGGGTTGTGTGTGGGCCAGAGTTCCACCAGCCCTAGTGCTTCTACAAACGTCTTGAGGGCGTCTACTCCCACTTCCCTCACTGAGCTCGATACCCTATCTATACTGGGATCCATTACTGGGTTCAGATCTCCGCCCAGTATCAACACTCCGTATGGGAGTTCTAGGAGTAGTGAACTTAGCTCCGGCAGAGTATCTGAGTGCATCTTGGGTGGGACATATACAGAGCACAGATTGAGGTCCCGACCCTCCCACACCCCGGTGAGGGCCACATATCTGCCCAGTGAATCCTGCCATGTCTTTTGGGGCATGAAAGACAGTGTTGTTTTAATTAGTATTCCCACACCACTGGACCCGGAGGTGAACCCCAGATGTGCTAGTAATTTGTATCCAAATCTGTCTAGTGCTTTACAGGTGTTGCCCTTCAGGTGTGTTTCTTGCAACAGGACTATATCTGGTGCATGCGGTCTGATATATTGCATCAACATTGTTCGTTTGATTTTACTTCCTAGGCCGTTAACCTTCCAGGTCATATTTATTAGATCTCGCCAGGTGGGGGTGAGTGTAGTGGGTAGTAAGCGGCGTTGTGTGTCAGAGGTCTCCGAGGTCATTGGTACCTTCTGGTTGAGCCTTGATCTGAACGTCTGTTACTGCCTCTGTTGTGTACAGAGGCGCATTTCTAGCCTCTTCTATTTCCCTGCCCCATTTCCCTCTGTGTGATGAGTCTACACATCTGATACACTGAAAAATAAATTTTCAATCTTCAAACCCCAAACCGTATAACTCAACCCTCCCTGCTACCATGCATGATGGGCACATAACCTCCCAGCCCCCCAATCTGCAGAGCGCCTGCGGCCCCATAACTGAACCTTCAAACGTCAGGCGGACTTAGGCCATATATTAACCCGCCAGACCCCATCTCCATTCCCCCGTCTCAGGACTGCTAGGCTCATTGTTTAATGTATAGACATACTATCTCATAGTACTACATACATTCGAATGCATTAGGAGAAGTAGAAGGCACAATTTATAATATTATCTGCATTTCCAAAGTCCTTCTAAGGTCCACCCCTCAGGTACGCAGGCTTCGCTCCAATTCTCCAGCCCTTTAAGAGTTCTCTCATAGCTTGACCTGCTGGACAGTGTTTATGTTGTCTGCCTAAGTCATCTGGATGAGATGGGGAGTCTATTCGCTGCAAGAACCCTTGATCGATATCTTCTGTCACATCCGTCGCCTGATTTGTTGCCATGCCGGTGCCTCTGTATACCTGTCGTGGCTTTCCCACTGTCCTCCATCCGTCGAACGAGTCCCAGGCTTTTTCCAGGGTGGAGAACCTCCACACCTTGCCTTCTGTTGTCACCCGTAGTGTGGCTGGAAAAAGCATGGAGTACTTTATTGCCTTTGCCCGTAGTGCTTTTTTCACTTCGAGGAAGGTCCTCCTCACTTGTTGCACTTTTGAAGTAAAATCTGGAAAAAAGGTTATGTTTGCATTGTCTACTTTGAGCTGTGAGGCACCCAGGGCAGTCTGGAGGATCATGTCCCGGTTCTGATAGTTGAAGATGCAGGCAATAATAGGGCGCGGTGGAGCCCCTGGTCTTGGTCTAGTGCCCGGGACTTTATGAGCCCTTTCCACAGAAATGTATCTGAATAGTCCCCTGGGTTGGAGCGATTTCAGTATGAGGTCTTCCACGTCCAGATCCACAGCAGGTCCCTCTGCCCTCTCCGGAACTCCGATAATGTGGACATTATTGCAGTGAGAGCAACCCTGCTGGTCTTCTAGCATCACCTCTAGTGCTTTGGTCGTGGCATTAAGATCCTGTACTTGCTTTTGAAGTGTTTTTGTGTCCACTACAAGAGTGTTCGTAACCTCTTCTATTTCCTTTACTCTAGACCCCAGGTTCTGTAAATCAGCTCTTATCAATGAAACCTCTGTGGTCACTGTGTCAATTTTCCCTGCAAGGTCCGTTCTTACACCCTGCAATACCGTCATAATGTCCTGCAGGGTAAGCCCCCCTCTGCTATGGTGGAGTGCGAGCTAGGATCTGGCTCAGTCTCAGTGATACTTTTAGCCGCTGGCTCTCTGAGCAGTGTGTATTTGTCTAATTTTGTTTGTTGGGCACTTCGAGGCCCTTTCCGCCCGTCATAGTTCCGCTGGGTTGTTTCTTTCAACTCCATCTACTGCAACCTAATTGTTCCCCCCTGAGGGTGTAGGAGGGGAGCTCCCAGAGAGGTCCATCACCAGTACTCACCGCCGCCTACCCAGGAATATTCTCTGTTCCTGGCGGCCTGTCGGTATTCCTGTTGTGGGTTCCCGGTCGCCCTCCCCCTAGTTGTTCCATTTCCCTGCCACCAAGGCCCTCCTGGTCTCTTTATCTAGTGGAGGCAGCTTATTCGCTACCACGCAGTAGGCCGGACAACGCAGTGCCCAGTCAGATTGTTGTGCAGCCTGGCTGTACGAAGGCTGATATGGGCGGGTGAAACCCCTGCTGCACGTGCAAGTATGTACTATTGTGCCTCACCTACTGCTCCGGTGCGATCATGTACCGAATTCATGGTCCAGTAGGTCTTGTTCCTCTCTTGCCCCGGGAATGCATCTGACTTCTCCTGCACTGCAGCTTTGGTCCGTCTCCCTCTTGCTGCAGGCCCAGAGACTTCTGTGCGCAACGCCGTCATCTCTTACTTTTGTCTCGCTGTCATGGGGCAACTTACTTGGCCGGCTTCCTCTGTCGTGGTCTCTTTCTCGTGTCTTGGGCTACCAGACCTGTCCGCATTGATCGTACCGCACTCAGTCCACTGATCCTCAGTCAGGTCTTATTGCCCTATTGCCCCGATCCATTTATTATGCCTCTATACCTTGCAGGCTGGGCGCAGTTTCAGTTTGGAGGGTCTCCGGGCCACTCCTCTGTTCCGGCGAGGTCGGCTTTGCCTCCCAGCGTCTGGTGCTCTTCTCTGGACTCCGTAACTGAGTCCGCGGCTTTCAGGCCCACACGCGCCGTGCCTGCCGAGCGGCCGCGTCAGGTCAACATCTGTCCTTCTCTGAGTCGCTGGCCCTACAGCATTCCTAGGCTCACATTTTCACGATGCACAGCCCTTTACGGCGGATTATATCCGGATTTATGGGGGATTATCAGGATTGGTCTGGCAGAGCTTCTTTAGGTTGCGGCCATCTTGCGCAGCAGCAAACCACGCCCGACTCATCAAAAATCTAAGCCACGACCTCTGTATTATAATGATCATGTTTGTGTGACATTATCTGAATTTAAGAGATGTATTGTTAATTATAATTTTGGACTAAATTTGATCCTATTGAGGAAAATAAGATACATTATGATGTCGATATCATTGGGCATTGATAATATATTGTGTGAATGTGTGACTGTATGGAGATCTGACTGTCATTTTTATTTTATATAGTATTGTGATTATATCACTATATTTTGTATACTAGGGTTTTAAAGAGATGTCAAGTTAATAATAAAGTACATTGACTTTTTAATTCTTAGTTTGTTGGCCCATCTATTAAGTAATCATGTACCATGTATGTATTGATAGTTGCTCAGGAGTGTTGGTATTACATTAGGCACAAGCATAGGATGGAGTTTAAGGGCACAGAGTCATTTAGTCTCGGAAGGTTGTCCTTGCCAGGTAAGCCCTGTGGCATCATTAGAGCTATCGGTGCAGCAGCTACACTAAAGGCACTGAACTGTGCTAAGTGAATGCCATGGTAGTTGCTTGAAATTTAAAAAAAAGCAGTGACTCTGACATGTAAGGAGTTTTCTTCTTACACATTTGGGTCACTGCTTGATTGCCCTTGCTGGTATCACCAATACTCCTATGACAGTCCTGGGCAGGGAAATCTAGTGACCGTCACCCTACACTAAATATGATGGGGTGGCTGCCACAATGGTTTGATGGCCCTATGGCAGATTGGCCACTATGTCAGAGGTTTCCAACGGCAGAGACACCTGAAGCATCTCTGTCAGACACTCTGCATTTTGCCCAGTTCAAAACTAAGGGGTCTATTAAGATGGCGGGCGGAGGCACCACCGCGGTACTGGCGGGGGTGGAAAATGCAATTTTCCGCCCGCGAACAGCGGTCCTCACGGCCACCATATTAGCATGGGCAAACATAGGCCATTTCCCGTCCGCCGTGGTGCGACGTGAACCGCCATCTAAAGGCGCCCGCCACCGCGGCAGTGGGAGCCAATGGAGACTCACGGCCGTGCGGAATGACATCCCGTCCGCCGTACAAATCAGGATGCCCCAAACAGCCAGCCGCACCGCAGCGGAGAAACCGGCTAACCAGAGACGGCAGAAACATCACAGCGGAGCGAGCGCAACCAGATTCACGGTCCCTACCACCCAGTCACGACCGCAATGGACCCAGCCTTACATGTATTCCCGGCGCTGTATGTGATCCACCACCAGCAAGTCATGAACCGCCGCGGACGCCGCCGCAGGTACACAATGACACAACTCCGCCCACAAACAGAACACACAACTCCCGGAATGACACAGGGTTCCTGTCCACACCAGACACCTTGGTGGGGACAGGAACACAACCACAAGTGCACCCACACATGTCCTACCTGCCAGCAAATCACCCCTCCGCATCCAGGCCACCCATCCACTGCAATCTGGCTGTAATGTCCCGGTCACCGCAGCGGTGAAGACGCAGGAAAACATGCACACAATGCAGGAAGGCAGGGCCTGTGCCAGGCATGGGCTGTGCACAAAGATCACAGGGCCACACCTCCACCCTCCACACACAAGGCCCCCCCCCTCAAGGGACATGCCAGGTGCCTCACCTGTGCCACCCATGTTCAACAACCACCCAGGTGACCCCACAGCCTGCACCACACACTCCAAACAACTAGGGAGGCAGCCTCAGCAGGTAGGGCTGCAGAGGAACACACAGCACAGAAACACATGGCCAGGGCAACCCTCACACCACACAGACACTACACACATGGCAGCAAAACTGAGTCCAAGCACAAAATGAACACTGATACAGAATAGGAACAAACACTGAACTGGACACACAGCCTGTCAAGTTACACAGACATTGCCCACACTGACACACAGCCACATACACAGACCACATGTCAGCATCAATGTAGGACCACAAATAGGAAAGCAAAAGTGAGGTGCACACCAATGGAAGGCCAAGGAGACAACCACTAAGCATGTGTACATCACATGCAAGATAAGGAACATTTGACGACACCCTTACCCCATCAAACCACACATGGCTGCCACAGTGAGTGAAATTAAACCACAGCCACCCCATCTGCAACAACTCAGGGAGACAGCAAGGTAAAACATGTATAGGTGCAGGAATGAAAGGAAGTCTCAGAAGTCAAACAGTCAACAGCCACACATCTGCATCCAACTACTTGATAGGTGTTGGTCAGCAGCACCACACACAGGGCCCATTGACAAACTCCACAACTGTCAAACACAAGTAGGATCCTCCACACATACCCCCACCCAAACCACACCCACATCACACAACACCAGTGTCAAACACACATAAGGGGGTCAATAATGTCCAGTCAATACATTGACAAACAATCACACTCCCTGGGGGCAGACACAAACATCACACACACTCAGGGATGCCTGAACCAATGCTGACACCACAACAACAGCCATGCACCAACATCAATAACAACACACACAGGAGTACAACAAGACCAGACCTGACCTGTGCAGCAAAACTGTAGAAAGGCAATGGGAGCACAGACAGAACAGGAGAACTCAACATCATCACCCAGCAACACTGCACAGACAACATACCCCAGCACAGACAAGAAGTGCATCATCTCAAAACAATCATGGACACAAACTGGGACCAAGGGGCCTACAATGAAACACAGACAGACATACCACACCACCCATCAAGTCAACATGGTGTCATAGTGTACCACCTGCATGCACATGCACAATCTTGACAAATGACAGCTCCCACATGAGAGGAGAAAACCCCCAGCATGCACCCAAAACAAGTCCAGGGAGAAGAATAGCACTAAGTGCATGTGACAGACACACAAGTAATGCACACCACGCTGGAAACACACATCTGAATGAATCACAACACACTAACAAAACACACACACTGACATGTCAAAAGAACATCACACACAGAGCACCTGTCAGCTGCAAGAGACAACACAGCCCAAACACTGCACACATCCACATCAAACACACAACAGATGCACATGCCAATACATCACATTGCAAACACAGCAGGACATCAGGGGGTGCACACCAGGCAAGGACAAGGCAACATACACACACAGCACTGCATGCACAACAAGCAGTGTGTGCACAAGAAACATACCAGTACCACACAGATATGAGTGACACAACATGAACACACACACCACCAATCAGTACAGCACTGACACAACATCACACTCAGAAAGTGAAGCAGTACCACAGCAAACACACATACAGCCAATACAACACCCACACATGCAGAAATGTGGGACTCCCAGGTGACAACACCATGATTAGAGGACTGTGCAGCACAAACAGCAGAACTGCAAATGAGCAAACAGGTCTGCAAAACAAAACAAGAAAATCACATATAACCAATTGGTCAACTGTCCTCAGTGGCACATTGGTCCTGTGCACAGATCCGCACCACAAAGCATAGTGAAGCCAATGAACTGATGGGGAGGCACACACACAGGCGAACCAAGGGGACAGCTGACATGAGAGTGAAGTGGTGTGTACGCCAGTAGTGGACAGGTGAGGAGTGCCCCATACAAATATAGATGCAGGGCACACAAAAAATGTGTAGGCATCAGAAGCACAGATAGGCAATGGTCTTACTCCAGACCACACATGCCATAATGGCTCCAAATCAGACCTAAGTGACAGCAATGCACGAGAAAACACACCCACAATGTCAGTGTGGCTGAGCAGGGCTGCACAGCGAGCACAAACAGTTACAAGACACATGGCTGACCAACAAAACACAACACTGACTTGCCAGACACACACTCTGCATACTCACAATTTTCGACCAACATCAAGTAGTTGTCCCCCGCAAGGACACACCAACACACTGCATAGTGCACAACCTACAACTCACACATGTGCACACAGTCACAAGCACAGGGCTGACCAATACAAACAACAGGCACCCAACTCCAGGGTGACACATGTGTGCAGTTGACAATGCAGGGGCACACACACACCAACATCACTGACAAAGTCACTCCTTCACACTGCACACTTCATGAACACCCAAGTGCACACATTGAAATCAACACATGTGACTAGGATGCCTGGACATCACTAGATGAGCATACACCAACACTTCTCTGCACACATCAAGAAAGCACACACAGACATGATTACCCTGGCCTGCCAGCCTGCAATACTGTGTATAGAATCCCACTTTGTGCTGGCAATGCATACACACATGACATGTGTCCAATATAGCTAAGATGACCAAAGAGTGACCATCACAACAGTAGTCCATCACAAACCAACATCATTGCACCCCCAAGCCTCAGAGTCAAGAAGAACTGAAGTGCATGTCACCTCTGTCAAACCCAGAATGAAGTGACCCAAACCATTGGCAATGTTGAAGTGGCATATAGAGCATGTGTCACAGTAAACCATACCCACACAGAATAACGCTTTATTCATGAAGGACACTGACAATGCAGACAACAGGAGTAACTGGTTTTATTCACACATCACAGTAATAGGCACCAGAAGTGGACAGGAGCAAGGCCAGTGGCCACGACAAAGTTCAGACTGTGTCCATGAGATCCTGCACAGGGAAGGGGTAAACAGCAAGGCCAGTGGCCAGTCCAAGGTGCAGACTGTGTCCATGAGATCCTGCACAGGGAAGGGGTAAACAGCAAGGCCAGTGGCTAGTCCAAGGTGCAGACTGTGTCCATGAGATCCTGCACAGGGAAGGGGTAAACAGCAAGGCCAGTGGCCAGTCCAAGGTGCAGACTGTGTCCATGAGATCCTGCACAGGGAAGGGGTAAACAGCAAGGCCAGTGGCCAGGAGAAAGTGCAGGTGAGGCACATGAGAAGCTGCACAGGCAAGGCCCAACCATCAGTGAACAACAAGGCCAGTGGCCAGGAGAAAGTGCAGGTGAGGTACATAAGAAGCTGCACAGGCAAGGCTCAAACATCAGTGAACAACAAGGCCAGTGGCCAGGAGAAAGTATAGGTGAGGTACATGAGAAGCTGCACAGGCATGGCTCAAACATCAGTGAACAACAAGGCCAGTGGCCAGGAGAAAGTGCAGGTGAGGTACATGAGAAGCTGCACAGGCAAGGCTCAAACATCAGTGAACAACAAGGCCAGTGGCCAGGAGAAAGTGCAGGTGAGGTACATGAGAAGCTGCACAGGCAAGGCTCAAACACCAGTGAACAACAAGGCCAGTGGCCAGGAGAAAGTGCAGGTGAGGTACATGAGAAGCTGCACAGGGAATAATGAACACAGCCAGGAACAACAAGGTTAGCGGCCAGTACAAAGTGCAGAGTAAGTACATGAGATCCAGCACTGGGAATGGGTGGTACTGTACCCTGCCATGGTCAGCAACACACTCAGGGCGTCAACAATGGGAAGTCCATGGCAACACTGTGGGAGAGACATGTGTGTGAGGGGGACTAACACTCAGACTTGGCTGACAGTCTGACTGGTAGGTGGCTGTGTGTCGAGGACAGTTGGGGGACTGGACCGGGGAGAGAGAGGCCCAGCTGGGGTTGAGCCATCAGTGGTTTTGGAAGCCTGAGGGCTGCTAGGACCAGGTGGGGTGGTGGCACGTGGAGGTGGACTCATGCTGCCCTGAGACACAGTGTGTGTGGGAGATACTGGAGGGGTGCCCTTCCACTACTTTGGGATTCAAAATGGCTCCCCTGTCTTGGGATTAATGCCAAGTGGCGTGTACACAACAGGCACACTCGCCACAAAAGCAGGATCATGTGCAGACGGTGGCCCTCCCTCTGGAGATGTGCTGGATTCAGCGGTGCGCTTGGCCCGGGATTGCCTCTGCCCCTGCATCCCCTGTTCACCAGGTGTACCCCCTACAGTGGGCTCCTTTCCCTGCTTCACAGGGCTCTGGATGGGAGTTGATGTTGTGGGTGAACCTGCCTTGGAGCTCTTTTTATGTGTACTCTTAACAGGCACCTGTTTCTCACTGGGCACGGAAACTGTCTGCTTGTCTTTGCAAGACACTTTTTTGGGACAGGTGAGTCCTTGGCTGGGGATGCCTTTGAGGCATGTGATCCTGATGCATGCTTCTTGGCTTCCTTGCCCTGGGTGTCGCCTGAAGGGCTTTTGCCTCTGCGGTCTGGGGTGGCTTTAGCTTTCTGTGGGGATGGTGTCTGCGCCCTGGACTGCTTGGGCTGCTGCTGTCGTGTGCTGCGTGTGCTGTATCTCTCCCTTGATGTGTGGGGTCTGTGGTCACTATCATCAGACGTGGCCACTGGCAGGGTGGTGGACCTAGGGACTGGAGGTGGACCATGAGATTGGGCCAGTTGAATGGCTGCCGTCACCGCAGAGGACAGAGACTGTACAGTATGGTGTAGCCCACCCACGTCTGAATGAACGCCCTCCACGTAAGCAACCGACTGTGCCAATTTTTTGCCGTGGTCAATGAAGGCATTGAGGAGAGTTGTCTGCCCCACACACAGCTGGCACAAAAACTCCACAGACTCAGCACCGATGGCAGCAGGGGGGACAGGGGCAGGGGCAGCGGTGCCTGGGGTGAAGGACACCCTTCCCTTTTTGGTGGTGCGGACACGGGCAGCAACAGTGGGAGTAGCTGGGAGGGTGGGCACTGGACGCTGTGTGGTCGACGAGGAGGCAGAGTCCCCGTTCCCTGTGCCCGACAACCTAGATGCATCTCCACAATCATCAGATGACGTTGAGGTCTGCGTCTCTGGCAGCAACTCCTCCAGAAGACTCCTGTCCCCCTCTGATGTGCTGGTGACATCCGTGTCACTATGCTCGTGTGCAGCAGTTGTGCTGGATCCCTCACCACCGGTGTCCGTCCCCTGTCCTTCCGTGCCCACGGGAGATGCTGCATGATAGAGAGAGAGATGTAGGATCAGTACATTGGCATCAACATTAAAAATATATGCAAGCAAAGAATCACAAAAGATGATGAATTCTCCATGTTGCACAACACCATGGACAGTAACATTGTGCAACCTCAATCCAAAAGTCGAATCTTTCGTGGCATCATGCATACTTGGCATAAGTCACCCATGTGATGAACACACAGACAAATAGCCTGTTGGTGGCTCCGTGTAACCAGACACACAGATCCCTCTGTGCACACCTAGGGCCCGGAGGGGGAAAGATGTTCCTCCCAACATGTTGCCACTGTCACATCTTGAGCCAGCAGAAGTGGCCAACACAGGGACAGCCTCCAAAATATCAGTCCACAATGGCCATGAGCACATGCCATCCACCATGTCATACCTTGGGGCACAACTACAGTTGCACATTGGTGCCAGATGTGTAGTCCTCACAAATCTGACGTCAGGAAATGCACACATTGATGATGGCACACTCAGATGAAGCACTCTGCCGGTCACTGCCATGGGATGTCCCTGACTACCCCAATGAAGATGGTACCAGAAGGCCACAACTACAAATGCGAATCCAAGGGCCATTACACCAATGACATGGGAAAGTACATGTAGGGAGAATGCATGACAGCTGCACCGAACACCGAGGCCACTTACAAGCCATTGCATCACACTAGCAACATCAGAGCCCTGCACTGGCCCAGGCTTGGAACACATGCAGCCACTCACCACCCAAAGTCACACTCCCAGAATACTCACCCCCAGATTGCTGCTGATGCTCCTTCAGACGTGCATCCAGTCGTGGCTGCGTCACAGCTAAGATGCGTGCCATGAGTGGTGTCATGCTGCGCCGCGCCAACCTTCTGGCCCGAGGGATCAGCCCCAGTGTCATCTCGGCCACGTTCTTGCTCAGCCGACAGATGTCATCCCACCTCTTGTGACAGTGGGTGCGCCGGCGGTTGCAGACACCCAGAGCCCGCACCTTGCATGCAATGGCCCTCCACACGGCCTTGCGCTGGTGTACTTTGAGCTGCAGGCATGGGAGACAAGAGGGGGAAAACATCAGTGACACAGTGTTATGTACCAATATCTCTCAGTACAGGAGCATGATACTAACTCATCCCAAATCCACAGATATGTCTAACAGAGACAATAATGCATCTCACATGGAACATCAGCATGGGAGAACCACACGTAAATGCATGCAGGTGTGAGGGTGGACACAGTACCTGCCCATCTCATACACATGCAGGATGCCAGCACATTAAGCCATGGGTAGTCTGTCCACATCTACTATCCATTTGCATGCAGAGCAAGACATACATCACATATCAACATATGTATGTGTGTAGACTCACTGGGTCCAACACTGCACAGCCCTCAATGCACTTGCCCTTTAACTGGCTCACTGTGTCATGGAGGTCACATTGAGGGACATGATCTCACAAACACAACCCCTCATCACAAGGCCTGTTGTGCTTGAACTACATGGCTGAAATGGATCATTGATGGAGAGTCAAGATTAAAAGCACACATTTGACACTCTGTACATTCAGTGATGTGTCCCTGTCAGTTTGTGCGGTGAATGTGCAGGCCAGGTGGGGTCACACAGAGGTCCAACGTGGGGCATCTGACGGGTTACATGAAGGGACAATTTGGAAGCACAAACAGTGCCAACACATGGAAGTATGTGCACATGCTGGTGGTGATGGAAGGGTCTGTGCACAATAATGTGGAAATCTACAGTGTCATAGGTGAATGAGCAACAAGAGTGTCACCCTCGGGGATTGAGGTCCTGAGCACAATGCAGAACTAGAGATGAGGCACATATTGAGTCATGTACAATTCCATCACTAACCTCTGGACAACAACCCTAGATAATGCCACAGATGGGCCTGTGAAGGACATCAGGGACCCACACAGACATTCACACTAGCAATCACAGTCCTGACTCCTGCATTCCAAACTTGCTGCGTCACTGTATGACTGACAAGACAAAACATGTCTCTCAAATCTGGATGTGCAGGCAGGGAAACGTGTGGAATACGCTAAACACCCCTTCCCCCTGGGGACAACATGCTAGGCAGTGCATGACACAACCCCACACTCTCACGCACATACTGCAGCAGATCAATTTCATGTGTGCCCCCCCTGCACTCTCACTCCCACTCTGAGAGACTTACCACAACATTTGGCGCACTATCTAGCCTCGGATACTGGGTGAGAACCTCGTCCACCAGGACCTCCAGCTCCTCGGTGGTGAAGGGAGTGGCACGGATCTTCTCAGTCCTCGCCATCACTGTGTGCAGGAGTCAGGAGCAGCAGAAGCAGTTGGTGGTGAGGGGTGGCAGGCAGCAGGCCCTGGAGACAGCAGCAGCAGAAGCAGTTGGTGGTGAGGGGTGGCAGGCAGCAGGCTCTGTGAGCTGTGTAAATGTGTGGCTCTCACACACATATATAGCCCCCTGGGCTCGTTTCAGTGGTTCTAAGCTGCTGCAATTGGTGTTCCAGGTCTGCCTTATTCAAATACATCCAATGACCGGCTCCGCGTTGGCGGAGCACGCCTACCGCGATTTTCAAAATTGCATCAGGCTACCGCGATTGTGGTTCCCATTGGCTGTAAGGGCATGGTTCATGGCGGTGACACACTGCAGGGGACAGGCAGGCGCTACCGCGATTCCGGGGCCATACATTGCTATGAGTGATCGGGATCGGGGTGGCGGAGCATGCCAACCGCCATTTGTCAATACATATATCTCTCTCACTACCGCAATTGTGTTCTAGGTATTGGTGGTGACACACCACTGGTGGCAGGCGGTAGCTTCCGCGATTTGGGTGCCATACATTGGTGCCTGTGACCGTGATTTGGGTGGCGGAGCATGCCAACCGCCATTTGGCAATACATATATCTCTCTCACTACCGCGATTGTGTTCGAGGGATTGGTGGTGACACACCGATGGTGGCAGGAGGTAGCTTCCGCGATTTGGGTGCCATACATTGGTGCCTGTGACCGTGATTTGGGTGGCGGAGCATGCCAACCACCATTTGTCAATACATATATCTCTCTCACTACCGCAATTGTGTTCTAGGGATTGGTGGTGACACACCGCTGGTGGCAGGCGGTAGCTTTCGCGATTTGGGTGCCATACAATGGTGCCTGTGACCATGATTTGGGTGGCGGAGCATGCCAACGCCATTTGGCAATACATATATCTCTCTCACTACCGCGATTGTGTTCGAGGGATTGGTGGTGACACACCGCTGTTGGCAGGCGGTAGCTTCCGCGATTTGGGTGCCATACATTGGTGCCTGTGACCGTGATTTGGGTGGCGGAGCATGCCAACCGCCATTTGGCAATACATATATCTCTCTCACTACCGCGATTGTGTTCGAGGGATTGGTGGTGACACACCGATGGTGGCAGGAGGTAGCTTCCGCGATTTGGGTGCCATACATTGGTGCCTGTGACCGTGATTTGGGTGGCGGAGCATGCCAACCACCATTTGTCAATACATATATCTCTCTCACTACCGCAATTGTGTTCTAGGGATTGGTGGTGACACACCGCTGGTGGCAGGCGGTAGCTTTCGCGATTTGGGTGCCATACAATGGTGCCTGTGACCATGATTTGGGTGGCGGAGCATGCCAACGCCATTTGGCAATACATATATCTCTCTCACTACCGCGATTGTGTTCGAGGGATTGGTGGTGACACACCGCTGTTGGCAGGCGGTAGCTTCCGCGATTTGGGTGCCATACATTGGTGCCTGTGACCGTGATTTGGGTGGCGGGACACTTTGTCAGCACCTATGGACACATCATGCTGTGTCAATGGCCAATGGGCAGTCATCAACAGTGCACAGTGGCCACATGATTAATGGCACATCATTATGCACACAATGCCAGTGTCACATTTAACACACTGCTGCCTACACATGCCATGTTTGTGTATGTCATGTAGTACATTGGCATGTACTCACTCACATGTCACTAGTGAAATTGATGGGCATGTACACCGCACAGTGTTGTTTTGGACTCTCAAATGTGTACACATGTCAGTGTGTGAAAGTGCTGTGAAAATCACAGTGCTGTATGTCTTAATGTAGAATGTGCAGTTTGACTGTCTTGTTTTCTTTGATCATGCACACACTTGTTGTTTACGCTCAGCCTGTGGTCATTGTGTTGTTGATGTGTGCCATGTTCAACTCACGCCTGAAGGTGTGTCAGGTACAGCAGCTAGGTATGAGACAGTGGTGTTGCAGTTTTACACATATACTGTATGAAATACCCTCAGGCCTGCTCATGCTAGATGTGGCCATATCCCTACGTGCATTCGCATAGTCAGATGTTTTTTGGATGTACTTGCTGTGTGAAAGGGGACAAGTGTGCGAGTAGTGTGGCTGAAGGTGTCCCTACGTGTAAGCTGCTCTGTAACTCAATTGTGATGACAGTCATTGTTGGCGTTGTGTCAGTCAAAACGTAAGATGTTGTACACGTCTCAGGGTGTATTGAATTGACATGTGTCCACTTTCATCTCAACTAGGAGGAGCCCAAATCTGCATCGTCCCTACACCGTGCTGGCAGACATGGAGGATGAGGAGGTCATCCGGAAGTTCCGCCTGGACAGAGCCACCCTACAAAACCTCTGTGCTATGTTGGACCCCCACCTGCAGCCTCGCAGAACATATCCAACAGCTTTCACCCCAACATCTAAGGTGATGGCGGCTCTGCATTTTTTTGCCTCTGGATCATTCCAGCACACGGTGTCCAGCGCAGGTGGGATGTCGCAACCCATGTTCAGCATGGTGCTGCGTGATGTCCTGTCAGCCATGATGATTTACAAGGACAGGTATATCCATTTCCCCAGGGTGCTGGAATTGGCGGCTGTGAAGGGAGACTTTTATGCCCTTGGACACATCCCCCATGTTGTTGGGGCCATTGATTGCACCCATGTTGGGCTTATTCCACCACAGGCACCGGAGCACATTTATAGGAATTGAAAACATTTCCACTCCATTAATGTGCAAGTGGTGTGCCAGGCGGACATGATCATCATGCACGTGTGTGCCAAATATCCAGGCTCAGCCCATGACTCATACATCATGCGGAACAGCATTGTACCACAGCTCACTAATCTGCTTCCTGAGCGTGCATGGATTGTGGGTGAGTACGAAGAGTCCAGTAGCATGCTGTGTGTGTGACATGCTGTCCTCTGCCACAGTATAATTACAAGGTTTATCTGTGTCTCTCACACCTAGGTGACTCTGCATATCCCAACCATCTGTGGTTGCTGAGCCCACTGCGGAATCCCAGGACACCAGCTGATGTACGCTACAATGATGCACATGGGAGGACACGTCGTGTGGTGGAGCAGACTTTTGGTCTCCTGAAGTCACGATTTCGCTGCCTTGACAAGACGGGAGGTGCACTCATGTACTCACCGCGGAAGGTGTGTCAGATTGCTGTGGCATGCTGCATGCTCCACAACCTAGCCATTCGCAAGGATATCCCCCTGCTCCTGGATGTTGATGAGCAGCCACGGCCCCCACCCTCAAACCAACCCGTGTCCAGTGATGAGGACAGTGGAGAGGAGGATGGTGTTGACCTGCGTCAATAGCTCATCAGCCGCTACTTCACTTGAAGGTGAGTTTCAATGTACAACGGACCCATTGTCTGATGATGTTGCTGTTGTTGTGAAGGTGTATGTGAGCTTTGTGACTGCAGCCGGTTATTGACTCAGTGGTGGCTGACAATGTTTATGGGACAGGGTGATTTTGAACATCTACAGGATGTGTATGTTGGCACTTGTTGCCCATTGGGATGTGTGCATGTTGTATTAGCTTTATGGTATGTGTTGTGTGATGTCTGTGATGCCACACCCAGACTAGCGAATCTTGTTCTCTTGTGTTTTCCTATGTCCCTTCAGCCTCTCCTTGCCTACATACATTCCATACTCCTGGTACATTTTAATCATGGTGATGACTGCACATCCTGGAATAAAGATGGAACAGAAACAACAACATGTGTGTAAGGAGTTTTATTTACAATGGTGACATATGTGGGGGTGAGAATTACATTGAGGTGATTAGTGAAGCAGTGAGTTGACAGTTATGGTAAGTGAGAGAATCAAGTAGTCACCACATTGATGTGGTGACCCAGTCCAACAGACAGATGCCATTCACAAGGCAGTGTGGGGAAGGACAGTCCAATGAGTCAATGCAGTAGTGAAGAGTGTTGCCATCATGGCTGGCTCCGTGACTGACGTTTGGCAGGTGCTTTGCCATGGGATACTCCCAGGGATTTCTTGGGACGGCCCCTTCATCACTTGGCAGGGGGGGCCTCTGCTGTGGGGTCTGAGGACTCACCCCTCTCTGTGGCCGCAGGGGAGGATGTTGAACTGTCGTCCTGCAGCTCAGCAGGGGGAGGTGGAGGTGTTGTTAGTGGCGCAGGCCTGTCCCTCAGTGCCGCCACCATCTGGCCCAAGAGGTCCACAATTTGTCCCATGCGGGTGTCCATGGACCTCTTCAGCAGGAGGAGCTCGCGGGATTCCTCTTATGCCCGGGCCGTTCGTCCCTTGGCCCGTTCATATGCCCCAAGGACTCTGTTTATGCTGTCCAGGGCTTCGGTCCCAGGCTCTGGTTGTCTGTGAGTGACCCTGCCACTCCCACCTGCCCTGCTGCCACGGACCTGTTGCATCACCACTGTAGGCACCCGCATCCTCTCCTGCCCACCTCGGTTGGTGGTGTGGGTTGGTCATCCTCTGGGACAGGGAGGGTGTTGCAGGCAGCACTGGTGGTGGTGGTGGTGTAGGACATACAGGCCATAACAGCAGGGGTCTGCGTAGCTGTTGGTGTTGCTGCAGATGTGTTGGGGGGGACGATGGGTTCCTGGGACCGTTTGCGCCCTGGCACACCAGATGGGCCGGCTCCGGGGTCATCGTCCTCTGAATACCTGTAGTCAACATCCGAGAGTCTATGTTCCGGGGGGGGGGAGACTGGCTGTGCAGGTTGTTGGTGTTGTCCTCTGCAGTCAGTTCTTGGTCACCTGTGGGACAGATGAGAAATGGTCATTGTAGTGCACCCCGCAAGCTTTGTGTTGGCTGTGTATTATTCACTGTTTGTACACCACACAGTTGACTCGTCATCACATTGTTTGTATGCGCACTACTGTACCTCCTGAGATAATGTTGAGGTACATGCATTAGTTGTCCATGGTGTGAGGTGTCACAACATACCATGTGCCACATGCATGTCTTGTGATTACAGGGACATGTTGCCATCTAGGGACTGGCGCAACAAAGCATTTCTGTGGCGCCTCTTTGTTGGTCCCTCTGCCCTGGCAGACGTTACATCTGAGCATGTCCTGGCCATTGTCATCTCATGCATACCTTTGTAGTGTCATGTGCAAATATGAATTTGTACCAACAACCATGCTTTCTTTGTTTACATATGGTCCTTGCTGCTCTAGCCACATGGCACTTACACATGGCATTCAGTGCTGTGCATGATTGTGCACAGACTTTCTTCTGCATGTGAATTGGTGTGTCACACTTTGGTTGCTGTGGCAGTTACATTTGCTTAGCTGTCTGCACACTGTGAGTGACAATTGGATCTGTGTGTATTTTTGTGTGATGAGAGGGCTGGTGTTGTCATATGGCACCATGCTTTTTGGGAGGAATGGCTGTGTGCATGTACTGGCTACTTACCTGTTCTGTTTTCACATTTGGTTTGGATTTGTGTCACATCTATGTGTGTGTGTGTGGTGGAGGCTTCCATCCTGCTCAGCGATGGGAGAAGAGGGCATAATATGTCTACCTACCTGTTAGTTTGAAGTGGACAGTGCAATGACTGACACATGCATCTGGGTGGGAGGGAGTGCTCCATCTTGATGTGCTGGGGAACAAGGGGGCATGGTGGGAGTAGTACTGCAGGCCTCCCACACCCAAACAGCCCTCCCTGTTAAGATGGCTACCTAGCTGTTAGTTTGTTTGTAGTGTGACAATGGCTTCCCAATGCTTCTGGGTGTGGAGTGCTCCATCCTGCTCAGGGGTGGGACAGGGGGTCTGGTGGGAGTTGTTGTGCAGGCCTCCCACCCCCAAACAGCCCTCCCAGGGGAGATGGCTACCTAGCTGTTAGTTTGTTTGTAGTGTGCCAATGGCTTTCCAATGCTTCTGGGTGTGGAGCGCTCCATCCTGCTCAGGGGTGGGACAGGGGGCCTGGTGGGAGTTGTTGTGCAGGCCTCCCACCCCCAAACAGCCCTCCCAGGGAAGATGGCTACCTACCTGTTAGTTTGAAGTGGACAGTGCAATGACTGACACATGCATCTGGGTGGGAGGGAGTGCTCCATCTTGATGTGCTGGGGAACAAGGGGGCCTGGTGGGAGTTGTTGTGCAGGCCTCCCACCCCCAAACAGCCCTTCCTGTTAAGATGGCTACCTAGCTGTTAGTTTGTTTGTAGTGTGCCAATGGCTTCCCAATGCTTCTGGGTGTGGAGTGCTCCATCCTGCTCAGGGGTGGGACAGAGGGCCTGGTGAGAGTTGTTGTGCAGGCCTCCCACCCCCAAACAGCCCTCCCAGGGGAGATGGCTACCTACCTGTTAGTTTGAAGTGGGCAGTGCAATGACTGACACATGCATCTGGGTGGGAGGGAGTGCTCCATCTTGATGTGCTGGGGAACAAGGGGGCATGGTGGGAGTAGCACTGCAGGTCTCCCACCCCCAAACAGCCCTCCCTGTTAAGATGGCTACCTAGCTGTTAGTTTGTTTGTAGTTTGCCAATGGCTTCCCAATGCTTCTGGGTGTGGAGTGCTCCATCCTGCTCAGGGGTGGGACAGGGGGCCTGGTGGGAGTTGTTGTGCTATTTTCCTGGGCACATACAGCCCTGTAAATGTTGGCTACCTTTTGGGGTGATTCAGATGTAGTGGATGTTACATCTGTGGGACATGTGTTGGATATTGTGGTGTATATGGATATACTTGTGCCTCTGAGATGGAGCTTTGTAGTTGTGCTTGACAGTACATTGCTGTGTAATGGGCTACATTTGTTTGTACTTACCAGCCTCCACTCCCCCGGGTATTCCTGTGAGACTCTCTGGATGCAGTATGGCAAGCACCTTCTCCTCCCATGCAGTGAATGTTCTTGGTGGAATGGGAGGGCCACCGCCAGTCCTCTGAGCCAGCTCATGGCTCTTGCTCCTCTTCTTTTTGACAACACTCTTCAGGTCATGCCACCGCCTCATGATTTCCTGTCTGTTGCGTGGGATGGTCCCTACTGCATTGACCTTATCGACTATCCTTGCCCACATTTGATTTCTTCTGGCTAATGGTGTCTGTTGGACCAGGTTACCAAACAGTTGTGGTTCAACTCTGACTATCTCATCTACCATGCCTGTCAACTCACTATCTGTGAATTTTGGCATTTTCTGTGGTGCCATGGTGTGTGATGTGCTGAGGGGTTTGAGGTGCAGGTGTGTAAGTGGTGGGGGTGGGGGGTGATGTGTATGGTGTGTGATATGCAGAGGGGTTAGAGGTGCAGGTGTGTAAGTGGTGGTGGTGCTGTGTGTGGTGTGAGTAGTGATGGTGTGCAGATTTGCCTCTCCTTTGTGCTCTGGTGTTGGGCCCTTCAGTCGTGTAGTATTGCAAAGGATTGTGCTCAGGGAAAGGGCTGGTTTTATTCCCAGCTATGTGGGTGTGTGCAAATGGGGTATTGCTGTCAGGTGTGTTGTGTGGGTTGTCCTGGGATTTGGATTTTTGTAGTTGCCATGTGGTTGTGTCATTGGGGTGTGTTGTGTGTTTTTGGGTGCATGGCTAGTTTGCTGTGTGCACTTTGTGCACTTTGTGACCTTGTTGGGATTTTTTTCTGTCGACCGCCATATTTGTCACGGAGCGTCCGCAGTGGTGGCTATGCTGCAGTTCTTCCGGCGGCTCTCCCATTCATCACTGTTGGCGTTTTCGGCGGTCAGATTCAGCGGAACGTACCGCGGTCACATAGGGGATATCCTAATGTTCCGTGCGGTGTCTCTGCTGTCGTGGCGGCAGTTTGATTTGTTTCCTCCGAGAATGCGACCGCCGCGGATGGGTTTTTGCCTTCTCCGCCCGCTACGAGCAGTTTTTCGGTAGCTCTTACCGCCGCGGTCGGGTTTTTTGGGCGGGACATCCTAATCTGGCCGCCGGCTTTGCCGCGGTACCTGCGGGCGATTGTTTTCCGCTACCATGGCGGTCGGGGAGGTTTTCCGACCACCATCGTAATAGGCCCCTAAGACAGGAACCACTAGTTTGTTAGAGGATGCCCTGGTATTTGACAGTGGTGCTCCAACTATGAGAAACTCTAAATGACCCCCATAGTGACCAGTGGCAAGATCCTATTGGACAAAAAATTGAAGGGTCACGATTGTAGAGCTGCCAATATTAATGCAATTAGATCCTCTTCAGTGAAACCAGTTACACCTGTCCCTAGCTCCATGCACTCCTTCTTTCATGACTACATAGCTATTCTTCAATATTGTGACAAAGATATTGTGAGGAAAGCATATAGATTGCTTTCTAGTACTTCAAGGGCAGGAGGGGCTGCCAGTGGCAGCACCATTACTGTTGTGCTCCTGGGCTCTGAACTTTGGGAACCCATTTTGCATATAGCAGCCTTTATAAAATGATCTCTGCAATAGAAGAGTTTTGATTGCACCAGGCTGTGGGAAGATGTCACTAGTCGTCAGCTATAGATGTTCCACCAGAAGCTTTCTGACCTGGGTCTTAGGTGGGTGATGAGAAACCCTATGAAGCTTAAGTGACATGGAGTTCATATTCTCCTTTCTAAAAGCAGTGTGGTGATTCTGTGGATGGACTCGAGCTAGCCACTTGACATAGGTTTGTGTTCTTTGGTTTATCTGTCATAATGTGATTTTCATATCTGTGCCACTTGTTTTTTCTAATGGTCAAATATAGTGTGACATGACTTGGGAAAGACAATTGTACAAAGTGATTTTCAAGGTCCAATGTCGAAGTCATTCCTTTCCATCTTTTCCTGCGTTCCCCTTATTGAATCCCTAATTTCATGTCCTTACACCTTCTTACACCTTCCATCTTTTCACTTGGTCAGTGTTGACCCTTTATGGTTTTGTTCTACTGTGTGAAATCAAAGGACACAGTTATGTGTATTGTTTTCATAACATACATTGTGTTATATTTCAACCACCTTCCATAATGATGACTGTATCATGATATGAGTGTTTCACATTAGGAGAAAATATTTCAGCTTAAACCACATTTAGGTGCAAAATCATAATGTGTGCAACATTGATGGGAGTGAGAGAAACTTCTAGATGCAAAAATCACATTTAGGCAATACAATCAGATGATGGTGTACAAACATAGTCAGGTGTAAAATCATCCTTGATACAAAATCAGCATGAGTGTGATCACATTTGTGTGCGAGACAACATTAAGATGAAAAACTGCATTGACAAGCAAAATCACCCTTGGTGCTATATCAGTGTAAAAATGCTCTTAGAAGCAGAAATCTCTTTCAGGAGGGAAACTACCTTTAGGTGCAAAATAATATTTAGGTGTAAAATAACATTTAGGGCTCAAATCGCTATTGGTGCAATATCAATAGGAGTATGAAAACATGTAGGAGGCAAAACCATGCATAGCTGCCAAGGTTTCAGATTGCTTACGTGTGACATTTTCCTAATTTCAGTGTAATTATGAGTGACATTCAATGACTATGAGTGACACTTTCTTGAAAGCAAAAATCAAGCAATGAAGACGAGGGAAACATAAATATCAGAAATTACATCCATTTGAGCAACGAGAAACTCTAAGATCTTAAAACTGCTGCAAATGGAAGGGCATTAATCGAGCACTCTTTGAGCCTGATCGAACTGTTAACCCCTTCGGTGCTTATGACGAGACCAGCTCGTCATGAGTCACAGTGGAGCTGTGCTCATGACGAGCTGGTCTCGTCATAACAGGTGCGCACCGCCCACGCGTGATTAATTCCCCGCCTGTGCGGGAGAATTAATGAGTGGGCGGGTTTGTGACGAGACCAGCTCGTCATGAGCACAGCTCCACTGTGACTCATGACGAGCTGGTCTCGTCACGAGCACCGCGGCGCCGCACTCACCCCCCCTGGCCCCCGCACCGTGGGGGAATTACCCCCGCAGCGAAGGGGTTAAACAAATGTGTAACCAATAACAATTAGACAGATCCTGCCTTAGCCAGCCTGCGCCGACAGGGCTTCCTGGCTTCTCCATGGCAATCAATCAAATTAATGCACATGTTATGCAGCTAAAAAAAGTAAGTGCAGTATTTGAAATACTTCAGACATGCAGGCGACTCTGACTTTCAAAAATTGCTGCACTAAAACGTGAACATGACATCCACTTGCCACATGTTAATGACATGCACTAAAAACGTGGTTGACATCCAGTGGAGCGTGAATGACAGAGAATGAAAGAAACACATGAATACCAAGCATTGAAACCAGAATGACATGCAACTAAACCTGCGAAAGGCATGTACTGAAATGCGAATGCCCCATATATTGAAACGTGACTGCCATGCATTGAAACTTCCGAAAGGTAGGCAATGAAACATGAACAGCACACCACATGGAATGAAACATGTGAGAGGCCCCAGTGAGGAGCCTGAGCCAGCCTTACCAACAGACGCTGAACTACACTTTGTGCAGATTGCTAGTGACTGCAATTATGCAGACCTAAGCTGTAACTAACAGACAGGGCTGAATGATGACACACACTCATCTAAAACTAGTAAAATTAATATGGAAGAAGATGACTCAGTGACACTAACTTACAACTTTGTGCATACTGCAGACAGACTAGTAGTGACTGCGCAGAAGTGCAATTATGCAGAGCTCAGCAGCTGTAACTGTACTTACAGTACAGGCTAAATGATGAGTGATGGACGCCAGAGTTATGGAAGCTGATATGTATGATGGCATAGTCAGAGTAGATGGGCTAATGATAGACAGTGAGGGGGATATTCACAAGAACGTGCGCTAAACATCTCCAAAAAATGTTAACTCAACTTTACACATCGCAGCCTATCGCGGGAAAATAACCCAGTGTTAACGTGGAATTCACAACACGGCGGTACCATGCGATAGTCTGCCGAAAACGCGGCCAATGTCCGCGATACAACCACCTCGACGGAGATAAAAACACAACCGTCAGCAGGTGGGCGATGTGGGTCAGGATGCGGGGGATGGTTGTCCTTTTGGGCCTGTAGTGGGCAATGTCCTCCTCTGGCGTTCGGTCTGTACGGCTGGTGCGTTTAAGGTGGGTCCGCTGTCTTTGTGTACGCTGCCTCTGTGGTGGTCCGGGGGCGGGACGGGTCCTGGGGGTGTTGGCGGGCCTGGGGGTGGTGGGGGTGGGTGTTGTGGCCCTCATGGGTGTCCGAGCTGCATGATCATTGTCTCCATGGCATCTGTGGGTCTTCAGATGTGGCTCTTGGCTGGGCTCCCTTTCATGCAGCAGGTAGTCGTCCTGCTTAACACCAGCAAAAGGCAGGTGTTAATTCCCTGCTGCTACCGCGGCTTATCGCCTGTTTTTGGTTCGCATCGCAGATCTGGCAGTTCGTTGTGAAAGTGGTGTAGTGGTGTTTTTGTGTGTTTTTGCACGGGAACGCCTACTCTGCATCTCATTAGGGTTAGTTGGTGGTGTCACCCGTGGAGATAAATTTGGGGGAAGTTATCGCAGGAATACTTGCGTTGTCTGCAGTTTGCAACCGCTTGTGAATGGGGCGTTAAATCTATCTCCACTTTTGTTGCGTTAAGGTGGCGATAACTCAGAGATAAGTCCTTGTGAATATCCCCCTGAGTCTTTAAACTCTGCTTCAGGTCACGTGAGACTGAGTGTAGAGGAGTGAGTAATTTGCAGGGAACGATCAAAAAGTAATTGGGTGGCATACTGTTGGCGAGTGCTTGGATTTAGTTTGTCATCAAAAATAGTGAGTTGTGTAAAGGAGCTAACAATGTTTCCTAGAAACGTCTTGAATTTTGTTCAGAACATGCTGACACAACGATTTGATTTCATGTTATTCTAATCTGAGAATTATGTTCATCCCAGCTATTCAATTGTTGCCCGTTTACAGGAGGGTCAATACTTGTATTTTGAGTGCTCTTGCAGACCTTATGCATTCACTGGAAGAACATCGTATGGTATGGTTTTAGTTTTAAAGGAAGGGACTGCTCTGCCAGGGACCAAACCACCTGCTGAGGCTTGACAGATTTACAGCACTTTGTTGTTGTGCTTTTTCTGATTCACCCTGCAGGAATAGAGGAACAACTGGCTTATTATTGGGCACAAATGGCTTAGCAGTCAGCCATATTACATTCTTAGGAAGAACTTAGAAGATAATGAGTCAGAGTGTCACTTGCTCTGTGTCAGAAACGCTGGATGAACTGTACGGGACAGTTGTGACGTCCCCCAGGCATTGGTCAGCGCGACCGCGATCCAGGAGAGGACTCGAGTCATGTGGTGGCTGCATTGGACTGCAACATGCAGGGTGACCAGGTTCATGAGGGCTAGACACCCATCATACCCACTAGACCCCGATTCGGGCCACACGACACAATGTGGTGCGTGCTCCAGCGGCAGACTCCCGGCTGCACTGGCTCAGACTGTTAAACTTAAACTTTGCCCCACCCTCTCACGCCGCTATTGGACAAATTACTGCTCATGAGATTACTGACTCTTGTGATGACGTCAGTCAGTGAAACTCAACTTGCCACACATTTGTAGCAGGCCCAGAACAAACTGAGTGAGTCAGCCTCCAAGCCTGCTGCAAGCAGCGCGCAGACGTGCTGCCAGTTAAGAGCTTTTCTCTCCATGTGGTGCTAATTTAGCAGGCTCTGGCTTGCTGAGGAGACGCTATAAATGCGTGACAATGCATTTCAGTGCGGTGATGCGAACCACCACACTGAAATACGTTAGTCTAATGCCTGATTGTTAGACCTGGCATCCTTGGCGTGGGTCTCCCTTCCATTTTTTCGCAATGCCTCCACTGTTGCCGATATGTTTTTGCTGGACTAGATGCTCATGGGCACTTTGCCGCTGCTAATCAGTGCCAAAGTGCAAGTGCTCCCTATCGTTAATTGATATATGTATTAGTGACTCCATGATTGGATGATTGGTTTACTTGTCAGTCCCTAGTACAGTGCACTCAGTGTGCCCAGGGCTTGTAAATCCAATGCCGCTGGTGGGCTTGCAGCACTGGTTGTGCCACCCACAGAAGCGGCTTGTAAAATGTGTCTCAGGCCTGCCATCGCAGAGCCTGTGTGCAGCCTAGGGCTGCCCTGTCGACTTGGTGAGTGCACCCACTTACCAGTCCCTAAACCTTCCCTTTACTGCATGTTGGTCACCCCTAAAGTAGGCCCTAGGGCAGGGTGCATTGTAAGTATAAGGTAGGACATGCCCTGGTGTGTGTGGCATGTCCTAATAGTGAATTACAGCCATTTTCGTTTTTCACTATTGCAAGGCTACCTGCTCCCCATAGGCCAGAATGGGCAGACTGACTATTACACCTTATAGTCAGAACTGACCCAGGGAACATGGTAGAAAAACGAATTTAGTATGCCTGAACTCAGGATGATAAAATACATCTTTTAGTGAAGTTGGTTTTAACATTCTGTGTTTGAAAATACCACTTTTAGAAAGTGGGTATTTTCTTGCCTAACTATCCAAGCCTGCCTCTGCTAGGTTGTGTATTCCTTGTCTGGAGATTCAGTGACAGGGGCTGGGGGTGGCTACAGGAGACAGGGTGAGTCAGCGCAGGGCTGAATAGAAAGATCTGCATCCAGAGTGGAGGGAGGAGTTGCACCTGGGTCTGAATAGGGCTGTGCCTGCCTTCCACAATGCTGGCTCCACCTCCTGCCGGGCGGCTGAGCACTCTGCCCCACATTCTGAAAGGAAAGAAGGAGTCAGAAAAACAAAGTGCTCCAGGACTGACCAGAACTGGTTTTGGACTAGGCAGAGGCCTCTCTGCCTCCAGAGAACAAAGAGAATCAGGGTATAAGAGGGGCACCCAGACCCCAGGAAGATTAGATCACTTTTGGGAACAAGAAGAAACCTTTGCTGAGGAGCGGAACCAAGAAGAAACTGAGGAGAGACTATCCCTAAGCCTGAAGTGCTGCTTGGGGAATGGCCTGCAGTGGTTTGCCTGACTGCCAAAGAAAGGAGAAAGGAACTTTTGCTTTGCTGTGACTTTCATCAACTTGTGAAGGATCTCCAAGGGCTTGGAAGAGAGCTTGCCCCCTGACCGAAGTCCCAGGACCATTGGACTTCACCCCCTTTGTGAATTGCTGCTGGAAACTCTGTTTCAGTGGCTGCAGAGGTAGGGAGCTGTGACCGACTCTCACGACCGACTCGGTGTCATGTAAGCACCGCATCGAAGCACCGTCTCGCCCTGCAACGCACGGCCCTGGTCTCACCGACTCCGTCAACGAGCCGCTGCCTGCACCGCATCGAGGGACAACGCGTCCTGCAACGCTTCGCTACGCCGAATCGAACTGGTCCGACCGACACGGTCACTGCTGCTGAGTTCGAGCCCTGTGACCGCACCGGAGTTGGGCACCGCTCGCACGCTTTGCGACGCACCGCCCGACTCGCACCGCTGTCCGGACTGATCGACGCCAGCTCCTGAATCCGGCTCCGTTGCCGCACCGCAACCTGCCAGCACCGCATCGAAGCACCGTCTCGCCCTGCAACGCACGGCCCTGGTCTCACCGACTCCCTCTCGACGACGTCAACGAGCCGCTGCCTGCACCGCATCGAGGGACAACGCGTCCTGCAACGCTTCCATTTCTGCATCGCGACCGCGACGGACAGCCATCCGGCTCGCACGCCCGTGCCTGCCGCTTCAAGTAAAAGGTACTGTGACCGAGTCTGTCTACGCTGTGTTGGCCCGTCTCGACGCGGTCAGCTGGATTTGTTAGACTCTGTTTGTCCTCGACATCGCCGTAGCCGGAGGAGGCTACCGACTCGCACAGAACCTTGAATTAAGCCTTTTTGATCAGAACTAAGTATTCTTAACAGTATTGTGGATTATTTTTGTCGTTTATGGTCTTGTGATAAATCTATATAAAGTATACCTATTTTTATAAATATATAACCTGTGTGGTGTCCATTTGTAGTGTTGTCACTTGATTACTGTATGTGTTCACAAATGCTTTACACACTGCCTCTGAACTAAGCCTGTCTGCTCGTGCCAAGCTACCAAGAGGGTGAGCAGGGGTTATTTCGGGAGTGTACCTACTTTCCCTGACTAGACGCAAGGGTCCCTATTTGGACAAAGGTACCTACCTCTGTCAACTAGAGACCCCCAAATCTAACATTGGTGGTCAGCGGTGAGGATTCTGGACTTGCATTTGTGACTCATGTACAGTGATTGGTGAACACTACTTAGTGAGTGCAGACCAAAACGCAACCACATACTTTTATAGCATTTTTTCTGGGATTTCCTATTTTTGCAAATGCCAAGTTCAGTCACTATGGAGAAACCAGCATCAGTAGCCTCTGTTGAGTGTGATTGGGAAGAAGAGAGGCTAGAATGCTACACCCTTAAGCAGCTCAGGCAATTCTGCAAAAAGTTTAAAGTGTCCATGACCGGGCTCTCCAGGAAGGAGGACCTTCAAAAGGCGCTGAGGGCCTGGGTCGAATCAAGGAGTGCCCCTGTGGAGGGGGCTGAGAATGCAGAAGGGCAGCTGGAGGGGCTATTGGGTCTAGGGGATAAAAGACCACCTTCCCCAGTAGGTAGCAGTGTTTCTGCCAGAGGACTGTCTCCAGAGGAGTTGGAGGACAGGAAAGAGAGTAGGATGCACGAAATGGAGCTGACCAAGCTCAAGCTGAATGGGCAGTTAGAATTCCAAATGCAAACTAGGAAATTGGCCCTAGAGGAAAAGAAAATGCAGTTTGAACATGAGAAAGTTTTGAGGGAGTTGGAATTGAAGGCCAAGAGCTTAGAGATTACTCCCTCTGGTGGCAGTGTACCGCCTGTGCCTGTTGAAGCTAGGGTGTATATTCCCAAAGATGTGGTGAAGGAGTTTTTTAAAAATGATGACATAGGGCAGTGGTTCAAAGCCTATGAGGTAGCCATGTCTTCCCACCGGGTCCCTGAGAAGGATTGGGGAGCGGGGTTGTGGGGACGGTTCCTCAGTGAAGGGCGGGATACCTTGTTGGATTTGCCCTCTGAAGTCTATAATTCGTACAGCCACATGAAGGATGCCTTAATGACTAGGTATGGTTTGACCCCTGAGCTTTATAGGCAAAGGTTCAGGAACTGTAGTAAGATTGAAAGCAGTACCTGGGTTGAATATGTGACCTTCTTTTGCAGAGCCTTGGATGGTTGGGTAAAGGGTAGCAAAGCGACTGATTTTCAGGCGCTCTTTGATTTAATTGACTGGGAGCACTTGTCCGGTAATTGTTTTCCTGAGCTACGCCAGCACCTGATTGATAGTAAGCTGACTAACCCTAGGCAGCTTGCTGAGGAGGCGGACCGCTGGGTGAGTACCCGGGTCCACAAGGGTCACGTGGGAGACTCCGCCAAGGGTGGGCAGGGTCCCCAGCAGAAGAGTGGGGGGGACAAGGGTAAACAGAAGGAGTTCCATAAAGGGCCCCAAAGTAGACCCCAAGGGAACCAAGGGAAAGGTTCCCAGCCTCCCCCTGAGAAGAAGCCAGTGGCCCTGACAGGCCCCCTGTTCACCAAGGACCACTGGTATGTTACAAGTGTGGCGCCCCTGGCCACAAGGCAAACGATCCTCGTTGCCCTTTGCATGGAAAACCAGCACCCACTAGTGCAGTCCCCGGCAGTTGGCTAGTGTAGCCCTGGGGGAGGAGTTGGGTGCCCAAGGTGGGGGGATCCCACAGTGTTTTCCCTTGTCTCATTAGGAGACTCTGAGATGGTCCCTAGGACCCCGCTGCCTGAGAACACTAAGAAATACAGGCAGTGGGTGACCATCAATGGCCATAGGGTGGAGGCTCTGAGAGACACAGGAGCCAGTGTGACAGCTGTCAAGTGTCACCTGGTGTCTAAAGAGCAGGTTATCCCTGATGCATTCTATCCGGTTGTTGCCGCTGACAACACAGAGAGTCACTGCAAGGTGGCTCAGGTTCCCTTTGAGTGGGGGGTCTCGGGTACTCTTCAAGTAGCTGTGAGGCCAGCCATGCCTGTTGACTGTTTGTTAGGGAACGATTTGGAGAGCTCACCTTGGGCTAAGATGGAGCGGAGTGCGCATTTAGAAATGTTGGGCTTGCCTGATTGGGCATGTGTGACCACCCGGTCAATGGCAGCTAAAGGTGTTCAAGAGGACCTGGAGCCTGAGAGGGAGGCCCAGGTGCCTGCCGGAGAGAGAGGAAGCAGGGGGCACGGGAAACCGGCCCCCGAAGTTCCCACGGTCCAGGAGGAGGCAGACCCTGAGGGGGATGCCCTGGAGCCTACAGGGGAACAGGTAGCTGAACTGGGGGACCTACCTGAGCTGACCCATTGGCAGCAAGAAGGAGGACCCTCCAGGGAAGAGTTCTGCGAGGAGCAGAACGCATGCCCCTCTCTCGTGGGTCTGAGGCAACAGGCCACAGACCAGGCAGCAGGTGATCAGTCTGGATCACATTGGGTTTACTGGGAGAATGGTCTCCTGTATTCAGAGCCTAAGGTTGCTGAGCCTGGGTCAGCCCGTGTGCTGGTGGTACCCCAGCGCTTCAGAGCCTTCCTACTGGGGTTGGCTCATGATGTACCGTTAGCGGGACATCTGGGGCAGGACAAGACCTTTGACAGGCTTGTTACCCATTTCTATTGGCCCCAGATGCGCAGGAGTGCCGCCACTCACTGCAGGACATGCCAGACTTGCCAGGCAAGTGGAAAGAGTGGGAGGAAGCACAAGGCTCCTCTCCAGCCATTCCCTGTGGTCAGCACCCCCTTTGAACGGGTGGGTATTGACATTGTGGGGCCACTGGACCCCAAGACAGCCATGGGCAACAGGTTTATCCTGGTCTTGGTGGACCATGCCACCCGGTACCCTGAAGCCATCCCTCTGAGGACAGTGACGGCCCCCGTGGTGAGACGGGCACTGATGGGAATTTTCTCACGTGTGGGATTCCCTCAAGAGGTGGTGTCTGATAGAGGTACCAACTTCGTGTCCAAGTACATGAAGTCCCTGTGGCAGGAGTGCGGTGTAACTTACAAGTTCACCACTCCTTACCACCCTCAAGGAAATGGGCTGGTTGAGAGATTCAACCGGACCCTCAAGGGCATGATTATGGGTCTGGAAGAACCCATGAGGCGTAAATGGGACGTCCTCTTACCATGCCTGTTGTTTGCATACCGGGAGGTGCCACAGAAGTCTCTAGGGTTCAGTCCCTTTGAGCTCCTCTATGGACACCCGGTGCGAGGACCTCTGAGTTTGGTCAAGGAAGGCTGGGAGCAATCTCCCAGGAAACCTCCCCAGGATGTATACAGTTACATGCTGGCCTTCAGGAACCAGACTAGGCGTTTCAGAGAACTTGCTGAGGCAAATCTGGAAGCCAGCCAGGAGGAGATGAAGCGGTGGTATGACCAGAATGCCACTCTGGTAGAGCTTCAGCCTGGTCAGAAAGTGTGGGTCATGGCCCCTGTGGAGCCTTGTGCGCTCCAGGACAGGTGGACCGGCCCTTTTACGGTGGTGGAGCGCAAGAGTCCAGTTACCTATTTGGTGGACTTGCAGTCTCCCAGGAACCCCTTGCGGGTCCTGCATGTGAACCGCCTGAAGCCCCACTTGGAGAGGTCCCAAGTGGGCATGCTCTTAGCTACAGATGATGGAATGGAGGAGGAGACCGAGCCTCTTCCTGACCTCCTGTCAGCCCGAGAGCAAGATGGATCAGTGGAGGGAGTAAACCTCTCTACCTCCCTGACACCTGAGCAGCAGGGTGACTGTCGCCAACTGTTGGGACAGTTCCCTGACCTGTTCTCCCTGGTTCCCAGTGTCACTCATTGGTGCGTCCATGATGTGGACACTGGGGACAGTCTTCCTGTGAAGCACAAGGCTTACAGGGTGACTGACAGGGTCAGAGCCTGCATCAAGGAGGAGGTCTCCAAGATGTTTGCGCTAGGGGTGATTGAGTCCTCTAACAGCCCTTGGGCCAGCCCAGTGGTCTTGGTTCCAAAGGCTGCCGCGCCTGGTGCCACACCAGAACTCCGGTTCTGTGTGGACTACAGGGGACTCAATTCCGTCACGAGGACTGACGCCCACCCCATCCCCAGAGCTGATGAGCTCATCGATCGGTTAGGGGCTGCGCGGTACCTCAGCACGTTTGACTTAACGTCTGGGTACTGGCAGATCGCCTTGACTGATGGGGCAAAGAGAGGTCAGCATTCTCCACACCAGATGGGCACTACCAGTTCCGGGTGATGCCCTTTGGGATGAAGAATGCCCCTGCCACCTTTCAGAGGTTGGTCAACCAGGTGTTGGTTGGACTGGAGGATTTCAGTGCCGCCTACCTGGATGACATCGCAGTGTTCAGTGCCAGTTGGGAAGAACATCTGCGCCACCTCTGGGAAGTGTTGATGGCGCTGCGGAGGGCAGGCCTCACAATCAAGGCGAGTAAGTGCCAGATTGGGCAGGGTTCTGTGGTGTACTTGGGACACCAGGTTGGGAGCGGCCAGGTGGCGCCCCTCCAACCGAAAATTGATACCATTCTTGCTTGGGAGCCCCCAAGACCCAGACAGAGGTGAGAGCCTTCCTAGGACTCACCGGGTATTACCGGAGATTCGTCAAGGGGTATGGCAGCATTGTTGCCCCTTGACAGAGCTGACTTCCAAGAAGCAGCCCAGGAAAGTGATTTGGACTGACGCCTGTCAAAAAGCTTTTGACACCTTGAAGACTGCCATGTGCACGGCGCCTGTGCTCCAGGCACCCAACTTCTCCAATGAGTTCATTGTTCAGACCGACGCTTCAGAGCATGGTGTAGGGGCTGTTCTATCACAGATCAATGAGGAGGGCCTAGACCAACCTGTAGCCTTCATCAGTAGGAGGTTACTTCCCGGGAACAGAGATGGAGTGCTATTGAGCAGGAGGCATTTGCTGTGGTCTGGGCACTGAAGAAGCTGAGACCATACCTGTTTGGGACTCACTTCCGGGTTCAGACAGACCACAGGCCCCTCAGATGGTTGATGCAGATGAGGGGTGAGAATCCAAAGCTGTTGAGGTGGTCCATTTCCCTACAGGGGATGGACTTTACGGTGGAACACCGCCCTGGTACAGAACACGCCAATGCTGATGGTCTGTCCAGATTTTTCCGCCTTAGCGATGAGAACTCCCTAGGGGTAGGATAGTTCTCCCCACATTTCAGCTGGAGGCGACACGTGTTAGACCTGGCATCCTTGGCGTGGGTCTCCCTTCCATTTTTTCGTAATGCCTCCACTGTTGCCGATATGTTTTTGCTGGACTAGATGCTCATGGGCACTTTGCCGCTGCTAATCAGTGCCAAAGTGCAAGTGCTCCCTATCGTTAATTGATATATGTATTAGTGACTCCATGATTGGATGATTGGTTTACTTGTCAGTCCCTAGTACAGTGCACTCAGTGTGCCCAGGTCTTTTAAATCCAATGCCGCTGGTGGGCTTGCAGCACTGGTTGTGCCACCCACAGAAGCGGCTTGTAAAATGTGTCTCAGGCCTGCCATCGCAGAGCCTGTGTGCAGCCTAGGGCTGCCCTGTCGACTTGGTGAGTGCACCCACTTACCAGTCCCTAAACCTTCCCTTTACTGCATGTTGGTCACCCCTAAAGTAGGCCCTAGGGCAGGGTGCATTGTAAGTATAAGGTAGGACATGCCCTGGTGTGTGTGGCATGTCCTAATAGTGAATTACAGCCATTTTCGTTTTTCACTATTGCAAGGCTACCTGCTCCCCATAGGCCAGAATGGGCAGACTGACTATTACACCTTATAGTCAGAACTGACCCAGGGAACATGGTAGAAAAACGAATTTAGTATGCCTGAACTCAGGATGATAAAATACATCTTTTAGTGAAGTTGGTTTTAACATTCTGTGTTTGAAAATACCACTTTTAGAAAGTGGGTATTTTCTTGCCTAACTATCCAAGCCTGCCTCTGCTAGGTTGTGTATTCCTTGTCTGGAGATTCAGTGACAGGGGCTGGGGGTGGCTACAGGAGACAGGGTGAGTCAGCGCAGGGCTGAATAGAAAGATCTGCATCCAGAGTGGAGGGAGGCGTTGCACCTGGGTCTGAATAGGGCTGTGCCTGCCTTCCACAATGCTGGCTCCACCTCCTGCCGGGCGGCTGAGCACTCTGCCCCACATTCTGAAGGGAAAGAAGGAGTCAGAAAAACAAAGTGCTCCAGGACTGACCAGAACTGGTTTTGGACTAGGCAGAGGCCTCTCTGCCTCCAGAGAACAAAGAGAATCAGGGTATAAGAGGGGCACCCAGACCCCAGGAAGATTAGATCACTTTTGGGAACAAGAAGAAACCTTTGCTGAGGAGCGGAACCAAGAAGAAACTGAGGAGAGACTATCCCTAAGCCTGAAGTGCTGCTTGGGGGATTGGCCTGCAGTGGTTTGCCTGACTGCCAAAGAAAGGAGAAAGGAACTTTTGCTTTGCTGTGACTTTCATCAACTTGTGAAGGATCTCCAAGGGCTTGGAAGAGAGCTTGCCCCCTGACCGAAGTCCCAGGACCATTGGACTTCACCCCCTTTGTGAATTGCTGCTGGAAACTCTGTTTCAGTGGCTGCAGAGGTAGGGAGCTGTGACCGACTCTCACGACCGACTCGGTGTCCTGTAAGCACCGCATCGAAGCACCGTCTCGCCCTGCAACGCATGGCCCTGGTCTCACCGACTCCGTCAACGAGCTGCTGCCTGCACCGCATCGAGGGACAACGCGTCCTGCAACGCTTCGCTACGCCGAATCGAACTGGTCCGACCGACACGGTCACTGCTGCTGAGTTCGAGCCCTGTGACCGCACCGGAGTTGGGCACCGCTCGCACGCTTTGCGACGCACCGCCCGACTCGCACCGCTGTCCGGACTGATCGACGCCAGCTCCTGAATCCGGCTCCGTCGCCGCACCGCAACCTGCCAGCACCGCATCGAAGCACCGTCTCGCCCTGCAACGCACGGCCCTGGTCTCACCGACTCCGTCTCGACGACGTCAACGAGCCGCTGCCTGCACCGCATCGAGGGACAACGCATCCTGCAACGCTTCCATTTCTGCATCGCGACCGCGACAAACAGCCATCCGGCTCGCACGCCCGTGCCTGCCGCTTCAAGTAAAAGGTACTGTGACCGAGTCTGTCTACGCTTTGTTGGCCCGTCTCGACGTGGTCAGCTGGATTTGTTAGACTCTGTTTGTCCTCGACATCGCCGTAGCCGGAGGAGGCTACCGACTCGCACAGAACCTTGAATTAAGCCTTTTTGATCAGAACTAAGTATTCTTAACAGTATTGTGGATTATTTTTGTCGTTTATGGTCTTGTGATAAATCTATATAAAGTATACCTATTTTTATAAATATATAACCTGTGTGGTGTCCATTTGTAGTGTTGTCACTTGATTACTGTATGTGTTCACAAATGCTTTACACACTGCCTCTGAACTAAGCCTGTCTGCTCGTGCCAAGCTACCAAGAGGGTGAGCAGGGGTTATTTCGGGAGTGTACCTACTTTCCCTGAATAGACGCAAGGGTCCCTATTTGGACAAAGGTACCTACCTCTGCCAACTAGAGACCCCCAAATCTAACACTGATGCATGGCACTTGGCAGGAATGACCATATTTATGTGTAAAAACGTATGTAGGGCAAAACCTTCTTGCGGTCATTAGCCAGTGTGGAGACATCTTTAGATGCATACTTTAGTGATACCTCTTCGGAGGTGATTTGCCCGCTATAGTAAGCTGTATTAACATAACATTAACATACAAACATTTAGGAGAAAAAAGTCACATGTAGAGGCACAAATACATTTAGGTGCAAAATTGCTTTGTTGACGAATCACCAAGATTATAGGCGTATAAATACTATTTAGGTGAAATTTCATTTCAAAATCACTTTAGGTGCAAAACCACACTTGATTGGCAGTAAGTACTGTTGTAGAATCACATTTAGGGACAAAATCACATTCAAGGTTCAAAATCACATTAATGTACCAAATCACTATTTGTGCAACACCGAAAGGAGCAGGAAAATGTTCTAGGAATACAAACGTACCAACATTGCAGTGCATGGATGCTTCGTCCCCTGTCCAAGCACTCCCACGGAAGTCACAGTTCAAGGAGGTGGACTAACACACTTAGTAGCCAATAGCTAACAATGATACTGAAATACTACTCTGGCCTGATCCAAAATAAGAATCATATTTTCTTCATGACTGGAGGGGTGGACATACACTAAAAAATGCTAAAGGGGGTTGACTCAAATCCTCTATCTATATATGCTTTTTATGTTGATGACATGAGCTCCAACAGACATCTAGAGCTGTCAGTTGCCACACCTTTTCAAGAAATTAGCATTTAAAGATGGGATCAGGTTGATCATGAAGGGATTAAACAGTTATGTATATTTGGACTGTTGGCTCTGATTGGCAAATTTAAAGAGGACTGGTCAATTCTGATTACTTGGCCACTACATGAACAATATGTTGTGGCAGCACTCCAGCACTGAAAATGGATTAACAAAATGTAAGGGGGCATGTGGTGGGGGTGGTGGGGGGATGGGTCAAAGGGCCTGGCTTGGCAAAGGGATTGGCTGGCCACAACATGGACAACATGTTGTGGCAGCCATTATAGGAATCAGTGACGTGTCCTCATTGAAATGCATTGTAGTGAATACTAGGTTTTGAGGGTCACAGAAATGAGCATATATAAATGGTGATAACACATTTTAGTCCCAATAAAAAGGATTCTTTGGTGGTGTATACTAGTTTTTGGAATTCAGGTGAGTTTTCCAGATGATTTTACTCTGTGAAAAATGCTAACATTCTGTTTGGATTAGATGAACCATGTTTGAGAGAATGCTGTTTTCTTGCATGAATTTCTCACAGAGGTTATAGGAGGTCGGGGAAGCTAAAATGAGAGCACATTTTCTATAACTTCACATTATCTTCCTCAGCCATGTGAGAATAAAATCTGTTATTCTAAGTAAAACATGTACTTCCAACAGCAGCAGCATGTCACTCAATTCTCCAGTGTTCTACAGCAGCTTCTCACAGTGTTCTAAAGAACAACTAGAGCTCTAACATTCTGTACATATGACAAAAGTGTGGAACTCCTGAACACCATCTTGATAGAATCAAAGCTGTAAAACTGAAAGAATTTCCTTTGGAAATTATTTACATGAGGTTTTTTGTCATAGAAATTATGATTAGCACTACAGGAAGCTAAAATGAGGACACATTTTCTTTGAGTTCTCAACTATCTTCCCAATCCATGTCAGTGAAACATTCTGAAATGCAGAGAGAAACATATCCTTCCAGCACTAGCAGCAGTCTGTCAGATAACTCCCCAGTGATCAACTGAATCTGCACCACAGAGTTCTAATGAACAACAAGGGTGATACATTCTGTATTTATGACAAAAGTGCAGCACACCTGAACACCTGAATCAAAACTAAAAACTGAAAGGAATTTTCTTCAGAGGATACTGCTGTCAATGAACAAAATGAGGGACTTCTGTTTGTTCTATCAATTATGGTTAGTGTTCTGGAAAGCTAAAATGAGGACACATTTTCCGAGAGTTCCCAGATATCTTCCTCATCTATTTCAGTAAAACATTCTGACAAAGCTGAATGAAAAATGTACTTCCAGCACTACCAGCAGTATGTCGGTTGTCTCCCTAGTAATCAACTGCAGCATCACTAGGGGTGGGTGAAAATTATGCTCCGCGGCAGAGTTTGTGAAGTTTTGCCTACTCTGCATTTTGCTTGGAATACGGAGCTCTGGCAAAACTCAGTCAACTGCCGTGTGGGAGACTTTTCTCATGTGCGCGGCTCACCAACGTTAAGTTGGCGAGCGTGAGCAAGAATTTGCGTCCCGAAGCATGACGCATTTCCAGTACTAGAATGCCTTCCGGCGAGATTTCTTAATGTGGGCGCTCATGGCAGGTCACAACCGTTCGTGTTGAGAAAGCTGCCACTGGAATAGAAAATCTACTCAGAAAAAAAGCAGAAAGAAACAGTGGTCTCTGGCACGCCATGTGGTGTCATCATGCTGATTTTACAGTGCAGAACAAGGTCCAGGCACTAAGAATCAACACGAGCAGTGCAGCATGCCGAATTTGGCCCACTTATGGAACTCGGCAGTATCTCAATGAGTTTTGATGTAACTCCGCAGATTTCTGAAGAGTGAAACTTTGTGAGTTCCACCCACCCCCAATCATCACCCAGAGTTCTAATAAACAACTAGATGACTAACATTTTGTAATCAAGACATAAGTGAGGCTCTCCAGAACAGCATTTTGTTGAAATAGGAGCTGTTGAAATTAAAGCCTTTCCTGAGGCGCAGGCTGAAATAAATGAACAGTGAGTTATTAATGCATGTATGAAACCAATAGTTAAAAAGAGAGAGATCTAATTAAGCACAGCATCCCTGTATATATAAATATATATATATTCACTGAAAAAAACCAAAGGTTAAAGTGATGTTATAGTTAGGTGAAGGTGTCAGTGACAACATTAACGTTTTTAACAAAAAAAACACAGAAATTCACCAGCTATAGTTAGCAGAGCTTACTGGAACTTGCGCCCCCACCACGCACTGCTTATGCCTTTACATATCACATCTATCCTGACACGTTCTATGGCATCTTTTATGTCATCACTGATGACATCTCAAATGACATTATTGATGACATCACTGGTGACTTCACTGATGACATTATCCAATGAGTGTGCTAGTATGTTTTATAGTTTACATAGTGGCGGGTAAGTACCATGTTACATGTCTACCTAATTTTGTACAACATGGGTCCAGCTAATGGACGTAAGTGCTTACAAAATACATATGCTCCTAATGCACCGTAGGAGTGTAGAGGTATTGAACACGTTATAAATCTTTGTATTCAAAAACAAGTCTGTATACAGTTGACAACTTGTGTTCATTATGTTCCACAAAGGTTTTTAGTACTACAGAAATGTTTTTCAACAGGAGTAAAATTCCACATATAGATATTAACTTTTGTAAGCAGCCTTAAGTTATTAGACAGAATTGTGTCAGCATGACAATTTCTACATAACTTAGAAGACTGTGGGGTATATTCACAAGAACGTGTGATAACTACCGCAAGAGTAGCGTAATGCAACTTTCAATAACGCAGCCTATCACGGGAAAATAACCCCGTGTCAACGTGGAATTCACAACAAGGCGGTACCATGCGATAGTCACCAGATAATGCGTCAAATGCCAGCGTGAAAATCAACACCACGCCTAAAAAATGCAAAACGCGAACGCGAGAAATCATGAGATGAGACCAATCGCGGTACAAAAAGTAGCGAAAAGCAGCCTCAGGCCTGCAAATCCCACGCGTCTGGCGGGAAATTGCACCATAAAAACCACAGACACAACACACCAGAAACAAGCCAAAGCACGTAGCAACATGGATGCACCCTGACCCAGCGCAGAGGCCAACGCGAACCCCACAACCCCCACAGACCACCAGCAAGGAACAACTGGGTCGGGGAAGGCCAAGGAGAAAATGGAGAGGAAGACGGGGTGCAGACCGCAGGAAAACAAGACCAAGGCCACGGAGATGACAGAACACTACCAGCAACTGACCCACAAGCAGACCACCTGGAATGCAGTCGCAGTGCCCAGGAGGCCAATCCAGGAGGCCAAGAGGCGCTGGCAAGACCTGACAACCTAAACCAGGTACAAACCCGCTGCCAACAGGAAGGCAGCAACGGCGACAGGAGGTGGCAGTCCAGCGCCACAGGAGGAGCAGGAGGAAACCCAGGCCACAGTCATCAGTGTGGAGAGGGTGCAAGGAGTAGGGAGTACGGACACAGCCCGACAGGACCTGACACAACAACAACAGGGTGAGGATCCAACAGGGACTGGGGGGACGGGGGGTGATGGGCACAATGCCACACATGCACAATGAGGTGTAACACACTGCACACCCACAATTACCCAGGGACATGTCCCCCATCCCCGTGGCACACTGCAGCACACACACATAGCAATCACAGCACATACCATGACAATGTGGCACAAAGTGCAACACCCACACAGCAGAACAGGGGACACAACTGGGTCCAACCAGGCACAGTAACAGAACAATCACATCGGACAGAGCAGGGAACTGTGAGATGCACATCTACCCCTACAACCCCACATCAGCCATGTAGGCCAAATGTACACTGTCCCAACTCAAATAGCCACCACCGCCCAAACAGTCACAATGTACATCGTCACACAGTCTGCATGTTGACAAGAACAAGGCGCCAACACAATGCCAACATGCACCTCCCCTTCACAATGTAGAGGGACAAACAACACCTCCAGCAGGTCAGAACAGACAACCCATCAGTGATGCCCGAGACGAACACCACAGCCCAGACACCAACGCCATGCAACAGCCCATGGACATCCCACACAACACACCACCAGGACCAGGGCAGACAAGCTACTCAGAGGAGAACCCAGACCCTGCAACAGACCACACAGCATGAAGCACCCGCAATCACGGCTGCCTCACAACACTTCACCCACCCACACATGGCACCCCAATGCCAGGTGGCAGAACGCCAAAAGGAGGTGGCCCAATAGGTGAGGGTGTTGCCGAACCCATGGAATGCGAACTAGCACACATACGTGGGTGTCCAATACCCTTCAGGGACCCCCCACACCCCACAAAGGAGACCCACACCTCCACAGAGACACATGCACATATCATGTTGAACTGGCTACGGGCACATGCGCCCGGCCCCTTTATTGGCAGGGCCACATGTACAGTGACGCCTGTGCTGGATGTGTGTGGGGTGAGTATAAGCCAGCCCGCACGGAGTGCTTGGTGCTGCCAACAACCTGAACAGTGGACACCAGTGCAATGGAAACAGAAAACACCAGCATAACAGAGTCAAATGCAGAGCAACATGGAGGGATTCGGAGTAAGGACAGAGGTCACCCAATATTCAGTCTGGACGTTCCTTGAGTTGCAGTGCACTGAGCTAGGGGCACTAGAGAAGTGTGCTCATGTGAAGAAATTGCTAGGATTGTGTCGCTTCGGGTCAGTCCTGATGCAGATGCAGTGGGGTGTGTTACACCTGCATCAACTTCCTCATCAACGTCCCAGGTCTCCCACACTGCCTGAGGTGACAGTTGCGTCCGCAGTCCACAGCGCAATACCCAGCAATAGATCCAGGTGTGTAGCTTGACTACCACCACCAGTCTGCAATCCTGCCTTGGGGCTGTTGCCTCCTGCCCTCCCATTGTCTGTGCCCTCTCCCTTCCGCACACTTGACACATCTTCCTCATCAATGTCCCAGGTCTTCCCCACTGCATGAGGTGACATTGCTGCGCAACCTCACAACAGCACAAAACACAATCAGTAATGGATAATGGCTTGCGGTGCACTGAGTCACTGGCACCTGGAGTGCTGAGCAGGGTATCAGGCCGATGATGGCATCCACGACAGGTCTGAGCAACTCCTTAGGTCTGTCAGGACCACCTTTTCGACTCTGGCAGATGGCGGTTGAAGGTGGTCCTTGCGGTGTTGGTGTGTGCCTCCTGCGGTGATGCGACGTCCGGGCCGGTCAAGACTCGATGCCATGTGTGGGCCCTGGTGGACCGCAGTTGGGGCCGGAGGATGCGGACAGCGCAGGGCCACAGACACATGGCGTTGATGACCCCAAGACCATCGCTACAGAGGCCATTCAATGTCTCAGAAGAAGGGGTCCCAGGCCTGAGCAGCACAGAGTTAGTGGCCCCAGATGCACCGCAGCCGGCACAGGCACCCAGCCACGGGACGGTGACTTGCGGTGCAGTCAGATGGGCCATGCGACCTGAGCGGGTCCCCATCAATGACCGAGGTGTATGTTGCGGAGGGTTTCGGGGGACAGTGGAAGGTGTCCTCCAGGGCATGATGTGGAAGGTCTGATGTTATCTGGAAGCAGCAAATGGAGGAGTGAAAAGCGCAACCCTCGTTTGCACCAACAATTCGGGATCAGCTACATGAGGATGAAAACTACCCCCTAGTCCATAGACTCAAACGCCACCAATGTACGACCAGTGAGTGTCCATGAATGTCGGGGAACAGACTTAGTGGCACAGGTGCTGTGAGGGCATGCAGTCTGCAATGATGCCGGTACACATATGTGAACTCCAAGAAAGCCAAATCAAGGCTCTGTGACCTACTGGACCGCAGTGTAGGCCAGAGGCAGCGGTCAGCACGGCCCATTCACCGAGTGTCTCTGGCATAGGTTGGATGGCCCCACCGGCCTGCGTTGTTCAGGTTCAGTGGCACCACGTGTAGCAGGCTGGCGTTGAACAGGGTTAGTGGCACCACGTGTAGCAGGCCAGCGTTGAACAGGGTTAGTGGCACCACATGTAGCAGGCTGGCGTTGAACAGGGTTAGTGGCACCACGTGTAGCAGGCCAGCGTTGAACAGGGTTAGTGGCACCACGTGTAGCAGGCCGGCGTTGAACAGGGTTAGTGGCACCACGTGTCGCAAGATGCCCATATGGAACTATGCCTCACTGAACTGGGGGGGTCTGGTGCTGTGGCCGCTGGCCGGGATATGGGGTCACTGCCATTCATGACTCAAGACACAGTTCCACATGTGGGACCTACTGGTCCGAAGAGTAGGCCGGGGGCAGCAGTGGAGTACGTCAACGAAAAAGGAATAAAGCGGGCCGGTGTCGTGGCGGCCGTGATGGTCTGAGGTGGCTGCCAAGGTCTCGGGCCTCGGCCTTGTGGCTTGCGCCGGCATGTGGTGGGCCCTCCTTGACACACGCCGGTGTCGGAAGGTGATCAGTGTGGCCTGGCTGCGCAGGGGCTGTCCTGACGGGTTCGTGGACCAGCGTGCTGGGGTCCGGCAGGTGCACGGCATCTCAGGCAACTCCGCTCACGAGGATGGCGTCGGCCTCATGGCGAGGTGGGAGGCACTGCCCTGGCAGAGACGTGGGTCTTTCCGGAAGTGGACCACGCCCAGGCCTACGTGGTTTTTATTCACACCCCTATGCTGGCGTGGTGTACGCCGGGGCATCCCACTCCGCTGACGGTTAGGGGGGGCGTAACAGGCAACATTTCCGCGAGGTCCCCCACTGGCTGTGGTGACATGGTGGCGTCCACTGTCCACTGCACTCCATACGCAAGCGGTGTATGTCGCCATGGATATGGGTGTGTTCTGCATCCTGAGAGGTGTCCAGCACATCTCCGGCACTGTTGGCATTGTGTACTTTCCCAATCATGGTTCTACTGCATCCTTCACACATGCCTGGTTGCCACCTCTCCCCACATTCGGCTAGTATGGGGCTGAGGTGCCATGCCATTGCTGGCTCATTTTCAGGGCTTGCCCATGTGGACATTGTAAGTTGTTCTGTCGTGTCTGGTGGGTGGGCATATTGTTGTGCCTGTTGTATGTGATTTTGTGACGTGTGCATTTCCAGAGTTGAGAGTTGCATGGTGTGTGGGGTGTTCATTTGTATATTGTCAAGGGGCTGTACATTTCCCTTGTTGCCATCCTGGGAACGCTCGTTGATGATGGACTGTCGGAGGATGAAGGTATCATGCACACTGGCTGTGTATTTGAAGGCGACATTGTTGGGTGTTCCACGGTGTTCTGTTGTTGCCTGCACATTGGTGTGGGACGTGAGCTTCCTGTTGCGGTGGTTGTGTGCTGTGTCACCAGGGGGCACAGGTAGTACATGTGTGCTGTGTATTGCCCCCAACACGTGCGTGCATCCTGCTATGGCGTATGGTCCTTGCTTGGTCTCCAGCGGATCCTGCGCATTGTGTTGTACGTATGGGGACTGGTATACCAGGGTGATGGTGATGTCCAGGACAGGTGTGGGTGACTTGCATGTGGCTGGCTGTGAGACTCCTCCGACTCTGGCGGGTGTTGGATGGGGGGTCCCAGGGGCCAACAGGTGCAGCCACGCCATCAGCTTTGTGTGGGGTGGGATGTTGGTTCTCCGCTGTGTTGTTGCCGTAGGCCGGTTAGGCGATGATGGTGAGGATGCGTAGGTTGGTTGTCCCTTTCAGCCTGTAGTGGAGGGTGACATTGTCAGATGTTGGGTCTGTGCGGCTAGTACGTTTCCTGGGGTTCCGCTGTCTTTGTCTGCGCTGCGTCTGTCTTGGTCCGGGTGGGGGTGTTCCGGGTGTGGGATGGGGTCCTGGGGTGATGGGGGTGGGTGTTGTGGCCCTCTTGGGTGTCCGGGCTGCATGATGGGTGGCTCCATGGCATCTGTTGCCCTTCGGATGTGGCCCTGGGCTGTGCTCCCTTTTGTGGTGTTGGCTGCCGTCCGACTTTACACCAGGTCAGAGCAGGTGTAGATTTCCTGGTGCTAACGCGCCTTATCGCCTGTTTTGTGTTTTTATCGTGGATGTGGCTGGTCGTTGTGAATGTTGAGGTGTGCTGTTGTCTCTGCTTTTGTCACGGGAACGCCTACTCTGCATCTCATTAGCGATATTTGCGGGGGTCCTCTGTGGCGATGTTTTTTGCGGCTGCTATCGCGGGTAAACTGGTGCTGTGGGCTGTTAACACCGGCTTGTGAATGGGGGGGTAAATTTATCACGACTTTGGCTGCGATAAAGTGCCGTTAATTCGGAGATAGCTCCTTGTGAATATGCCCCTGTGTGTACCAGTTACTAACCTATGTGCATGTGCTTGTTTAGCTAGAGACGATGGGCTATCTGTAACGTTTTCACAACATTATAAAGGGTGCAGGTAGTAGGATATTTAGCACATTCAGGTCTTGGTTATGTTTAGCAACCTAATATATATTCACTGAAAAAAACAAAGGTTAAAGTTAAGTTATAGTTAGGTCTGATAAAAAGATCTATTTTTTGTTTAAAAATCAAACCTTAGTAATTCACAGAAACAAACATGGGTTAAAGTAGCGCTATAATTAGATGAATATGTCAGTGACAGCATTAACGTTTATTAACGTTATATATTCACTGAAAAAACCAAAGGTTAAAGTAACGTTATAGTTAGGATAGATAGATAGCTAGCTAGATAGATAGATAGATAGATAGATAGATAGATACTATTTTTTTTACTAAGATGTTGCTTCACAATAGGGAAGAGCACCCTCTTTTGTATGCAGTGAAACTTTCTACGTTCAAACAAACCATAGTTTGTAGAGGCACCATTTGTAGCAGAGGCCAAAAGAGTTAGGTATCCGTTAAGTTGGGTATGTTTATTTAGCATACTTCTTTAGTTAAGAAGTTTAACTTCCAAATCCCTGCTCTTTTTCAAAACATTGTGTATGAATAAAGTGGTTAGTCCAGACCAAGGAGAAAATTTGAGAAGCATCAGACCAGGTAAACGCCAGAACAGTCTCTGCATACAGAAGACACTCTTGTACTGTAAAGCACTTCAATGCATACATGCACTTTATCACCATATTTCCATATTTACTCCCAATAAAACCAACACGAGCGAGCCATAAGAATATTGTCTCTAATTTAAATTTATATAGGTATAAATCTGAAAAAATCCTTTTGTAGCACTGTAATAAAGCATTGACTGTCTGGGGTAACAGACAGTGTTGCTACCGCATTTGGGGGCATATTATCAAGAACGGCGTTAAAATTATCGCCGCTTTAGCGGCAGAAAACTGCCGCTAAAGCGGCGATAATGGGCTTGATAACATGCCTTTGAGAATTCCAATAGAAGCCCATGTTGACACCAGAACATGGGCTTCTATTGGAATTCTCAAGTGCATATTATCAAGCCCATTATCGCCGCTTTAGCAGCAGTTTTCTGCCGCTAAAGCGGCGATAATTTTAACGCCGTTTCTTGATAATATGCCCCTTGGACTTACACCATGTGACTCTCTTGTACTGCAACACCAATAATACCGCATTTTCTATACCATCAGTAGAGTCAGCGGATTGCTGACACCACTTTTTCATTTGGAAGCTATTGAAAAATCTATTTTAAACCTGGCAACTCTGCAAAAACTAATTGAAAAGCAAATGTGCTTCGGAAAATCTAATTCCAGAATCAGATAACGAAATGGACAGCTATTGATCAAACTGAACTGCCTACTTTTGTTGTCAATTGAGAGTGTTCCCACTAGACTTCCTTTTCTTGTGTCATGATGTTTAAAAAAAAAACATGTCACACGAATTTGAATGACTGAAAACAGATCAGTGTTGGTTGCATATTGGTTCAAATATCCATGCTCATACTAACACCAATCTTATAAGAGGATGGTGTACTTTTATAGCCAAAAATATATCAATGTTTACATTTCTATTATTAGAAAGAAAATCTACAAATTGATAAAACATTACAAACACTGCATCAGTGTAAAGCAAGACTTAAAATAATTAATGCTTCTATTGTAAACCAGAAATTATAATGCAGATAACATTCAATAATGAGGCAAGGAGTGCTGTATTTGATGGTATTCTTCCTCACACCAAAGCCAATGACACCAAAATCCCAAATTGCACCCCTTACAATTTATGGCCTAACGTTCTTAAATAACTTGTCTCAGACTCTCCGGGTTCTGTTTAACCGCATAGCTCCGTACAAATCGGAATATCTGTAGTAGGTTAAAGGGCTGTGGCAACAAAGATTCACTTCCTTAGTGTTGATTAATGTTAATTGACATGGGAATGTTATTGCATCTAAAAGTGCGCCCTGCAGTTAGACCAACCATCATCCCTGAGTCAAGGGCCGGCTTTAGAGCTGGGGGCGCCTGGTGCCAAAATGTTTCTTGGCGCCCCCTAGTGACCACCTCCACCACGGATTCCCTCACCACCACCCTTTAATAGTGCCCAAGTCTCCATAGCCACTCTCTCTCAGATGCATATATAGCACTCTCTCTCAGATGCACATATAGCGCCACTCATACCAGTGTAGGGTGTCAGGGCACTTTTCATCACACACACACATTACACAGAGACAATGAATCATACGTGTGTAACTCAGCATATCGGATATGTTACATAAGACAGAGGACTACAAGATGTAGGAGTCACGTCATCAATACTGGTAGGTAGTATAGTTTAATAGTGCTTGGTCTGGAGAAGCACAAACTCAGAATTTAAAAAGGAACACGATAGTCGGGGGTTCTCTTTAATAATGACAATAGATTTCTGTCCAAATTAATCCTTTTTGCAACATTAATCTTTGCTCAAATCTGTACTTTGCAGCGTGCATGCAGTTCTTTGATAAAAGTTAATAGTTCAGTACAATTATAAAGTGCATAGAATGTAAATAGGTCAATGGGTTACTGCTTTTAAAGGAGACATCATTTTGTTACTTGCAATTTATAAGTTCAAATCCTATATTAGGATTCTAACTTATAAATTGCAAGTAACAAAATGATGTCCCTTTTTAAAGGAGTAACCAACTGACCTATTTACATTCTATGCACTTTGTAATCTGCTCAGTACTTGTTTCTGCAACAGGCGTATTAACCCTCTGCGCTACTTTTTAGTTAGTCAAAACCCCAATTAAACAAAGCTCCATCTCTCTTCATGAAGAACATTAATCACAGGATTTATCCTGACACTTTTTTGTTGCCTGGAAATAGCTGGAGGAAACTAACGCGGCAGCAGGTGCTTTAAAAAACACAATTAACTTGCAAACACGGCGCCCCCCGGAAGCCAGCACCCGGTGCGTTGGCACCGGTCGCACCGCCCTAGAGCCGGCAAAACCGCTAAATTGTTTCATTAAAAAATGAAATTTTGGATAGTTGCACTCTTTGCGTCTTCCATTCTTCTCCCTTAAACATGTATGCCACTCCAGTGTTCCTGCTCTATAAAGTGAAATGTCTATTAATGTCATATAAAAATGCAGTGTAGCCTGATTCATAGTTTCAGCAAATAACCTATCTAAGCATGGCGAGCCACATTTACTAAGCTCCCGGGCCATAGCCAGAAGCAGAATACCACGACTGACAAGATCTAACCAGACTCACAAAGATATGAAACATCTGAATGTTTTCAAACAGCATTTCCGTTTCTGAGCTCTGAGAGGCACTGATAGAGCAAAGACTCCATTGTGAACTTTGCTGAGCTGAAATAATACAGCAGTGTGGATAAGAATGCAGAGTCCACTCTATAATTTCAGTTGTTTTGCTCACACATTTACTGAAATCATTGAAGTATGGAACATGCGATTACATTTTCAGATTTTAAGTACTGCGCGTTTTCTACACTTGTCTTTCAACTATATTTTCCGATGTATAAAAATATTACAACTGCCTAAGGTGAGGGTGTACAACAAAGGTCCTGTGGGTCTGATGAATGGCATATTTCAGTATATCTACATTAGAAACACACATATGAATACAATGCATACAAATGGAACTGAATTACATATTCAGTGATTATCTTGTAGTGATTTCCTGTTGGAAAGCGTTGTATGACAGGCACGCATGGCTAAACCACACGTGCCTCTACTACGCAGCCTCATAAATCCATGCATCTGTACAATGCATTCCTTTACCACGCTTGCCTTTCTCACGCAATTTCGTGGTAAAGGCATGACTGGTAAAGGTATGTGTGGCAAAGATCACACACCCCCGCCCTGAGCCTTGAAAACTACCCTAACCCAGTGAGCCCTAAAAACTACCCCGCCCGAGCCCTAAACACCACCCCGAGCCCCCCTGAGCCCAAAACAGTACACCGACCCCCCCGAGCCCTAAACACTACCCAACCCCCCTGAGCCCTAAAAACGACTCCGACTCCCTCCCCCCTGAGCTCTAAAAATTACCCCATCTCCCGGAGCCATAAACAATACCCCAACCCTTAAAAACTATCCCCCAAAAACCGGCCCCATCCCCTCTTACTTCACTGCCATCCCCTCCCGATCCTTCCTGTTCCTGGTCCCGCCCATCCCAGGATCTAGACCACGCACTGCCTTAACCGGGCATTTGCGTGGTTAAGGCATATTCGTGGTTAAGGCATGCGTGGTTGATCTTGCGGGGAAACTGCACGTGTGTCTCTGCCCGCATTGTAAAGGCTGTTTCTGGTTCGAAAGTAGATTATTAGTAGTGATAAGTAGTGACTTACCACTAGTAATGAGGCCACAAACACAATGAAAAGGGTCAGTCAAGGTCTCAATAAATTATTCCCTTGCTCAGCCCTTGGTAGCTGGCAATAAGCAAGCAGGCGTAACTTAGGAGACAGGTGTGTAAAGCATCTAAAAATACCAAAACATTAAATAAGTAAGACACAACACACAATAAAAATTAAACTCCAATTCTTAAAAATAGATTGTATTTTTACGAACAAATAGACACCAAAATTTTTAAAGAACAAACACTTTGTAGAGCTTACAAACATATGGTGCCACTTTGGGACATCTGGTCACGTTTGACCGGGACAAAGTCATAGTTTGATGCCGACTGTGATGGAGCCCTGGTTGGATTCACTAAGCAGGAGGCCTCCGTCCTAATTTTACCTTCACACTTAGGGGGATATTCACAAGAACGTGCGCTAAACATCCCCAAAAAATGTTAACGCAACTTTACACATCGCAGTCTATCGCGGGAAAATAACCCCGTGTTAACATGGAATTCACAACACGGTGGTACCATGCAATAGCCTCCCGAAACCGCGGCCAAAGTCCGCGATACAACCACCGTGACGGCGATAAAAACACAAACCCCAACGCGTAAAAAGACGCGATGGGCCCAAACGCGATAAGAAAACAGTGATAACCAGGGAGAGGCCAGCAATACCCACGCGTAATGCGGGAAAAAGCACAAGAACAGCATACGGAAAATGCCAATAAAAAGGAAATCAACTGCGGAGTACCACGGATGCACCCTGACCGACTGCAGAGGACATGAACCCCACAATCCCCATGGAGGAACACCCAGGAATCCAGGGCCCGTGGAAGGGCAATGAGAAGAGGAAGAGGAAGACGGGGTACAGTCTGCAGGAAACCCCGTTTATCGCCACGGATGAGATAGAACACCACCACCAACTGTACGTCACCTCCAACGTGTCATTGGCAACAAAGAGGCACAGATGGCACACCATCTCGGACCATGTGAATGCCGTCACCGCGCCGAGGAGGACAATGGAAGAGGACAAGAGGCGCTGGACTGATGTGAATGGCAAAACTAAGCAGAAACTCGCTGCCAACACGAAAGCAGCAACGCACTTCGGAGGAGGGGGGCCAGCAGAACACCAGGAGCTGAATGACATGGAGAAGATGGTGGCCACAGTCACCAGTCGGGAGACGGTGACAGGAGTTGGGGAACCGGACACTGCCCAACATGACCTGACACTACATCAACAGGGTGCGTACCGACCAGGGAGTGGGGGGACGGGGGGAGATGGGCACAATGGCACACATGCACAATTAAGCACAGCACACTGCACACCCACAATGACTCAGGATCATGTCCCTGATCCCACGGGAACACTTCAGCACACACACAAACACCAAGTAGTCCCACGTACACCATGTGCCCAAAGGGGTACCCACCCAACACATCAACAATCACACAACCAACACATGCACATGTGCGAAACACAGCAAACATGCATATACGTCAGCCACACTGACAATGCAAGAGACACCACATAGCTGCAGTCCAATCATCATGACAATGTACACGGCACGACACTGAGGTGGCTGAGTGCGGACCACAACCGGAAAGGAGCAGGTCACACTCGGACACAACCACCTGCACAAACAACCCCTGACATCAACGACACATCTGCGGACAAACCATGCCCAAGAGTCACAACTCGACAAAGAGCACAAGTTACCCAAGTCTGCAACATCTCAGCACTGTGGAAGCACAGAACTGAAAGGCACACCGCATGAAAGGGATAAGTGGCAGCCAAATCAGAGCCGCAGGAGCGACTCACCCACAGTGCAGCATACGCACATAAGAATAAGTGCACCTCGACATTGACAACATCCTGGTACAAACAGCAACACCTCCACAACAGAACACAGGACACAACTGGTGCTGCATATGTGCACAACATGGCCAATCACATCTGGCACAGCAGGAAACTGTGACATGACAATGTACAAGTACAACCTGTTACCTGCAAAGAATTTTTATTCAGACATGCTGTGCGTGTGGACATTTTGTAGTGTCCCATGATTGCCAGGGACGGCCACAATGTGACGTGCTCATGAGAAGAAATTGGCAATGAGGGTGTTCCTACGGGCCATTCCTGCCGCAGCTGCAGTGGGATGTGGGCCACCTGCCCCATCGTCCTCATCATCGTCCGGTACTTCTGGAACTTGGATCCATGGGGCATTGGTGCGTACACAGATATTGTGCAACACACAACATGCAACGATCATCTTGCACACGATGTCTGGGATGTACAGGAGCCTTCCACCTGTGACGTCCAGGCACCTGAAACGTGACTTCAACACGCCAAATGTGCGTTCCACGATGCCCCTGGTGCGTATGTGGGCCGCATTGTACTGCCTCTGGTCGGGTGTGTTCGGGTCTCGGAGGGGTGTCATCATCCAAGGGCAGAGTGCATATCCTTGATCACCTGTGACAGTGCAGAGAGAAAAGAGTCAATACTTGGTTCGGCATGATTTGTTGGCAGGCCCTCTAGTCCAGTGACGCCTGTGCTGGCTGTGTGTGGGGTGAGTGTAAGCCAGCCCTCAGGGAGTAGCTGGTGCTGGCAACAACTTCAACAGTCATCAGGCACTCAGGAATGCAATGTTCGAACAGCAAGGGAGCATGACTTGAGTTGCACAGAGTTAGTGGCCCCGGATGCACATCGGCCAACATGGGTCTACCGCCACGGGACGCTGACTTGCGGGAGACTGGGGTAGGGTCATGAGGGCAGAGCAGGGTCTCGTTTATATCAAAGGTGGTTTTCGCGGAGTGTCTCAGGGGAGAGTGGGAGGTGTACCCCCAGGGCATGATGCAGAGGGCACATACCAGCTGTGTCCGGCAACATGGCGGATATGAATGCCACAGACTCATGCCAAACACCAAGTCCGTACCTGCCCATTGCTGATGACAACCCCCAGGCCACAGGCTCAGACACCAACAATGTTCGGCCGGAGGCTGACAGTCACTCACGGCGCACAGGGTTAGTGGCACCAGGTCAGTCCTTGCTACTGGTTGACCTCCTCCGTAACGGTGATCCGTGTTTCCACCGGACTGAAATGCATCTTTCTCTCACTCCTCACCCTGCGTTCACTGGCATGGACTCTGCATTGATTAATGAAGACTCAGTTCTAGATGTGGGACATACTGGACTGCAGTGTAGGCCGGCTGCAGCGGTGGAGTATGTCAACGAATGAGGACTCCTGGGGGCCTGTGTCATGGAGAACAGCGATGGTCTGAGGAGGATGCCAAGGTCGCGGGCATGGGTCTTGGAGCTAGCACCGGCACGTGGTGGGCCCTCTTTGACACACGACAGTGTCGGCAGGTGAGCAGTGCGGCCTTGGAGCATTGGGGCGGGCAGGCCTGGTCTGGGTATCAGCGGCCTGGGGTGCAGCAGGCGCACAGGCTCACAGGCCCCGCTGCTCACGGCGTCGGCCTCATGGCGGGCTGAGAGGCGCCGCCCTGGCAGTGACGTTGGCCATTCCGGGAGAGCACCACGCTCTGCGCCACAGGGTTTTTGTCCACACCTCTGCGCAGGTCTGGCGTAAGCCGGGCCAACCCACTACGCTCACGCACACAGGGGGGGATGCAGCGAGAGACATTTCCGCGATCTGACCCACAGCCTGGGGTGACATGGTTGCGTCCACTGTTCACTACTCTCCAGACACCAGCAGTTAATATCTGCATGGACATATCTGTGGTTTGCATACCCAGGTCTGTCCAGCACATTCACGCCACACTTGTCGTTGTGTACATTCGTGGGTCACTTGCATCCTTCGCACATACCTGCTTACCGCCTCTCCACACGTTCAGCTGTTGTGTGGCTGTGGTGCCATGATATAGCTGGATTGTGTACATGGGAAGCCCAGGATCCCAATGGAGTTGTGTTGTCGTGTCTGGTAGGTGGGCATGTTGATTGACATGTTGTATGTGGTTTGGTCACGTGTGCATTCCCACAGTTGTGCGTTGTGTGATGGTGGCTTTGAGGTGTGTGGTGTGTTGATTTGGTACTTACCAACGAGCAGAACAGTTCCATAGATGCCATCCTGGAAGCGCTGGTTGATGATGGACTGTCGGAAGATGTAGGAATCATGCACACTGCCTGGGTAGTTTGCGACGACATTGGTGAACATTCCCTGGTGGTCCACTATTGCCTGCACATTGATGGAATGCGTGTGCTTTCTGTTGCGGTAGATGTGTGCAGTGTCCGCAGGGGGCACAAGTGGGACATGTGTGCAGTCAATGGCCCCCAACAGGTGTGGGAATCTAGCAATGGCGTAGAAGCCTTTCTTGGTCTCCAGCTGTTCCTGCGCAGTGTGGGGGAAGTGAAGGTACTGGGGTATGAAGCTAATGATGGCATCCAGGACAGGTGTGAGGAACTTTGATAGGGCTGGCTGTGAGACTCCTCCGACTCTGGCCGTTGTTGGTTGGAAGGTACCAGAGGCCAACAGGTGCAGCACAGCCAGCAGCTTTGTCTGCGGAGGGATGTTGGTGGTCCGCTGTGTTGGGACCGTCAGCCTGTGGCCGATGTGGGTCATGAAGCAGAGGATGGTTGTCCTTTTGAGCCTGTAGTGGGAAATGACTTCCTCGGGCGTTAGGTCTGTGAGACTGGTGCGTTTCCTGTAGGTCCGCAGTCTTACTCTGCGCTGCCTCTGTGGTGGTCCGGGGGGGGGAGGGGGTCCGGGTCCTGGGGGTGGTGGCGGTCCTGGGGGTGACGACGGTGGGTGTTGTGGCCCTGTTGGGGCTCCGAGCTGCATGATGAGTAGCTCCATGGCGTCGGTTGTTCTTCAGGTGTGGCTGTGTGCGGGGCTCCGTTGCCTACTGCAGGTAGTCGTCCTGCTTTACACCGGCAAGAGGCAGGTGTTAAATACCTGCTGCTACCGCGGCTTATCGCGTGGTTTTGACTCGCATCACAGATCTGGCAGTTCGTTGTGAAAGTGGTGTAGTGGTGTTTTCGTGTGTTTTTGCATGGGAACGACTACTCTGCATCTCATTAGGGTTAGTTGGTGGTGTCGCCCGTGGAGATAAATTTTGGGGCAGTTATCGCGGGAATACTGGTGATGTCTGCAGTTTGCACCCGCTTGTGAATGGGGCGTTAGATCTATCTCCACTTTTGATGCGTTAAGGTGGCGATAACTCGGCGATAAGTCATTGTGAATATGCCCCTTAGTTGTTTATCTGGAGCTTTTCCCCTCGATGTTGAGCAAGGCATTTTGTCAGGCGGGATTCGGTGCGGGTTCTCCGGCTTGACTTTCTGGGAGGCCCGGGTCAAATCCTGGAAGTCTGGAGCTTTCAGTGGAATGAACCTGAAATGCAGGCCGAGTCGCGGTTGATGGTAGCTGCCTTGACTCTCGACGTCGAGTGGTCACCTTATGGGGCTTTTTCCAAACGTTGCTCCAAACTTCTCCAAACTTCTGGAACGTCTTCCTGAAGTTCCTTTTGAGGATTCAAAGTGTCCAAAACACAAATCCAAGGGTCTGAAATCTCCTAGATGGGTCTTAGGTTGTCTGGACTACAATTCCCACAATGCACCTTGCCAAATCCTTAAAAGTCCACAGGACGCACTCCAGGATGGGGACTCTTGATGGAGATGATGCAGGTGGGCTCTGCCAAACTGTAGCTTGCAGAAAGTCCATTCAGACTTTCAGAGTCAAGCAAAGTCCTTCTGGTCTTGAGTACCACAGTGTGCAGCAGGTGCAGTCCTCTTGGTTCAGGTCAGGGAGTCAGCAGGGCAGTCTTTCTTCTTCTTGTCTCTTCAGGCAGCAGATCTGAGGAGCTATGCAGCTCTCCCATATTTATTCACACCCTAACCCCGGGGCATGTCGGGGGAGAACTTAGGAGTTACTTGTATGTAAAAATAAGGTAGATTAATACTTTGGAATACCTTTAAACCCAAAGTCGAATTTGCATATAATTTCAATTTAAAAGTAGCCTGCAAGGCAAGGATGGCTTTTAAAATGACAGCAGGCACCACAGTAGCACATACTCCAGTGCAGGAAATCTACTGGGCCTCTAAACCTCCCTCCTCCATTATATACTAGGGATGTGTAGGCAGTTTGAATTCTCCTTGCCTTATTATCTACTAGGGACTTACAGGGCTCTGCCATTCCCAATTGTAATTATACCAGATTACCATGCACATGTAATACAGAGCACAGGCCCTGGGTCTGGGTAGCAGAGCCCAGGGAACAGTCAAAGTCGGAAAAACAGCATCTAGTGGTCAAAATGGAGGCAAAAAGGGGGAGGGGAAACTGCAAACAGGTCCTGATTTCTCACATTTCTCTTCTGGACCCACTTTGGTTCTCCCTTAGCTTTGCGTTTTAGGCTGCGTCTGCTCGTTTTGCATAGCCACCTATAACACATTTGCTTTGTAACAGTATTTTTGAGAACACGCTGTACATGTTGTTTGTTATTCAGGGACTCTTTTTGGGATTTAGTCTACACACTGTGCAAGGTTGCTAGGAATACATAACAGCATAGTGTACTGCTTTTTCTGCTCGTTCAGCAACAGTTCCTAATGGCCAGACTTGGCACGATCACACAGCTGCATTTCCTGCAAAGCACAATAGTATTATCATATAAACTGTGTCCTGTCCCCTTGGGGACCAGAGAGGAGAATTCCATCAGAGACGACTGTTCTAGAACAAGAGCAGTAGCCAGCATGCAGCCCTGTGTAAACTAAGTTTACACTTATGATGCAGCCCACTTAACTGCATACTGCCAGGTTTGAGATCCTAGACCAATCAGAGATCATAAATACATCCCTGTGCTCACATAGTATGGATAGACCTAGACATGTAATTTTGCATGGTTGGGATGTTTGTCCTATACATTGTTAGTAATGCTAATCACTTTGTCTAGTTGCATTTGCCTATTGATCACAGTACATTTTCTTCATAATAGGCTACAATAGTTTTAATAAATGCATTGTAAACTTTCTTTGTGTTTTTATTCTTTTTACTATGGGCATGCATGAGTGAGTAAGCGAGTTATGAAAGGGAAGAATCTGTTCCCACAGTTCCCTTGGGGACTAGAGGGTCATTTTCGAGGTTGCCAAAATCACCTGTTACTTTGGGAAGGTTAGGAGTTGAGGTGAGGCACTGTGAGCTAGCCAGGATTAGGCCAACAGGTACTGATCTAGTAGAGAGACTCAGTCCCTACTTTCTGAGGTCCTCTCATCCTAACAAACAGTTCGGCATTACCGGCAGAATCTGTGCAACAATCGTGCAGCCCCGCCAAGGACCTAGAACTCGTGACTCCTACAATGACTACTCTGGACCAACAGTGATTTTTCATTTTTGACTTTTGGGTTTATGACCTCCGCTGCATCCAGAGAACTGCTGATGAGTCCTCTGATTCATATGCTTTGTTCAAATGTTTGTGATTTTTCCCTCTGAGAACAGCCCCTTCTTCTATGGTACTGGTCTGTCCTCATGTCAGTACATGAGGCTAACAATGATTGGTGTAAAGTATTAATAAATGTTCCATTAATGCATCAATTCTGGACCACATGAGCCCAGTTAAGTTTAAGAAGGTGATGAGGTGTACAATAGTATTATGTTTCCCCACACCTAAAAGTCTATCATGTAGACTTCACAGTTCTCATGCACAACACATATGATTGCCAGCCCCCATTTCTGTAAATATTAATTTTGGAATTTATGGCTAAATTTGGGCACCTTGCAGTAACCATTGATTTAAGAATGTCAGCCAGTGTCACAAACTCACAACCGATTTCGGTTGCCATTTTTGCGTTCCAAGGTATTGGAAGTAGAAAATAGTTTGCCTGTTGTCATATTACCTCTTTTGAATTGCAGAACAAAAAATTTAGCACAGTGGCCTGAATGGCCATTTACCTAAAATCACATTTCAATTGTGTTAAATTCAGTAGCTAGGAAATGTGTACCATGGTCTTGTTATTCAGCTCCTACAAATCAAGAATGAGTGTGTCCGGATAACATAAATGTCAGTAGATGGGGACTGGGTAAACTCATATCATCAGAGTACGTTGGCCCAATTCCTAGCTAGCTCACAGTGCACCATCTGGACACCTAACCTTACTGGGTACCTGATGGTATATGCAACATCAGAACATGACCACTCTAATTCCCCGCATGCCCAAAAGGAGACGCAAGAAATATATGAATTTGTATTTCAAACATTTATTGAAGCAATTATATTCATGTATAAAAAAATATGAGCTGCAATTATTAGCAGAGGAAAACAAAGCATTGTAACTAGCATTAGATGAATGGTGAAAAATATAACTGTTCATCTATTATGACATTACAATGATTATATGACTTATACTCCTACCTAATACTACCTTTACTATTGAGAGCATAGTGGGAGTACCCTCTGTCAGATGCCTTGGACAACCCAACTCCCCATACCAAGTGGAAGATGTAGCAAAAAGCCAGTCTGGTGTAGAACAGGATGCCATTCTTTGCAGGATATAGATTCAAGTCAGGAGGACTGCATCTCAGTCACAGGCAAGCGTTCCAGAAAAATCCCTGGAAGTGCTTTTCTGAGGAATGTGGCTCAGAGGTGGTTTATATAATCAAAGCCTCGTTCTGATCGCACTATGTCAGAGGTGCAACACTGATGTGATGTTTGTCTTTCTGATTCAGAGCTGTCTCCAACCGACAACCAACGCAAGGGCAATGTGCTCAGTATTCCTTAGCCTTGGACAGAGTGTATAATGTCATGATAAAATGCTAACAAAGAAATGTGCAGCAAGCAGAATACTTTGTAATCCATTACGTGCAAAGCATGTAAAAAGTCACTGTCTAAAAACGTTTTACTTTTCAACATTGTTGGAAGGAAGGATCATTCTGTATGTGTACCCCCACTTTTTGCCTGGTGCTAAGCTGGTTTTTGACTAGTCTGACTGGGATCCTGCTAATCAGGACCCCAGTCTATCTGCTTTCTCCCTAAACTGTTGTGTATGTACTTAGGTACACACCAGATTGGATACTGGGGTACCCTTGTCAGTCCCTAGTATATGGTGCCCATGTACCCAGGGCATAGGTACCCCAGAGGTCTCCCATGGGCTGCAGCAGGTATTTTGCCAGTCATGAAAGACCATTCAAATGGAACTACAGGCCTGCCATTGCAGCCTGTGTATGTTGGTGTATGCACCACGTAAGAAAGATAGAGGTTTACTATATCTAAATGTCACTGCACTTAAAACCTATGAGTCACCCCTATAGCAGGCCTTTACAATCCTAAGGGCAGGGTGCTTTGTTCTAAGTGAGAGGGTGCCCCTGCATGAGCAGGACACCCCTGCAACCTACGGAGTCCATTCTCCCGGGTTGCCAGTGAAGCAGCCTTATACTAATATAAAGGGGCATTACGTGAAGGGCTGCATCGAACCCTATCGTGTTTGGTGTCAAACATGTTGGAATCATACCCCCACATCGTTACTGGTGTGGAAGGTATGATTCCACCCACTGGGAGAGCCCTCCATTAGGCTCTCAGTGTTCCCGGTACCAGCCTTCTAGTCCCATACAGCACAAAATGGTTGCTGCCGACCAGAGACACATTTCTGCCCTCCTGCTGCTGAGCCAAGCTCGAGCAGGCGAAGGCAGAACAATAGGCATCCTGTCACAGGGAGGTGTGACAACCTCCCCGACAGGATTTAGTGTATTAGGGCTGGGTGGGTACGCTTGCCTGTGCCTGAAAGTCTGCATAAGGGGCATATTTGGTGTCCCTGTGCATAGTCCTGTTCAAACCAGTCCTGGGAGCCGTTGGCTCCCGCTCTGGCGTGAAACTGGACAAAGGACATGGGAGTAACTTCCCCCCTGTCCAGACCCTCCCCTGGGAGGGTCCCCTGTATCTTCCCAACCCTTTCCTTAGGGTAGTTAGGGATTACCTGTGTATAGGTCCCTAGATTCGTCGTGGACAAGATTCAGAACGGAAACTGCTGCACTTCTACCGTCTGGGCACTCTGGACTTAGTTTGGGCCTGACTTCATCTCCCTTTCAACCACTGCCTCATCTGTGCCTGTGCACCATACAGGATCTGTGCAGGACCTGTGGATCATCCAAGACACTTGAAGATAATCTCCCTTGGAGTGAAGGAGTAACTCCCCTGCATTCGCAGGCACCACAACACTGCTGACCGGTCTGCTGATCCTGAGCTCCTATGGACTTCAAAGGGTTCAACAACACAGGAGGTGGGTTTCTATGTCCCTCGAGGCCAGAGCTGCCATTTCACCTAGTTTGAGGCCAGAATCCCTCGTGGGGGCGGCAATACCCAAACCCCTGTGCACCACATACTTTTTGCAAGTGCAAATACTTGTTGGCAATTCTGCAGCAAGTGCATTGGGCTCCAAGTAGCCCCAACCTCTGGAAACGTCTCCTGCAAAGATCTTCAACCACATCACACCATGTGCTCCGTGGACTGTTGTTTTGTAAAGCTGCATGTGGTCCTCCTGCGACTCCAGTGTCTTCGACCTGTGGGTCCAGTGGAGGGTCAACTACATATTCTTTGGACTCCCCTGATTGCCCTGGTCTTGCCCTAACTCCCCTGCTTGTGGTGAGTCTCCTGGACCTTGCTGGTCCACTTCCTGCAACGTCTTGACTTCCTGCTTTGGTTGGTTTTGCCAAGGCTTGTTGGGGCTCCCACCGGACACCAATCCCTCAGCACTCGACATCCTTCATGGGACAGCTCGTAATCAGCTCCTGGTTGTCCCCAGTGTTGCCTGGTCCCCACAGCTGCAGAGTCAAGGTCATCGACAGCCATCCTGAAGCACCCGACATCGGTGGGCATTCGTCTACCGAGCCCCTGGTCACTCTCAAGTGACCCAGACTCTGTCCCCTCTGCTTTCAGGTACTCTTCATCAAGAATGCACATTTGGATTCCCACGGACACTTTTTCCTCTTCCATCAGTGGCTCTTTCCTGAAGTCCTCCATTGGGTTCGACTGCGGTTTCAGACGCCACTTTACACTTAAGCACCCGGCTCCCCTGGGATAGGTAAACTGGGTACCACGGTATTCACGGGTGGTGTGGCTCCCCAGCCTTCTTACTTCCAGTGGTTTTCCTCAGGGTCCACTCGGAAGGGTCCCTAATCTTTAAAAATCCAACCGCGACTTACACATAGAGTTGTACGGAGCCCGCGGTCATGTTCTCAGACTGCACGTGCCCTCCGTGGGGTCCCTGTCTATTTACCTTGGGTGGTTCCTTGGGTTCCCAGCAATTCTACAACCTCTCGACATTGTCCTGACTTGAGTCGTGGTTCTTATACCACTTTCTTAGTATATGGTTTAGTCCCCCCCGGGGCCCATTGTGTATTAGTGCTATTTACTGTGATTTCTTTGCTATAGTATTGTGTGCTTCGTGTATATCTCCGTGTGGGAGATACTGGAATGTACTAGAGAGTATCATATAATAAATACATATTTTTATACATACCTTGTGTGGTTATTTTTAATTTAATCTATACTATAAGATTGCATTCTTGTAAAACAACCTGCTTTACACTCCTTCAAGACTAAGCCTGAAGGCTGCTCTCCACAGCTACCACTTGAATAGCTTTCTAAGGTTGTCTGAGACCTCTTAAATCCCCATAAGGGTTATCTGGACTGTTGCAAGGTGCCCACTTACATTAGTGGACATCATATTCCGGGCCAGCTTCTCACAAACATGCAGTTCAAAATGGAGACGTTTATGCACGTGCCTTTTTCAACACCACAATGGTCTTAAAGCTAATAGTTCTGTTTTCATCAAGTTCTATTTAAATGTAGTTGCAGCCCAGATTTTCAGAATACTCTACTCTGTGGGATACTGCTCAGGCCAGGCTATCAAAGATGACCTAAGGTTATTGTTGCTGAAACCTGCTAGCCTCTTTAAATCCTTCTGTTTGAACAATGTAGAAGTTCATGTCACAGTTCACTTAAAGACTAAGGGGCCCATTACGATACCCGGCGTAAATAAATCCGCCAGGCATGGAAGCGGCAAAAATCCGCCCGCACACACCGTCTGAACACCGACCACGCCATTACGATTACACAAACCGAAAACCGCCATCGGCGGAAAAATCACACAAAATACCGCCCGCCATCGTCCGAGTCGGAGTCAAACCGCCCGCCACGGACGGAAACACGCACGACAACACAAAACCGCCCGCCCTCACGGCCGACACACCGCACGTGAAATTACGATCGCACCGCCATGAGCGCGGGAAAACTACAAATATACCGCCCGCCAGCGCAAACTACGCCGATGAGAATCGACACGGCAGAAGCCATGGCGCCCACGTCCCTGCACAGAAACCATCCGCTCACAAAACCAATAGCACACAACATGGCCAACAAGTCCACACAGCAAGGCACGCACAAATACACAAGCACAGTACACATCCCGAAAACACCCCCGGACAAACAAAAACTACAAAGGCCAGAACCACAGACACAACACACCTGAAAACAACAGACCATGAGGACACACCCACATAGGTAAGTACAAAAGCAGCACTCCCACAGACCACAACCCCTTGCAACATTGCAAACCAGAGAGGAGAGGAGAGGACACAGTGACACAGCAAGGACAACAGCACACCACAGAAACGCACACATCACAACCACCACCACCACCACCACCAAACACCGGCACCACAAACCCCTGCACATTACACAACACACACCGCACCAGCACCACAAACACCATGGCACCACAAAGAATGCCCAAGTTCACGCCCATTGAGCTGACGGTCATGGTCGACGAGATCATCAAGGTGCACCCACAAATCTATGGGAACATGGTCCAACACACACCACTAGCCACCAGAAACAGAATGTGGAACCGGATCGTAGACCAGGTCAATGCAGTCGGGACCCTGCCCAGGAACAGAGTCGAAATTAACAAACGGTGGAATGACGTCAAGAGCCTGGTCAAGAAGAAGGAGGGCAAAAACAGAGAGCTGGCTGCCGTCACTGGCGGAGGGAATCCCGCGCTCTTCAAGACCTTCAAAGCGTGGGAGGAGAAGGTGCGAGTCATCATACATCCCGAGATCCTCGCCGGATTGGCAGGGGGAGTGGAGGCTGGTAAGTACAAACTAATGTATACCAGCACACCGCTATGTACTCACATGCACTACCACCATGCCACAGCTCCCAGGGACAAACACCCCCATGTCCAGCACACAATACACGACACACACATGCAACATACACCACCACACACAGCCCAAACAGAACAACTGTAAGATGCGTGGGGACATGTGTACATTCAGCCAGCCACGTAACCACCAACAGGTCCCCAAATATGCCAGAAGCGCCACAACGAGCACCCACCACACCCATGTGTCCGCCACAGCTGCACAAACCGACAAGTAACAGGTAAGTGGCAGGAACACAAAGTGCAGTGGGTGGGACGGTGGACAGCCCAAGTACAACACACACCAGGCCCCTAGTCCCACAGCACAGCAAGGAGGAGCATCCCTCACACCCCACAGCCACGTGTCAGCCACCGCAGTGCACAACGACAGCCGAAAGGCAGACATCACGGTCCACAGCAATCGGTGTCAGTGGGTGTCCAGCCACCCCCACGACCCACAACACCCCCC